>CP139508.1:203498202-204025702 GCA_021014915.2 Artemisia tridentata subsp. tridentata
TCATGTTGTGTGGTGATTTTTTATCTAGTATTCGAATATGTTGTTTTTGTTTATATATGATGTTATCTTAGATTTCTATCATATTCACATCTTTTATCACTAGCAGTTTTGTCTTATAGGTTGATAACATTATTTGTTATCTCACTTCGTTCTAACTTTTATATGCCTATTTCACATAATTGTAATCCCTTTATTGCTACGTAGATTAGTAATATGTTTATGGGACTCATTCACTTGCATATAGTTTTTAAAGCATATAGAATTAAGTTTTAGAGGCTTGGCATTGCCTTTGTGTACCTTTCAATCGACCTCTTTACAAATCTCATTATTGCTTCCGCTTTCCAAAAATCATCTCCATCACTATTTAGTTATAACAATACTCCTAATCCTTTACACCTCCTATGAGGAAACTACATGCCTCGTCATGCGATCATCTCGCATTGATAGAGAAGAGCTACGTGACTTCAAGGATGAAGTTCTTTGTATGCTAACCAACATCCGCAAAAACATTACTAAGCTCACCACTTTCGTTAACCTGCAACCTCCTAAAACACTTTATCGTCATTCTTCATTCGATGCATTACACATTATGTTGGATGTCCATCGATTAAGGCGGAAAGAAATTCATTCACAAAATTGTCTGTTGTCAAAATGCATTAAAGAACACTTACTCATGTATCTTACACCCTAAAATACCAACACATAGGTACACACCATTTAGTTAAAATCGGTTCACAAAACCACAATTATTTCAAGCCTTTTTAACCCACCATCACAAGTTTGCACCAATACCTCATCAAGTGAAAAACACATCATGTGTTTGACAAACTTCTTCATCTCCACAACCAACAAATAATTTAAATGGAGTCTAGGATTTTTCTTAAACCAGAACCTCACAACTTCATTGTCTAGAACACCACCATAGGATCTCATCCTTTTCTTCCTCGACACATACCATGCACGTCATTGTCAGTGCAAACGATATATTAATCAAAACCGTCATTCTCAACACGTTGGTCTAACCAACACTCTCCCATCATATGATGTCATTCTCATCCTCATATAGGTATTTAGTATTTTTAATTTTTTTCATATGGAATTTCTGCTTCTAAGTGCTCATTGTCTTCACTTCCTTTTAATTCCATTCGAGCATATATTATGGCATGATACATCATCTTTGGTAGATGATAATGTCATAAAAGATCATGTCGGTCAAAACCCTGTTAATACTCAATTAATACTCTTTCTCCCATTTTCACCTAGAATAGGTCATTTTTATAATTTGTGTCAATCAATGAATGAATTTCGTTCTTGTTAGCATCAATAATATCATTCAAATCATAACCCTTATGCATTACGAGAGTCATATCCCTCGAGATGTGAATTTTAGATAAGGATTGCATGAGTTTATATTTTCTATTTTTATATTCGTTATAGCATTTGAGTTTCTAATTCTTTAATAGTTGTCTACGTTTTCACCACCACCTTCCATCACCATCTTCACTAATCATCTCCACCATGGATTAGCGAAAAACCTACTCTAATCAATCTTTAGTCATCTATCAAGTTATCACCACAACCTCCTATGAATCCTACTAGTAAACCGATACCAACACTAGCACCACTCACTCTAACTCTAAATATTCCAACTTCACTTCATATCTTCTTTCTAGGCATTATT
Source organism: Artemisia tridentata subsp. tridentata (assembly GCA_021014915.2). Taxonomy (NCBI): domain Eukaryota; kingdom Viridiplantae; phylum Streptophyta; class Magnoliopsida; order Asterales; family Asteraceae; genus Artemisia; species Artemisia tridentata. The sequence continues at coordinate 203,499,884 of CP139508.1, forward strand.
TTGTAGGCTCTTATCATATTATATTCTCATTTTTCTTATGATTTTAATTCTTATTAGAAGACTACACTTCATGAGATCTTTGATTTCATAAGCATGGTTCTCTACTTTGAGTTGCTTGTGATTATATCATTTATATATTGCATATATACATCTTATTTTTCTTTGTCAAAAAGATGAAATATATTGCACTAATTCTTTTATTGTAGGTTCATCATCATATACACTCGATTGTATATAACTTACTCATCTAAGGATGAAGTTTGCATCAATTATTTTCCTTATTTTAGGTGCTTCTTGATACCCTCGAACAAGTAGGAATATCCATCAAGCACTCATATTGCATCGTCTATATACTTGGTTGTATATGACATATTTGTCAAAAGACAAAGCTTCCATTATACTAATATTTGTTTTGTATGTTCATCTTGACGCCCTAGAGCAAGGGGGAGCTTCCCTCAAGCATTAATAGAATGCATCTTATACACACTTTGTTGTATATCACATACTCGTCCAAGGACGAATATTGTTTTGCACTAATATTTGTTTTGTAGTTTTTAACCATACCTTGACGCCTCGATCAAGGGGGAGCAACCGTCAAGAGGGATCATGCACGCATTCATAATCACTCTCATTCTTTGCCACACCTTTGTATTTCGACAAAAAGGAGGAGATAGTCCAACATAGCTTACCCACGTGTATCGTTTGCTATGTGCATTTTTTTCATCATGCATTTCTCATATTTTTTTATGTTGCACAAAACTAACCTTGATGTAGGTTAAGAGTCTAAATTTGATTCATAGATCCGCTACCATACAAGGGCAATAACCTAGGAGACGTAACAACCATAGGGGATTGGAGTAGACTAAATTGGAGTAGACAATTTAACTTCACTAGGGATGATGCAAGCTCGCCTTTTCGAGGAGAAATGAAGTTTAAAACTCCAAGGATACACCCTTTTTGTTTCGACAAAAGGGGAAGAAGAGTGTAAACGGAGAAGGTAATGTAGAAGGTAATATGGACACAAGTAACTTTCTACATTTTACTATCTATCACGTTTATATATTTTGTCATCTTCAAAAAGGGGGAGATTGTTAGTGCAAATATTACGATATTTAATCTATACAGTCTCGTTTGTATTGATTGATGACAAACATGTAACTTGATACATAACATAAAATGTACAAGTTACTCGTAAACATATTTTGTCTCAACAGACATTCAACACCTCTCGACATCTCAAGTCCTCGTATGCTACAACACAGGTTCGTACATGTTTGTTATGTACTTATGTGGCATTATGATCAAACCCCTTAACAAATCATTTAGAATGTTTAAAATACGTTTAGAGTCATTAAGTATTTTAAAAGGTTAACCATTCTATTTTAAACCTCATTTTACATTTTGCATATACAAGTATTTTTACTTGTACATCATGCTTCCTAAGTTGTATTCATGTCAAAATAGAATAAGTGGCACATTAGGTGTCAAAGTGCACTTTAGGTGTCAAACTAAGACAAATGTGTTTACATACTTCTAAAAATGATGTTAATGATATAATAAATTAAGTCCTATAATAGCATAAGTAGTTTAACATTTTTAGTAACACATAAACTAACATGGTACAACTTGTTAAACATATATTAACTAGTTAAGTAATACATTTTACAAACAAACTTTTGTTTACATTTTAATCAAAATGAAAATGCATTTTTACATCATTCCATGGATCATCATATCTCTTTAGGATCTTTGGAAGATTTGGTAAATATCTTGGTTAGATTGTCACTCTTGAAATCTTTAGAAGATATGGTGAATATTTTGTTTAGATTGTCACTCTAGAATCATGGAAAGATTTGGTGTATATTTTGGTTAGATTTGGTAGAAGATTTTGAAGATTTTCTGTCAGGTACCCACGGAACCAAAACGTTACACGCATGGAACCCTCATTTTGGTTCCGTCCCATCCGTGGTTTGCTGAGCCTTTGTGCCTATAAATAGCAAGCCATACCATGTTGTTTCTTCACCACTTGAACACATATTCTCTCTACCCATTTGCATACATTTAGATCAGTAGATAACAATGTAGTAACATACATTAATCACCCTCACATGATCATAATGTTACTAACTTTCATTATGTTGTAAGCATACTCCCGAAATGATCATGTGAAGCAAGCTTAGAGATCTTGAGTCATCATCCACCACAATCATACATATACGAAGATCTATCACAAAAAGCTTAGGGAACTTGTGATCTTCATCCATTGAAGGCTTCCTATCAATGGAAGTTCATTTAGATTAGTCATTCATATCCATTAGACATTTGTGTCATTGATCATCATTGTATCATCACAATCTATTCACCAAACTAGATTAGATGGTTTATGTGTTTATGCCATAAAACACAAGGTTTTTATGTTGGGCCATAAAACATAACGGGAGTAGTTGTACCCTTGTAAAAAAACTCGACATCTAGCTTAGTGTTGAAAATATTGTATAGGCGACGTTAGGTTGGTTCTACCTCGAACTAGAATCCGGTATTTAGCTTTGTACCGAAAAAAGTATAAGCGACCATTTGTAAGGTTTTCTCCGCCGAGAAGGGAGCTTGTTGATTTAGTAAAGTAACTCTCGAGTTGGGTACTCGGGGAGTGGAGCAGGGCGGAGAGGAGCTCCGTGACCGAACCACTATAAATCATCGTGTCCGGTTTGCGCGTTCTTTTTACTTACTGCTTTACTTTTATACTTGCATTATATTATTGCTTGTGTTGTGACTTGATGGTTGTACTTGTGTGACAACTTGTTTTAGTATATGCTAGTCATAAACTATAATTGGCATCTTTCATATTACAACAAGCTTAATCGGATATTTGATAAAACAAGTTTAAAGATTTTAAAACGGTAACGTATGCACCCCATCTACATTTTCACACAACATATTACCTGCTAGGCTATGATTGCAACAATTATTCCAATTTCTATTAGTACGAGATTTACATTTTAGTTTTCATAATAATAGTGCAATAACAAACAATGTTCGAGATAACAAACAATGTTCAACGCTTTTGGTGTATAACAACGTAAACCAGACACATAACGATTGGCGGCCCCCTACCGGGATAAATGGGATGATTTCATGTACTTGGTACAAACTATGTGATCTAATGGACTTGGTGTAATCTCGATCTAATAGAATTGGTATAATAACAAACCAACAGACTTGGTACAATTGTGAACCAGTCAGAAACAGAAACTTAAGGTTTCGAGGTCAGGAATTTAGTACAACGGAAACACTATCTATATGTGATATTGTATTTAGTACAATAGTCATACACTCGAAAGTTTTATGAACTACATTTATCATTTACATATACTTGCTACCATGATTTATTTATCAAGGTTTTCACATTATTTCTACAAACTCTATAAACTCACCAACCTTTGTGTTGACACTTTAGCATGTTTATCTCAGGTCTATAATGATCGATGTTGGCAAGGAGGAGCACGGATATTCAAGAAGGCTATAAATTTTATTATCATTCGAAAACCCATTTAATGTAATTGTAAACCTTGAAACTACTGGGACCTCATTTTGTAAACTCTGATATTTATATAATTCGAATGATAAATATTTTTAAACAACTCAATTAGAGATCGTTTTCTATTTGTTATAACTGTTGTGCCATGAAGTAACACCCAGTTTGAATTCCGTCGCGTATCTCAAAATTTGGGGTGTTACAGATTGGTATCAGAGCTATAGTTACAGAGAAACCGGTCTAAACGAGACCTAAACTATAACCACTTTTACAAACAAAACATTTTATATCCTTATGCTCTCCGTATCTTCCATCCTCCAGACGATTATGTGACTTTTAGGCATTTTATTCTACACGAACATATTAGTATATTAACATATAACACACACTGATTTCCACCCTTTAAGGTGGTGAGACTGTAACAATTCATATTTTCAGGTTACTATTCATCCTCATTTTTTACTATTCACATTTACTATTCCTTCATGATTTTTTTTATTCATTATCATAATTTAACCCACATTCATAAATACAAGAGAGTTTGATACTCGTCGGATCATCTTTACAACATACTTCGAATTTACTAAGAACCGGTTTCGCAAAACCGTGTCTAAGATTTACGTTTTGGTCTAAACGTCATTTAAACATCCCGAAATGTCCATACAACATTGTAAACAAGAAAAATACGCGTTTTTCATATCTTAGGACATTTTCACAAGTATTGGATTTTTACATTTTCCGATTCACGTTTTACGCGTTCTAAACCTACGATTTCAGGTTTTAACAGCGTTTACGCGCTCCGTTAAACTTATCACTCATTTTATATACATAGATAGAGTATATTAATAAGTTTAACAATTTTAACAAGTTTTATATTTTTAAGATACCCAGTTTTAAGTTTCGTGACTTAAAGACTTAACGTTAGCGATTACCGAGACCAGACGACACTCCGTAAACACAAGATAATATCAACTCATGATATTTAAGATCAAAACAGCCCCTTGGTCGAAATTTTTGGATGATTCACCAAGACAAAAAGTCTTGGTGATGAGTCATGAGGACACTTATGCATATCTTATGCATTAAGTCTTCATTTTGTATTATATAATAAGATAACTTAACAAATATCTTCATTAGACCAAAAGATCTCTTTCACCCTCCTCCTCCCTCCTCTTTGCAGCCCCTAATCAACCACAAATCACCATCCACATCTTCATTTTAGGCTACAAGTTACATACCAAAGTTATAAGCTTTAATGTTCTCCAAGTGAAACTAGTGTCAATTTTTTCATCCTTTGGTTGAATTGGAAGCTACACAAAAGTTTCCTGAGAAGATTACAAGTATTCCTGGAAGAATAGAGAAAGATTAAGCAAAGATATCAAGAGCTTTCAAGAATTGTTTTGAAGTATTGGAAGCTAGGATTTTTATTGAAGCTTTAGGAATTAGTGTCCTAGTTCATAGTTCTTGTTAATTTCCATCCCAAGTATTGTAAGAAAACTCTATACATCTCTATTTTATTTATGTAAATAATTATATTTCATGTATTAATATGTTTTTCATGCTTATTATACTTGATTATGCTAGGTAACTTGGACTAAATCAATAGAAACATCGAAAAGGACTAGTATTGCAAAACAGTTTCTGGACAGGGGGTATAAATGGAATTATCGGGCAAACTACGTGAACTGTAAAACTTAGGTAAAAATATATGGAGTTATATCTATGTCTTGTGGTCATTTCGATGGGTATTTCACCTAATAACGATACACGATGATTAAATTAAAAATGTTTTCGCGAGAAGTGTCCAAATCTGAGTAACAGAATTCAAACGGGTAAAAATCACATAATTTGACTAGAACCCCCTATTGGTTAAAGAAGCAAAGTTGTAGATAACATCCTAACTTAAACATGGCCGAAAACTGGGCAAAAAATAGAGTCGTATAGACATACTTATGGCCATTTCCGTGAGACAGTAAGCTGCTGTAACCAACAACATGCTTATTAAAGGACAAAATGGTAATTTCACTTTAGTCAAGTAAATTTAGAGACCATGGGACCCACGAATCTGTAAAGTTTATTTAAAAACGTATCCGACAACATAAGAATCGAATAATAAATCTTTACGGTTATGAAATAACGGATATATTAAGACGTGAAAACTAGAATTTATAAAAACCCGAAACGTGATGATTATTATCTTTGACCTATTTTTCGAACTTGAAATCATGCCAAAACTTCCAGATTTTGTCTATAACTTATAAATTAGAAACCGTGACTAGTTTTAAAGTGTCAAAACTAACTATAAACACTTGTTTTATTTTACAAACGATATATAAACCCAAGGATAATTAATATAATAACTGTACAAAGCATGCTAGTTTAAATACAAATGTTACTCTAGAACCTAAGACGCGTAATATGTTTATAGGTTATTGTTAGAGCTCTTGACATCTCAATACACTATCTATCATCATATCCTACTGCTGGTCATTACAGTGAGTCATAGCCCCACTTTTACTTGGTTTGTAAACTCTTTGGGGGAGATAAATGCTCAACTACTTGCTTTTACTTTCACAAGTACTATAAAATTTTACATATTACTATGAGTCATAGCCCCGTTTTTGTACTTGTTTATTAAACTCTTTGTGGGAGATACATGCTTAACTATTTTTGACAATCACTATTATTTGCAACTACATGTTTATTTGAACTGAATGTTTATTTTATACTAAGTAACAGTAATTGCCATACTTAGAGTTTCTATATCATGGACCATTAAGCACTATGCGTAGTGAGTACGAATATTATGGTTAGATCTATTGGGATTAATGTGACCATTAAGTTGACTCAGTTAGAGCAAACAAACGCAAACAAACATTGGAGAACACTTTGTATAAACAACAGATTACCTACAAGGCTATGATTGCAACAATTATTCCAATTTCTGTTAGTACGAGATTTACATTTTTGTTTTCATAATGATAGTGCAATAACAAACAATGTTCGAGATAACAAACAGTGTTCAACGCTTTGGGTGTATAACAACGTAAGCCAGACACATAACGATTTGTGGCCCCCTACCGGGATAAATGAGATGATTTCATGTACTTGGTACAAACTATGTGATCTAATGGATTTGGTGTAATCTCGATCTAATAGAATTGGTATAATAACAAACCAACAGACTTGGTACAATTTTGAACCAGTCAGAAACAGAAACTTAAGGTTTCGAGGTCAGGAATTTAGTACAACGGAAACACTACCTATATGTGATATTGTATTTAGTACAATAGTCATACACTCGAAAGTTTTATGAATTACATTTATCATTTACATATACTTGTTACCAAGATTTACTTATCAAGGTTTTCACATTATTTCTACAAACTCTATGAAATCACCAATCTTTGTGTTGACACTTTAGCATGTTTATCTCAAGTCTATAATGATCGAGGCTGGCACGGAGGAGCACGGATATTCAAGAAGGCTATAAATTTTATTATCATTCGAAAACCCATTTAATGTAATTGTAAACCTTGAAACTACTGGGACCTCATTTTATAAAGTCTGATATTTATATAATTCGAATGATAAATCTTTTAAAACAACTCAATTATAGATCGTTTTCTATTTGTTATAACTGTTGTGCCATGAAATAACACCCAGTTTGAATTCCGCTGCGTATATCGAAATTGGGGGTGTTACATCCAAAAATGAAACTTAAGAAATAATAAGTATAATTCATTATTAAAAATTAGTCTGGAAAATTCCAGTGTGTTACACCAGAAGTGGTACTAACATCGAGTCAAAAACGTGATTTTATGAATGATAAGAAAAATGACATTTTTAAACAAGTTAATAAGTAACTTCAATAATAGACGTAAAGCATTGTCCGAGCATATATTGTAGAGTCTAATTAGTGGTATTTCACTTATCTTAGATCCGTAGTCGAAGGTGCGTAAGCGTCTGGTTGGCCTAGTAGTCGTTCAAGCCGTACTTTTCTCTTCGTACTCTACCGTTTAAGGTGAGTAATCACATTCCCACTTTTACCGTTTTCTTATATTTTTGAGGTGAAATGCATGATTATACTACTTGAACTAAATCTTGGTTGTATGATTTTTATGAATTGCGTATTATTCTATATACGCAGAACTTGATAAAAATAATTACTTGCATAATATTTTTAAGACGTAAAAGACTTTAATTAAATTTAAACTTTGCGTATTCTTTTTGAAGCGTAGTATCTTCGCGCATTCTTTATGATGCGTAGTATCTTTTCGCATTACTTTAAATGCGTATGATTTCTGTTGACATATGCATTTACAATAGCATATATTTTTTATGTTAGATGTATTAACTCACTCTCGAGGAACTGGAGTAGGGTGTAAGCTAGGTAGACATACTTACTCATTCCCGAGGAACCCACTTTGAGTTGTAGATATTTATGAATAGCGCTATTTAGGGTAGTTTCTCCCCGAGGAACCGAGAGTGCATATAAACACCTACCTCCTCGATGAATCCGAAGTGCATAATATCACCTTCCTCCCCGAGGAATCGAGAGTACCTAGTATCACTTTCCTCCTCGAGGAACCAGGAGCACGCGCTAGGCCTTATAACATTTACACTAGAGCATACGATTTTGCTATTCACATTATACACAACCAATTGTATTTTGAATATTTGACTTGCTATTTTTGGAAATTCATCATTATCATGGAATTGTGTATGAATCTATATGTTACAAGTTTTGTATGGGCGGGACCTGTAATAGGATAGATTGATATGACTATTGCCATGAGGACTTATTTTAAAAGGGTTTTCCTATTATATAAAACATGTATACTCACCAACTATTTTCATTGTTGACCGTTTTTCTTTCATGCATTTCACGTGATCTTTAGTAATACTTTATGAAGGCATATGCATGAAGTCATCTAATGAAGTCTTTTGTGTTATCCTGTTTCAAAAACAATCTACCATCTTTCCAGAACTCATGTCTTTGAAACTATGTTGTGGTTTTGTTGAAACAATTATTACAGACAAATGTTGTAATTTGGGATTTCTTTAAATTTATCTAAGTATGGTATGTTTTATGATTTTATGCTTGTGTCTTTATCTGTTACATTATGTGTTTTCGTTTTAGCGGGGTGTGACACAAGACCAGGTCGTTCGCAGGGAGGGAAGAGATCCTAAATGTCTAGTACTGTAAAACCCAAAAATCCGAAACATGTAAAATGACCAAAATGCCCCTACAAGTTTAAAATTTTAATTAAGGACATTTAGAGTACCATATTGATCCCAAAATTCAAGTAACAAGTTACACATGAAATGAAATAATTTTTACATGCTCAAAAAACCGTGGTCTCACCAAATTATATGTGCAAGACACCCTAAATACAATTTTATTTAAACTTATTACATTTAAAATACATTAAACCTTATTTAAATTACAAAATAAATAGGAAATCAATACAAAATCAAACCAATTAATTTGGTTAATTAGGAAACCGAGTTTATAGCCTTTCCCCCTCCATAGTCGGCCTCTATCCCATTTTTTTGATTACCTTTTTATTTGTTTCCCTAAAAACAATACCGATTAACACAAAACACACACAAAAATTCACCACGACTCCATACGAATTTCTGGAAGGGATCTAGCATTTTTTTGGGGTCCTTCATCATCAAGAGTAGTTGGGAAAAATAGGTTTTGGTTCGTTGGAGGCTTGGTTCGATCGGGGTGATTTTTCTTTGGTCGATTCTTCATCCGATAGGTATAAAATTCATGCGCTTGATCCACACGTCCTAAAATCGATTGGGTATTTTTATCATACTCTTTATATCATATATGACCTAAATAAAATGATAAACAAGAATCATGCACGTTAAATAGTCGAATGGGAATTACATACTTAAAACGTATGCAAAACTATAGATCGGGTTATACGAATTTTCTGGGTGTGAAACCCATTTTATTTAAGACCTATACGACCCATATGATACTGGAAAAATGTTCATTCGAATTTTTATTGTCTAAAATGGCCTTGTCGAATTATTGTTTATAATCGGGTTTTTATTTAAAAATCGTATAAATGGATAAAAATTGGAATGATCGACCTAGGGTTTATGTTATGGTCTAGATCTGATCTTAATAATGAAATAATGATGGAATAATTATTGGTTTTTTATTTGGGAAATTAGGGTTAGGGTTTGATGATTTTATTGTATTACCGATTAAGTTTTCAAAATAAAAAGGGGTTGTTTCGTAAATTATAAAACTTGTGGACTATTTTTGTAATATACTTGGGACCGGGGGGTGTTAGTATAAAATGTAACATGAGGACCTTTTTCGTAAAATATGTGACTTAGGGGTTTATTTTGTAAATCGGGTAAATATGTAAACTGAAATGTAATTATTAAAAATAGAGGGGCTTGTTTGTAAATTCTAGAAACTTGGGGGTATTTCGTATAAATAAGGATAATGAGGGTGTAATATGTAAAATTGGACACTTAAGGGTTTATTGTGTAAATATGGTTAAATAATGGATCGATTTGGAATTTTTATAATTAAAGGGTTAGATTTGTAAATTATGAAAAGATGAGGGTATGTTCGTACCCTACTTAAATTAAAGGATATAATTTGTAACTTTGCTGATTTAGGGACTTGTTGTGTAAATATGCTAAATAAGGAAACTTTCTAAAAATGGAAACCTGCTAAATATGGAAAGTTACTAAAACTGGAAAGCCGACTAAAATAAGTAATCTGAATTAAATAAGTTTTTAATAAAGCCAGTCATGAATTCGTGTAGATTCGCCGGAGATGGAGTTTGCTTCCGACCTTGGTATTTCTGTTGTGTTTTCGTTTGCGGTATAAGGTACAGATATTCTGACCTTCCTCATAAGGTTTCTCATGATCTCTTTCATATTCTGATCCGTTAGTTTCTGATCTGATGCCATTGCTATGATTCCCTTTGCTTGAACCTCCTCTATTGATTCCATTTGATATGACCTCTGATATGAATCTATGTTATGAAAACCTTTTTAATTATACCATGGAAATGCTTTGAGAAAAACCAATTTAAAAAGATGTTTATAAATGATGCGAAACTACTTTTATATGAAAGGTTACTAACTTTTGTGAACACTGTATTTTGAAGACTAGCTTTATGAAAAACCGTTTTGAAAGACTATTTTTATGAAAACTACTTTAAAGGATCGATTTATGAAAATCATGAATTAAAGGATTGTTTAAAATGGACTTTTGATAGAAACTTTTGAAACGGACTTTTGATCTGAACCATGACTTGATTATTGAATATGAACCTTGATCTGATAAACTCTGATTTGGACCTTTGATATTACTTCTGAGATATTTGATATGAACTATCTGTTATGAGCCATCTGTTATGACACTCTGATTTGATATGATATCTGACTCTTAGTTTGATACCCGAGCCAAAATCTGTTTCCTAGCCATGAAGGTAACATGGCCGTGTCATTGATGCACCAATGGCATGACTCTAGGGCGGTAGAGTGATGTTCCACCACGTCCCTTTATCTGTTATCTGATATGCGCATTATATTATTTTGGCCACTATTTATCTGCGGGGGCGTATGGATGCATCCTAGATCTGATATGTTTAGTGGATTTAACATGATTGATTTATTATTGTCTGGTGATTGGTGCTGTGTGCTATACATGCCCTTCACATATATCTGGGAGCTAGCTACTCCATTTGAAGAATGAGGACACCCCTCATATTATCTGATTATCTGAGAGGTCTCCCATCTATATGATTTGAAGATTTATGGTTACGATATGATATGATCTGTTTCTGGGCTCGTGGTGGATTACTATCCCTTTCTCTCTTTCCTTTATACTTATTCATTTATTTATCCCTTAAACCATATTATATCTGCATGACTTTTATTTCTGTTACTCGGTACTATTCTCCATACTGTTTGTTATCGCTATATCTGTTCACTGAGCTCTCGTAGCTCAGCAGCATTTTCTTTTCCTGCGGCAGGTTTTGTTGGAAGCTGGGTAATGAGTGGAGAGTACCTTTGGACTTAGAAGACTTGATAGCTGTTCTGGATTTAGATATGACTAGAAGTTATTATTATTTCGAAATTAGTATTTATTGGAAGTTCATTTGTAACCCTGTAGTATCTATATTTCAATTGTAACCTTTGAGAAATCTTGTATTACTATAGATGTATGCTTTGTTTTGATCTGATATGAAACCATTATTGTGATATCTTTACCCTTGTCGGGTTAGGGTGTTACAATTTATGGTATCAGAGAGACAGGCTGCGACTTGTAATACATTTACCCTTGACCTGTGAAGTTTGGACCATTAAGTTTCCACTGTAGGCGCTCATAAGACAACCTTTAAGATTTGCTTTAGGATTTCCCTATAGGAACTTAAGTTTGACCAGTGAGGAATGGGTAGACTATAAGGCTTTTGTTTAAGTATCATTGCTTCCGCATCACTCTGATTTATGCCCTGCTTGTTGAGAGCACTTTTGGAGATTGAAAGCTCACGCTTTGCACCACCTAAGATTCCGACTCTGACCTCTGATTCTTTTGTTAATCATTTTGATGTCTCTTCGGGTATTCTGAGAATCTCCATGACGATAACCTACTTGATACATTCTGTTATTTGCTTTTGATAATCTATGAATCTTCTGACCCTATCTGAGTTCGTCTTAAACATCTCCGTTTTCATGAGAAGTCTGGTGGTGTTTTAACCACGAGTATAAGAATGTTTTCCTCTCACTTCTGAACGATAAGACTTGCGTTGTCAATCTGTTTTTCCATTGAATAGTTAACTTTGATTTTAGTCTGATAAAGGATAGGTTGATTGATCATTGACGACTACCCTCTGATGTTTCACCTTCGGTGTTTGAAACCATTTTGAACTCCCTACCATGATTTCCGATTGATAAACTTTTGCTATCTCTACCTGATTTTGTTCTTCACTTCCGACCTATTTGATAAGCAGTTTGATACTCCTCTGACCGTCCCGAAGGTCATTTAACCCTAATGTATTTGACACATTTTATAAATTCATTACCCGTGCTGGATGAAAATGTATCACCTGATAGTACTCTGTCCTTGCAAAGTCCATTACTACTCCTATGAGAACTCTGGCGATTATTAGCCATGGATATGACGATAATTTTGTCTTGATGTGAAATGGTTAACTGAGCATGATGATACTGATAACTGATATTCGATATGCCTCACTCTTGACAGTTATACGATGTTTGTATTTTCGATGACTCACAACCTACCTGCCACTTATGCTAAAATAGTTAATCAAGACTCCAACACCTTGAATTGTTCACTTATCCATCTCTACCCTTTGATGAACCATGTACTTGACCTGGACACATGGACTATCCGTCTGGCTCGGTGACCGTACTCATCCTATGAATCCATTTACTTTTGACCTATTCGATTTTGAGGTCTTTAAGTTTGGATTGGCTGGCCTCATACCCAAATACCGTTATTGATTTGTGACTTATAATATGTTTCACTTTTGTTAGTAACCGTCCACTCAAATCGAACCTGCTTGGAACTCTATCTCGATCTTTAGATGTAGTTGCCCCTGAACCTAACCCTCAGAGCTTGCATTGGTTTGTTTCTTGTTCCGATAACTTGCTCTTTAAAAATGTTCGAGCCACCTATGACGAACCATGACCTATAGAGTTGAGAAATCCGAGGAGTTGGTTAATTGTTCAGCACAGTGTTTCTTTGAATACCTTTAGCTGTAAGATGGGAACTATGGTGCTCGTAAACCTTCGTATTCACTCATGACCATGTTCAAGTCGCGAAAATTGACACGAAATCGCCGAGAATTTGAGTGAAAAGTCAACCTAGGCTGTTATAGACTTTGAGATTACTTTTTCGTAGTGTAACTTTCGAACTATTTAGGTTATTTGCACGAAAGCATGAGACAGCTTGTAAATGACCTTATCTGGAAGAAGTAGTTGATTGGGTCCGAACTTTTACAACATCCATGCTCTGATGTTCAAGTTTAAAGGAATAAAAAATAAAAAAAAAACAAATAAAAAAAAAAAAAAAAAAAAAAAAAAAAAAAAATCGAAGAAAAAATAAGAAAGAAAAAGAAAGAAAAATCGGGAGTGTTATTTTAAGCCAACGATGTAGAGTTATGTAAGTGGTCGATATCACACTATTTGTTGTACTATATCTATGGATTGAATGGGAATTGGCAGTTATGGGAACGCCAATTAAGGTTTATTCTTTGATTAAGATTTTGTTGAGTATAATTCGTGTCTACCTAAAGCGTGTGTTTCAAGTGTTAAAGCGTGAGTTATTCAATGATAATGAGTTTATTCATGGGATGGTTGGGATAGTGATTAACCACACTTAGGATTTTAATTTATTTGTTTTGTTTATTTTTATTTTTATTTTTACACAATTTATATCCCAAATGTTATCCATCCCTGTATTGTTCTTTATCCAACCGAACCTTGATTTATTGAGATTAGGGATTTGAGCAATCTTAAGTATCGTAGTCGTGGATTCGGCTATGTATTTATGATTTTGTCGCCCTTTTTGATATATTATTATTGGTGAAGTTTGGACCTATCTTTAGCCTATTCGAGTTAAGGATTTGAGCAATTGCAAGTATCGTGTTCGTGGATTCGATCATGTATTTGTGATTTTGTCGCCTTTTCTGGAATTTGAGATCGATAGAAAAGAGAATAATTAACCCTTAAGCCTAAAAACCCTTTTTACCGCTTTAGACTTGTTATTCCTTAGCTTTAGTGGTGGAGATGTGTATACTTGCCAAGCTTATGATAGAATATTCGTCGCGACTGGACAGTTAAACGATTAGATTTGCTTTTATCGACTTATTTTATTTTACTTCTAATTCGTTAAGTGTTTAGTTGTGTGATTACGAAATAAACGAATACATGCTTAAATATAAAAATAAATCCTAACATCTTTTAGGATACATTTTCATGAGATTTAATCTAAGGTTTACTTGGGGACAAGTAAAGTTCAAGTGGGGGGATATTTGATGAACTCAAATAAGTACATTTTATTACTATCATTTATCCTATTAATTTGACTTGTTTTACTATATTATGTATGAGGATTGATACTTAATCGTTTACTTTTGTAATTCTCAGGTAAAAACAAGCATTTGGTGAAACTTGGCGATTTTGGACTAATAATGGAGCAAAACGTGCATAAAGTGAAGAGTCTACTGAAATGAAGAAGATCAAGACTAATCTGCTCCAGATGCGCCGCATCTCACTATCAACATGCGCCGCATCTCTATCAAGATATCACCAGATACGATCCAAGATACAAGAGGACATGCGCCGCATCTAATAAAGAGTTACGCCGCATCTTCTGGCGGTGTACGAATATTCCTGAATATTATAATCTTGGACCCCACGCGAAGTTACATACATACGCCGCATCTACTTAAGTAGATGCGCCGCATCTTCCCTCAGACACAAACTATAAATACCCCGTAGACCAGACGCATTAAAGAGATTCGGAAGTTCGAAAACCTAAAGACCGAACAGAAGAGAAGGACGAATTCAGTCAAGAAGGCAGCACAAGACACACCCAAATCTAAGATACAAGAGCTGTAAGAAGGTGCTGCATGTATTTAATTCATTAAGTAGTTTTGTTTTATTGTTTTAGCAAACTTTAATTCATCAGGATTGGTGGCTTGTGTAATGTGACAACGGAAAGATTGCACTCCCTTTAATACTTGCTTTCCCATCAATTAAAGTTTATATGTTGATGTCTTTGGTTACTACTTATTAGTGCATTGACCACCTCTGTGTTTATTAGTGGCTTGCGGGCACCCGACTGCGGGACAAGGTGTGGCTCCCACGGTTGTTTCTAAATTGATCACTTAGGAATAACTTTTAGACATAAGTCGTCATTAAGGGTTTACTCGCCGATAAGAATAGGACCAACGAGAAAGGGTTAATTACATACACTTCATATAAAGCTATCAATAAAACAAGTGACAATCTACTTAATCATAAGGACAGCCCTCTTATTGTCTCTAGTATCTATCTGTGTACGTGTGTGCTACTTGCTGATTCGTGCCTATTTGTTTATTTTATTATTTAATTGCAAACAAACTGTGCCAGTCTCTCAGGCTGAAACCCCCTTGCGTTAGGATATTAAAATACTGATTAGATTAACGAGATTATACGTTCCACTCTTAGTGATCGACACTCTACTTACCATTATCTTCATACTGACCGGGTACACTGCTCGTTAAGTGTGTGTGTTTATTGATAAGTCGGCTAAATATAAATTTAAAACTTGAGTAGGCATTAAAACTGCTAAAACCGCAACGACACATCACGCGCATCAATGAATGATAAGAAAAATGACATTTTTAAACAAGTTAATAAGTAACTTCAATAATAGACGTAAAGCATTGTCCGAGCATATATTGTAGAGTCTAATTAGTGGTATTTCACTTATCTTAGATCCGTAGTCGAAGGTGCATAAGCGTCTGGTTGGCCTAGTAGTCGTTCAAGCCGTACTTTTCTCTTCGTACTCTACCGTTTAAGGTGAGTAATCACATTCCCACTTTTACCGTTTTCTTATATTTTTGAGGTGAAATGCATGATTATACTACTTGAACTAAATCTTGGTTGTATGATTTTTATGAATTGCGTATTATTCTATATACGCAGAACTTGATTAAAAATAATTACTTGCGTAATATTTTTAAGATGTAAAAGACTTTAATTAAATTTAAACTTTGCGTATTCTTTTGAAGCGTAGTATCTTCGCGCATTCTTTATGATGCGTAGTATCTTTTCGCATTACTTTAAATGCGTATGATTTCTGTTGACATATGCATTTACAATAGCATATATTTTTTATGTTAGATGTATTAACTCACTCTCGAGGAACTGGAGTAGGGTGTAAGCTAGGTAGACATACTTACTCATTCCCGAGGAACCCACTTTGAGTTGTAGATATTTATGAATAGCGCTATTTAGGGTAGTTTCTCCCCGAGGAACCGTGGAGTGGCATATAAACACCTACCTCCTCGATGAATCCGAAGTGCATAATATCACCTTCCTCCCCGAGGAATCGAGAGTACCTAGTATCACTTTCCTCCTCGAGGAACCAGGAGCACGCGCTAGGCCTTATAACATTTACACTAGAGCATTACGATTTTGCTATTCACATTATACACAACCAATTGTATTTTGAATATTTGACTTGCTATTTTTGGAAATTCATCATTATCATGGAATTGTGTAATGAATCTATATATTACAAGTTTTTGTATGGGCGGGACCTGTAATAGGATAGATTGATATGACTATTGCCATGAGGACTTATTTTAAAAGGGTTTTCCTATTATATAAAAATGTATACTCACCAACTATTTTCATTGTTGACCCTTTTTCTTTCATGCATTTCACGTGATCTTTAGTAATACTTTATGAAGGCATATGCATGAAGTCATCTAATGAAGTCTTTGTGTTATCCTGTTTCGAAAACAATCTACCATCTTTCCAGAACTCATGTCTTTGAAAATATGTTGTGGTTTTTGTTGAAACAATTATTACAGACAAATGTTGTAATTGGGATTTCTTTAAATTTATCTAAGTATGGTATGTTTTATGATTTTATTCTTGTGTCTTTATCTGTTACATTATGTGTTTTCGTTTTAGCGGGGTGTGACACAAGACCAGGTCGTTCGTAGGGAGGGAAGAGATCCTAAATGTCTAGTACTGTAAAACCCAAAAATCCCAAACATGTAAAATGACCAAAATGCCCCTACAAGTTTAAAATTTTAATTAAGGACATTTAGAGTACCATATTGATCCCAAATTCAAGTAACAAGTTACACATGAAATGAAATAATTTTTACATGCTCAAAAAACCGTGTATCACCAAATTATATGTGCAAGACACCCTAAATACAATTTTATTTAAACTTATTACATTTAAAATACATTAAACCTTATTTAAATTACAAAATAAATAGGAAATCAATACAAAATCAAACCAATTAATTTGGTTAATTAGGAAACCGAGTGCCTCACCTTGACATTTTTCTTTTGTATTTCCGATATCACAACCCCCTGCCACTTATGCTAAAATAGTTAATCAAGACTCCAACACCTTGAATTGTTCGTTTTACCCATCTCAAACCCTTTGATGAACCATGTATTTTTGACCGACACATGGACTATCCGTCTGGCTCGGTGACCGTACTCATCCTATGAATCCATTTACTTTTGACCTATTCGATTTTGAGGTCTTTAAGTTATGGATTGGCTGGCCCTCATACACTGCCAGGGACTACCGTATCTGATTTGTGACCTTTAGTAATATGTTTCACTTTCGTTATGATAACCGGTAACCACTCAAATCTGTTAACGATGCTATGGAAACATCTATCTCGATCTCATTTGATTGTTGGTTGCCTCCTGACACCTATTACCCATCCTTAGAAGCTTTGGCATTGGAAGTTTGTTGTACAAATTTTTTTTTTTGTTGTTCTCCGATGGAACTTTGGGTTTTCCCTCCTGTTTGAGAAGTAGAATGAAATTCGAGCCAACCTCAGTTGACGAACCATGATGCTATAGAAGTTGAGAAATCGGAGGAGATGATGGAATATGATTTTGTTCACCTCAATGTTTCATTTTGAATACCCTGTTAGCTTGTAAAGATGAAAGAGAAAACTATGGAGTATTGACTATCGTAAACCTAATCGTATCACTACCATGACCATCTTTCAATTCAGCGTATCAATGATTGATTCTATCCTGTAAACTCCGTACCCAACGGCCTCTTTTAATGATTGTAGGACTGAAGAAGCAACCCCAAGGACTGTTAAGAAAGGAGATGACTATTTGAGAGTAACCTCCGGGAAGTATTTTAGTTTTATGCACGAAGAGGAACATGTAGACCAGCTTGTAGAATGACCCTTTAATCTGGAAGAAGTAGATTTGATTGGCGTCCAGAGACTGTAGCAGAAAACACTACCATGCATCTGGCGATGACGACAGTTTGAGTTGGCGAATTTCGAACTGTGCTGAAGACCTGTCTAAGACCCGCAGTCTTGCTTCTCTATACATTTTAGTTGTACTAAGATGAATCGAGAGCAGAAGCAGACTCGCGGATAGAAGAATGCACAAGTGACCATACTGGAGATTCACGTTACTACACCACATTTCCAAGAGGAGGTGCCGAAGGCTTGAGGGACCAGACTCGAGTTATATTTCCTTCCACCCTATGATCATACGATAGACTGCATGGACTTGGAAAAAGTTTAAGATCATGTATTTGAATGGACGATAATTCTGAAGCGAACGTTTGTGTTCGGAAGAGTTGATTTTGTGAAGAATGAAGCTATGGACGACGTAATCCATTTCCTCTTGACCTACTCAAATTTCCGTTAACTGATGATATGACCCCTTTGAATGAGTTATGTTCCCTGTTAGTAATTCCGCTCGATGTTCATCCTGCGTATGCTAGACGATGGTTTTGTTATGAGGAATTTGGCGAATGATGGACGATTCGATGCTTAAAATGGTGTACCAAATTCTGATAGACATTCTGGGACTTCTGCTAACTCTTTTAGTAGTTCGTTCTTCTCTTAGTTATGGTGTTTGATTTTTGATGACCTCTGAGACTGTAGAAGTACTAGGTGGATTAAGATAGGTGATTTTGATTACGACTTGAGATAAAGTATGATCATCATGAAGGCATATTTATGTGGTGCTAGTATTATGACGCCTGATCAACGTGATAATACTTACACCATATAACGTGCGCTCATTGTGGTCATAGGATATCTTGGGGAGTACCTAAGAAGTTTAGAATCTGAATCTCCGTAGGATTACCCGTGTTAGGTTCATTCTACCTATGCGTATGCTCTGTTTTCGTTCATTAAATATCTGGATGAATTTGAACTCTCGTATTGCATTCTGTTGACCTCTGTTATAAATCTTAAACTCCTTGTAGAGCTCTCTACTGGTAATACAGTTAATCTGATCTGAAATTCTGTTCGTATTCCATGTAAGCTTTTCAGAAGATCCACCTATCATCCAATTATGTTTTATGGTTCTTTAAATCCGAATCAACCCAATTTGTCTCCTTCTGAGGAATCTGAACCCATTTTGTTTTGATTGAGTCATGAGAAACCTTTGCTCTGAAGATCTTTTGGAAGAGCCTCCTCGGGCATGAGAATATTACGATGATCTGTTGCGACTTGCTACGATTTCGTTTCACCTTGCGACTTCAAATTTCGAGGACGAAATTTTCTGTTAGAGGGGAAAAGTTGTAAAACACAAAAATCCGAAACATGTAAAATGACCAAAATGCCCCTACAAGTTTAAAATTTTAATTAAGGACATTTAGAGTACCATATTGATCCCAAAATTCAAGTAACAAGTTACACATGAAATGAAATAATTTTTACATGCTCAAAAATCCGTGGTCTCACCAAATTATATGTGCAAGACACCCTAAATACAATTTTATTTAAACTTATTACATTTAAAATACATTAAACCTTATTTAAATTACAAAATAAATAGGAAATCAATACAAAATCAAACCAATTAATTTGGTTAATTAGGAAACCGAGTTTATAGCCTTTCCCCCTCCATAGTCGGCCTCCATCCCATTTATTTGATTACCTTTTTATTTGTTTCCTTAAAAACAATACCGATTAACACAAAACACACACAAAAATTCACCACGACTCCATACAAATTTCTGGAAGGGATCTAGCATTTTTCTGGGGTCCTTCATCATCAAGAGTAGCTGGGAAAAATAGGTTTTGGTTCGTTGGAGGCTTGGTTCGATCGGGGTGATTTTTCTTTGGTTGATTCTTCATCCGATAGGTATAAAATTCATGCGCTATATCCACACATCCTAAAATCGATTGGGTATTTTTCTCATACTCTTTATATCATATATGACCTAAATAAAATGATAAACAAGAATCATGCACGTTAAATAGTTGAATGGGAATTACATGCTTAAAACGTATGCAAAACTATAGATCGGGTTATACGAATTTTCTGGGTGTGAAACCCATTTTATTTAAGACCTATACGACCCATATGATACTGGAAAAATGTTCATTCAAATTTTTATTGTCTAAAATGGCCTTGTCGAATTATTGTTTATAATCGGGTTTTTATTTAAAAATCGTATAAATGGATAAAAATTGGAACGATCGACCTAGGGTTTATGTTATGGTCTAGATCTGATCTTAATGACGAAATAATGATGGAATAATGATTGGTTTTTGATTTGGGAAATTAGGGTTAGGGTTTGACGATTTTATTGTATTACCGATTGAGTTATCAAAATAAAAAAGGGTTGTTTCATAAATTATAAAACTTGTGGACTATTTTTGTAATATACTTGGGACCAGGGGGTGTTAGTATAAAATGTAACATGAGGACCTTTTTCGTAAAATATGTGACTTAGGGGTTTATTTTGTAAATCGGGTAAATATGTAAACCGAAATGTAATTATTAAAAATAGAGGGGCTTGTTTGTAAATTCTGGAAACTTGGGGGTATTTCATATAAATAAGGATAATGAGGGTGTAATATGTAAAATTGGACACTTAAGGGTTTATTGTGTAAATATGGTTAAATAATGGATCGATTTGGAATTTTTATAATTAAAGGGTTAGATTTGTAAATTATGAAAAGATGAGGGTATGTTCGTACCCTACTTAAATTAAAGGATATAATTCGTAACTTTGCTGATTTAGGGACTTGTTGTGTAAATATGCTAAATAAGGAAACTTTCTAAAAATGGAAACCTGCTAAATATGGAAAGTTACTAAAACTGGAAAGCCGACTAAAATAAGTAATCTGAATTAAATAAGTTTTTAATAAAGCCAGTCATGAATTCGTGTAGATTCGCCGGAGATGGAGTTTGCTTCCGACCTTGGTATTTCTGTTGTGTTTTCGTTTGCGGTATAAGGTACAGATATTCTGACCTTCCTCATAAGGTTTCTCATGATCTCTTTCATATTATGATCCGTTAGTTTCTGATCTGATGTCATTGCTATGATTCCCTTTGCTTGAACCTCCTCTATTGATTCCATTTGATATGACCTCTGATATGAATCTATGTTATGAAAACCTTTTTAATTATACCATGGAAATGCTTTGAGAAAAACCAATTTAAAAAGATGTTTATAAATGATGTGAAACTACTTTTATATGAAAGGTTACTAACTTTTGTGAAAACTGTATTTTGAAGACTAGCTTTATGAAAAACCGTTTTGAAAGACTATTTTTATGAAAACTACTTTAAAGGATCGTTTTATGAAAATCATGAATTAAAGGATTGTTTAAAATGGACTTTTGATAGAAACTTTTGAAACGGACTTTTGATCTGAACCATGACTTGATTATTGAATATGAACCTTGATCTGATAAACTCTGATTTGGACCTTTGATATTACTTCTGAGATATTTGATATGAACTATCTGTTATGAGCCATCTATTATGACACTCTGATTTGATATGATATCTGACTCTTAGTTTGATACCCGAGCCAAAATTTGTTTCCTAGCCATGAAGGTAACATGGCCGTGTCATTGATGCACCAATGGCATGACTCTTGGGCGGTAGAGTGATGTTCCGCCACGTCCCTTTATCTGTTATCTGATATGCGCATTATATTATTTTGGCCACTATTTATCTGCGGGGGCGTATGGATGCATCCTAGATCTGATCTGTTTAGTGGATTTAACATGATTGATTTATTATTGTCTGGTGATTGGTACTGTGTGCTATACATGTCCTTCACATATATCTGGGAGCTAGCTACTTCATTTGAAGAATGAGGACACCCCTCATATTATCTGATTATCTGAGAGGTATTCCCTCTATAGGATTTGAAGATTTATGGTTACGATATGATATGATCTGTTTCTGGGCTCGTGGTGGATTACTATCCCTTTTTCTCTTTCCTTTATACTTATTCATTTACTTATCCCTTAAACCATATTATATCTGCATGACTTTTATTTCTGTTACTCGGTACTATTCTCCATACTGTTTGTTATCGCTATATCTGTTCACTGAGCTCTCGTAGCTCAGCCGCATTTTCTTTTCCTGCGGCAGGTTTTGTTGGAAGCTGGGTAATGAGTGGAGAGTACCTTTGGACTTAGAAGACTTGATAGCTGTTCTGGATTTAGATATGACTAGAAGTTATTATTATTTCGAAATTAGTATTTATTGGAAGTTCATTTGTAACCCTGTAGTATCTGTATTTCAATTGTAACCTTTGAGAAATCTTGTATTACTATTGATGTATGCTTTGTTTTGATCTGATATGAAACCATTATTATGATATCTTTACCCTTGTCGGGTTGGGGTGTTACAAGTACTCCCTCCGTCCCAATATTATTGTCCAACTTTCCATTTTTGGTTGTCTCAAAATAATTGTCTACTACTAAATATAGAAGTGGAAATTGTTTAATTTTACTATATTACCCTTAACTAAAATTATGATTCACAAAACTTAATGAAAGCATTAATTAATTACTAAGGGTAAAACTGTCTTTTTTTGCTTTTACAAAGATCAAAGCAATGATTAATGCAATTTTCTTAAGTTGTGTATTTTTTTGTCGGGACAACAATTTTAGGACGGAGGGAGATCAAAGCAATGATTAATGCATTTTTCTTAAGTTGTGTGTTTTTTGTCGGGACAACAATTTTGGGACGGAGTGAGTAGTTTTTAAGGTTTTCACGTACGTTTTAAATCCGCCGATTATGTTTTTAATTATAATTAACTAATAAACTGAAAATAAAATAAAATAGGACGACACGGTAGTTCTGGTGAAAAGAAGATCAAGAGATAAAGGCATGCTTGCCTTGCTAATCCCTAATTTCATTAATGATATAGTTCTAAGTGCAATGTTCATCTGGTTTGCTTTGGTGAATCAAAGATATAGGAAGTCACTTGTTTATCGATTTTCCTCCTACATAAAAGTCAGGCACGCCTTTTGGTCCTACTACCCAATCTAATATTTCAAAGTAGTAAGTGTCATCGGTTGATCTATTGTTAGGAATATAAATATTCATATCAAAGACTCGGTCACCCCCAGTATCTTTTATCATTAAGATAGCTCGTAGGCTTATTAGTTTAAGTTAAGTTATCGTATCATCATGGAGTCGGGTCGGGTCTTTACCCATTGTCAGCCCGCTCCATAGCCCATGTGAGTCGTTTATGTAATAAGTATAAATACCCTCTCCCACCAGAGGAGAGGGTTGGAGCTTCTTTCACTTTAATCTAATATACTTCACTTTCTCTCTCTAGGAACTCCCACTTCTCTCTCTAGAATCGAACCAAACATCAATCTCTTGTGTGTGTTATGATTATGAATATGTTACAATTGGTATCAGAGCCAGGTTTGATCACTTAGATTGTGGGTACTAGGATTTGTAGCTTGGTTTTGTGGTTTTTTAGTTTGGGTCGAACATATATGCTTGAAAACACCTAGTGTTAGCTTTGTTTATAGTTAGATTTGTGATATGTTTGTACTTTCATGATTAGGGTTGTTGTATGAGCTTAGTTTAGTGTTTGGTTAGCTTGTTTCATCCGTTTATTGGTGTGTTTGAGTCTATTCGTGTGTTTTTTTTTTTTTTTTTGAAGTGTGTTCTTCCTTGCGGTTCGACAGTTCTTAGTTGCGATTTGACAGTTTCTAGGTTGCGGTTTGTTATTCATAGTCTGCGATTTGAGAAGATTATCACTGCGGTTTGAGTATTAAAGGTATAAGGCTATTGCGTTTTGAGATATAGACAAGATTGCGTTTTGATTTTCAGCCAAAAGAGGATAAAAAGACAAAACAGGACGAAAGTGACGTTTGTACTTGCACGAAAGTGACCCTACGATTTATCCTTTAGCTCTGCATTTTTATAAAGCCTGCGGTTTGAGACTTCTGCGTTTTGATCAAGCTGCGATTTGAAGTGTTGCGATTTGAAGTCTCTGCGTTTTGATCAAGATGCAATTTGAAGTATTGCGACTTGAGTCTGCGATTTGACTCTACGTTTTGCTTCTGAGTTTTGGTTTCTGCGATTTGCCTAAAGTTGCGATTCGGCATTGCGGTTTGAGAGTTACGTTTTGCTTCTGAAGACGTTTATTTGCTTTTGTGATTTGGGTATTGCGTTTTGCTAATTGCGGTTTGTCTGTTGCGTTTTGAGTGTTGATTTCACGGTTTATTCTTGATTTTTGTAAAATCCCGCGAAAGATTCTATTTCTCGGTTTAAATCATAGAATTGTAAAATCCCTTGCTTATTAACTTCATGGCAAGCACCTCTTCTGATGACATTCAAGCTGCCGGGTTCGATACCCGCCCTCCTATGCTTGATAGGACGAATTATGAATCATGGGCACAAAGAATACGACTTTATTGCTTGGGAAAAGAGAATGGTGTTAACATTCTTAAATCCATTGATGAAGGACCTTTTCAAATGGGCACCACTAGAGATGCTGTCACTACCGCTGAGGATGGAACTGTCACTCTTGGAATCGACAGGCCACGTAATTACAATGATCTTAATGAGGAGGAGAAGAAGCATTATGATGCAGACATTAGAGCTTCTAACATTGTGATTCAAGGACTTCCCAAAGACGTTTACAAGCTTATCAACTTCAACACTGAAGCCAAAGCTGTTTGGGACAATGTTAAAATGCTTCTGGCTGGATCTGAACTGACCAAAGAAGATCGTGAATCTTAGTTGTATGATGAGTTTGAGCACTTCAAGATGAATCCTGGTGAAAACATCACTGACTATTATGTGAGATTTCACAAGCTTGTGAATGACATGAGGGTCATCAGGATAACAATGCCAAATATCCAGCTCAATTCTGAGTTTGTGAACAACATGTCACCCGAGTGGGATAGATTTGTCACAGCCGTGAAGCTCAACAAAGGATTGAGAGAGACGAATTATGAACAGCTGTATGCTTACTTACAACAACATGAAAAGCATGCTGTCTATGATCGTCAATTAAGGGAAAGAATCAATCCAACGACAACTAATGATCCACTTGCACTTGTCTTAAATGTTCAGCCGTTCAATCAATCCTCACTTGATCAAGTTTATCACCATCCTTCTTCATCACAGAATCAGACATCATTTGTCCAATCATCTTTGCACCCACCATCTGCTGTGAACACCCAACTGGACTCAGGATACTCTCATACTGATAAGATGATTGATAATCTCTCCAACCAAGTTTCTTTACTTGTCCAACAGTTCAGAGCAACACTCCCTCAAACCAACAACCAACTTCGAACTTCATCAAATCCACGTAATCAAGCAACAGTGGAAGATGGAAGGGTTGTGGTTCAGAATGTTCAGGGAAGGCAGAATGTGAATCAAAGTAACATTGGTCGGGGTAACATACAGAACAGGGTTGGGAATGCTAATCAGGGACAGGGAAGGCAAATCAAATGTTACAACTGTGGTGGACTATGACACATAGCAAGGAACTACACTCAACCAAAGCATCCACAGAACTCTGACTACTTCAAAGATAAGATGCTGTTGATGCAAGCTCGAGAGAATGGAGCAGCTTTGGACGAAGAAGAGTTATAGTTTCTTGCTGGTAATGAGGGGAACACGTTTGATGCTGATGTGGATGATCAACCAGTTCAGGACTTGGCACTAAATGATCCCAATATCTTCCAAGCTGATGACTGTGATGCTTTTGACTCAGACGTTGATGATGAACCCACTGCTCAAACCATCTTCATGGCTAATCTGTCTTCTGCAGTCTCATCACCACAACAATCTGGTCCTTCCAATGCATCTGTCATATCTGAGGTACTAAAGTTGTATGACATGTATAACATGGTCGATGAACAAAAGATTCCCAACAAAGTACAATAGACAGATGTTGTTGAATCAGATGCTGTTGATATGGGAAATAGTAATGTTATCCCATATGAACAATATGTGAATCACAACGACGTGTCAGTTGTACCAAGTAGTGCATCTTCTGTTGTTGATAATACTTGTGAGTTGCATGAGAACACTGTGTTTATCCCTGATGACACTTTGACCACTAGACTTAACATCTATAAAGATCAGGTGGCCATATATGAACAACGTGCAAAATTTGAGCTAACTGAATGTGAGTAGAAAATGGATAGTCAAATGCGTACATTCATAACAGAACGTAATTTAAGGGAAGAAATATTGAATAAGGAGTTATATTCTTTACGAAAACAACTTGATCAAACTGTTAAACAAAAACAGGAGATCCAAGAAAGTGTAATTACACTAAAACATGATTTCAAAGAAAAAGAAACAAAACTCTTAAATGATTTTTCCAGACTTAAAACGTTAAAGAATAAGATTGAAAACAAGTTGTACACATAAGACCAGACCAGAAAAACTGCTCAAATGATTCAAAAGCATAAAAAATTGTGTGATGAAAATAGTGTAAAGGATGTAAGTGAACCTAAATAAGTTTTTCTTAGGAGTGTTAAAGTTGCTCAACCTGCATTATATGATGCAAATGTAATGCTTAAGCCTGGTCATACCCCTCCTGATGTGTCATCATTTGAAGAGAGTAATGAGATAGAAGTAATAAATAGAGAAAGATTGGCTGAAAAAATGAAAGATCCCAAATGTATAGCAAATCGAGTCATAATCAAACGCCATGATTACTCTGAGGAGAACCGATTGGCTATTTTTGTACCTCAAACTAAGTTGACTCAAGAACAAATATTTTGGTCCTTAGACTTAGAAAAAATGAAAGCCGAAGAACTTCAAGCCAAAACTCCACCCTTTAGAAAGATAGCTGCAGCAACGGTGTACCCACCCAATACACCCATGCAGTTAGTTCCTTTAACTCTTCCCACAGAATGTAAAACTCTAATTAGCGTATATGTTCTTTGTCAACTATTTGCTGATTTCGATAAAACATGTAAGAAGAGAATTATGCCAACGGTAATTACTGAAGGGGAAAGGGGCTTTGAACAGACAAAACGGTGCTACTTAACAGAGGTTATTCCATTTTTATACTTCTCAAAGAACATTTCGAGGGTATGCAAAAAACCATTGAAACTGAATTAAAAGAAATGAAAGAAGTGTTTAAAGATATGGAAAACGTGGGAAAACAAAATGCTATTGATCTTAAATATTGTGAGATTGAAAGAAAGAACATTCTCATCACCAATGAGAATATGATTGCTAGATGTATTGCACAGGATGTATTTTATACTACTACTTATTCTACCTTAACTGCTTGTCAATTTCATGAGTTGTCTATTGCATTGAATGTTACCCAGAATCGTGTTGTTGAGCTTGAGGGGGAGAATTTAAAATTGCATGAAAAAATCCAAAACGATGACCATGATAACATGGTCAGGCATTTTTCAAAACTAGAGGTTGATAATCTTAATTTGCAATTAAAATATCAACATTTAGAAGAAAGAATTAAAATCTCAAATGCCAAGACATCTTTGGATGCTCCTGAATTTGATGCATATTTTGAATTAAGCAAACGAGATGAAAAAATTCATGCTCACACTAACAAGATTCGAAAATTGAGGGCCCAAATTGCCCAATCAAAATCGAATAAGAGTGATGTGACTGGCACCCATAAACCATCGTCTTTAGATTCTCAGAATTTTCACTATCAAGACACCATCAATAAATTACAACATGAAAATGATTGGTTTCAAGCTGAAAACTCTAATGTTAAACAGCGTTACAAAGAGTTATATGATTCGATTAAAATCACACGTGATAAAACCAATGAAAAAAAAAACTTCTTTGCTTAATGAGATTGAGAATCTAAAGGCTCAGGTGAAAGGGAAAATGCCAGTCATCACCAGTGATAATATTGTTCCGAAGGTTTCTGCTGGTAGAAAATATGCAATTAATGTTGTGACCATTCTGCTTCCTCTTAGGAACAATAGGTCAGCTCATCATGTTTATTTCACATATCTTAAGGATAGTCTTCACATTCTTCGTGAGACCGTAGAAGAGGATAGGATAGATAAACCACTTGATAGTGCAGTTGTAGATGCCTGCTTCCTCACTAAACGATCTCAGGAACTCTTAGAATACGTCATTGGCACATGTACTAAGATTGATAACAAGCGAGATAGGTTTATTGCATCATCCTCAATGACTAAGAACAAGCATGTTACCTTTGATGTACCATTAACGACATGTGAATCCAGCACATCAAAACCAGAAAAACAAATGGAAGTGAAACAAACTAATGTTCTCATCATTACTTCTACAGGAGTAAACAGTGACACTAAAGCTAGCAGGTCAAAGCCTAGTCGCAATACAAAGAAAGATAGGACTGCGCCAGCTAAGAGTGCTCATCAGGAGAAAGTAGAAGACCATCTTAGGAACAATAAACTTGATTTGATCAAAAAGAATCGTGTTGATTCTAGTATTAGCTATAAGCGTACTGTAATTAATTCGAATTCTAATGCTATTTGTAAGACCTGTAATGAATGCTTAATTTCTGGTAATCATGATGAATGTGTTGTGTCATTCTTGATGTCTTCTCAACGATCCCCAGTTAAGAATGTTAATAAACCTAAACTGAGTAAGCAAATTTGGAAAGCAACAGGAAAAATGTTTGCTAATGTTGATTATCAATGGAGACCCACTGGAAGAAAATTTACTTTAGGAGATCAGTGCCCCTTAACTAGAATGACTAATCATAAAGTAGTGACTGTTAAGGAATGGAAGCCAACTGGTCGAATTTTGCCTTTAGAGACACAATGCCCTGTAACTAGGTCAATTGCTGCTACTAGTGAAGTTTCCAATGTGAATACCATGGCATCTACGAATCCTGTAGTTTCAGAGTTTGTTTGTGCTAACCAAACGGACCCCAGTTGCACGTGGGGATCCACTTTTTTTAGTTATCCATCGTTATCTGTTTTCAAATGCAGGTCGTACAAATCGTCCTTTGGTATTTGGACTCAGGCTACTCAAAACATATGACTGGGGATCGCTCACGGCTCAAGAATTTCGTGAATAAATTTATCGGGACAGTTAGATTCGGGAACGACCATTTTGGGGCAATTATGGGTTATGGAGATTATGTTTTTGGTGACAGTGTAATTTCTAGGGTATACTACGTAGAAGGACTTTGGCACAATTTGTTCTCTGTTGGTCAATTTTGTGATTCCGATTTTGAAGTTGCTTTCAGAAAACACACATATTTCATCAGAGAATTGGATGGTATTGATCTCCTTAAAAGCAGTCGTGGCACTAATCTATACACCATCTCTATTGAAGACATGATGCGGTCCTCTCCTATTTGTTTGTTGTCAAAGGCCTCAAGGAACAAATCATGGCTTTGGCACCGTCGTTTAAATCACTTAAAATTCGGCACCATAAATGAACTTACTCGCAAGGATCTTGTTCGAGGTATGCCCAGATTGAAGTTTGAAAAATATCATCTTTGTTCTGCTTGTCAACTGGGCAAAAGCAAGAAGCATACTCACAAACCCAAGTCTGTCAACACCATTATGGAAGCTCTTCACACCCTTAACATGGATCTATGCGGACCAATGAGAGTGCAGAGTATAAATAGGAAGAAATATATTCTTGTGGTGGTCGACGACTACTCTCGGTTTACATGGGTGAAGTTTTTGAGAACCAAGGACGAGACTCCAGAGGTTATCATCAAACTTGTCAAACAGCTACAAGTAAGACTCAACAAAACCGTCAGAATCATCCGCACAGACAATGGAACTGAGTTTGTTAACAAACAACTCATTCAATTTTATGAAAGTATTGGCATAACTCACCAGAAAAGTGTTCCACGCACTCCTCAGCAGAACGGGGTTGTTGAAAGACGAAATTGTACTCTTGTGGAAGCTGCATGAACCATGCTGATATTTTCCAAGGCACCGATGCTTCTTTGGGCGGAAGCAATTGCTACAGCTTGTTACACCCAAAACCGATCCTTGATACATACTCTTCACAACAAAACTCCATATGAGCTGATACATGGCAAGAAACCTGATCTTTCTTTTCTGCGAGTGTTCGGTGCTCTACGCTACCCTACAAATGACAGTCAGGATCTGGGAAAACTAAAGGCTAAAACAGACATTGGATTCTTCGTTGGGTATGCATCAGATAGCAAGGGATACCGAATCTACAACAAACGAACCCGACAAATTATGGAAACCATTCACGTGACATTCGATGAGCTGACTGAGCAAACGGCTCCTGGACACACATTTTCTGGACCCACACCTAATCTTTTGTCTCCTGGACCAATTAGTTCAGGTCTTGTACAGCGTCTCACTCCTGCAGTTCCTTATGTAACCCCTACGAGTGATGAGTTAAAGAATTTGTTTGATCCGATGTTTGATGAATACTTTGAGCCACCAACTGTTGATACTACATCTGAAGCTCCACCTTTACCTCCAGTTGCTGATGCTCCAATTCCACACAACTCAGATGGTCCATCTGTATCTGTCTCAATTAGTCAAGATGCACCATCTGCCAATCACTCACCATCATCATCGAATATTCAATCTTCTTCGGTTCAACAAAGCTCTGCAGTTGATAATTCTTTAGATGTGAATCCTTTTGCTCTTGCTGATGATGCTCCTTTCGTGAACATATTTGCTCCTGAATCATCTACTGTTGATAATTCTTTAGATGCATATCCTTCAGGGGATCCTAACATGGCTACATCAGTTCCCTGTCCTCAACCACATGAACATCTCAGAAAATGGACAAATGATCATCCGATTGACAACATTATTGGGAATCCTTCTCGTCCGGTATCCACACGAAAACAACTTGACATTGATGACTTGTGGTGCTTTTATACTTCGGTACTATCAAAAGTCGAACCTAAAGACTTCAAGACTGCAATCTCGAAAGATTGTTGGTTCAATGCTATGCAAGAAGAAATTCACGAGTTCGATCGATTGGAAGTATGGGAATTAGTACCACCTCCAGACTGTGCTATGATTATAGCTCTTAAGTGGATCTTCAAAGTGAAACTTGATGAGCATGGTGACGTTCTGAAAAACAAGACACAGCTAGTTGCAAAGGGATATCGTCAAGAAGTGGGCATAGACTTTGAGGAATCATTCGCACCTGTTGCTCGAATTGAAGCTATCAGAATCTTCCTCGCTAATGCTGCTAGCAAGAACATGACAGTCTACCAAATGGATGTGAAGACTGCATTCTTAAATGGCGAGCTGAATGAGGTTGTCTATGTTAGTCAACCAGAAGGTTTTGTGGACCCTGATCATCCTAACTATGTCTACCGTCTGAAAAAGGCTCTCTATGGCCTTAAGCAGGCGCCTAGGGCATGGTACGATACACTGTCAAAATTCCTTCTGGCAAACAAATTCTCCAAAGGCGTTGTTGATCCCACATTGTTCACTCGGAAAACAGGCAAACATTTACTTCATGTT
This sequence comes from Artemisia tridentata subsp. tridentata, assembly GCA_021014915.2. NCBI lineage: Eukaryota > Viridiplantae > Streptophyta > Magnoliopsida > Asterales > Asteraceae > Artemisia > Artemisia tridentata. The sequence continues at coordinate 203,531,867 of CP139508.1, forward strand.
CAAATCTATGTTGATGATATTATTTTTGCCTCGACCGACCCATTGGAATGTGATCGTTTTTCAAAAGAGATGAGCTCGAAATTTCAAATGTCAATGATGGGACAAATGTCTTTCTTCTTAGGTTTACAAATTTCTCAAAGTCCCGGAGGCATTTTCATAAATCAATCTAAATATGCTAATGAAATATTAAAGAAATTTGGATTTGATTTATGTGACCCTGTTGACACTCCCATGGTGGAGAGAACAAAACTGGATGAGGACCTCTCTGGGATCCCGGTTGATCAAACTAAATACCGTAGTATGATTGGATCCTTGATGTATCTCACTGCCAGTAGGCCAGATCTTCTATTCGCTGTATGCATGTGTGCTCGGTATCAGGCTAAGCCTACCAAAAAGCACCTTGAAGCGGTAAAGCGGGTCTTTCGGTATCTCCAAGGAACCATTCACATGGGTCTCTGGTATCCGAAGGACACCGCCATGGAACTAACAGCCTATGCAGATGCTGACCATGCAGGGTGTCAAGATACTCTTCGAAGTACTTCCAAAAAGCAAATGAGTACTTCCATGTCTTCCACAGAGGCTGAATACATCGCCATGTCTTCATGTTGTGCTCAAATCCTATGGATGAAATCCCAACTTTCAGACTATGGCTTTGTATACAACAAGATTCCTCTTTATTGTGACAACAAAAGTGCCATTGCTCTCTGCTGCAACAATGTCCAACACTCTAGATCAAAGCACATCGATATCCGACATCACTTCATTAGGGAACAGGTTGAAAAGGGTGTGGTTGAACTATACTTCGTGAGGACTGAGTACCAGCTGGCAGATATCTTTACTAAAGCACTTCCGAGAGAACGGTTCCAGTTTATTCTCCCGCGCCTTGGTATGAAGAGTCTGAAGCCAGAAACACTCAAAAGCCTTCAGGAAGAGACTGAGGAGTAATGGATTTGCCTCATGTATCCTTTGTATATATTTTATACCAAAAAAAATACAAAAATATAAAACCAAGAAAAACCATAAAAATAATAAAATAAATAAATAAATCAAAAAAATAGAAAATTCCAAAAATAGTTTTTCAAGGCATGTCTTCTGGTATCGATAACATTTACGGTCCTAGAAATGTCATTCAATAATGACACGGGTCTTTAAATGAAGTTCGAGCAGAATTTCAAATTGTTTCTCAAAACATGCCTAGATGGATTGCTATTATTTCAGATACGCAACCCGTTTTTCAAAATGAGAAAAGCACGTCGCCAAAAAGATGGTTGTTCCTAACAACTAAGTTCTCCCGGGCATGGATTACTTTACATCCGTGCACCTTCGATCTAGTGTACGCTTCAGTGCATTATTTACTGATTCAGAAGAGAAGTCTTCTTTTACCAAAACAAATTTTTTTCCATCTATGATTCTTCAGAAAAATAATTTGTGTCTAAAATGGTGGTTTAAAACAGTATTTGAAAATCAATCGAACTTAAATTTTTTTTTTCTTCATAAAATTTGCCACTCAATCTATGACAAAAGGTTTAATTTTTCATAAAATTTTAAATTGATAACGGGTCATAGATTGAGGGGGAGAGTGATTTCAAATTTTATTTTAGATCATCAAATGGTATCTTTGTATGGCTCAAGTAATGAATAAACATGTGTTGTTATGTGTCAGAAAATGAATCTTTTCATGAGTTTCTCGCTAAACTCCAAATCATTTATAAACTCATCATTTCTGACACTAACATTCTCCCTCATTGATTGAGGGGGAGCATAGTAATGTTCCATTATCAGTATATATTGAATCAGACCACATTTTCTCCCATAATTTCTAACATACTTAAATCAATTGAGATCACAAATCTCAAAAGGTTTGAAATTTTTGATCGGGGGAGAGAATGTGATTTAAATATGAAAACTGATAAAATGTGATCTTTTGGACTCAAGTGTAGGCTCTCTCATATGTGCTAAACTCTTTCGTATATCGATGCACATATTGAGGGGGAGCGAATGATTTATGATGGAAATTGTGGAAGAATACCAAAGACCGACCATTTTATTTAATGTACTGGAGTTATAAGGATGGTAAGGTTAGGTATCAGTTCCCATGATCCCAGCCAGAACCGGAGGGATCTTGCCAAGGACAATCTTCTAGTTAGAATAGAAGTCCTTAGGAACGATGAAAAAAGGAGAAAAGTGAGAATAAGGGAAGAGTGTCGACTGAGATGGAACTGGTACTGGAACAAACCCAACAAGGTGCTAGTGATGAAGTCTCGGTAAGCGCTGAAGGGGTTGAAGAATGAAAAAGAAGTGTAAAGATAAAGGGTGAAAAGAAATAGCCCTCCAAATATTCAACCTTAGGGCAGAAACCGGGTTCAATTCATATGCTGCTGGTTGTTACTAAGGTAACGCCGGTATTGAAGACAAGACGTCATGGACCCAGTGACGCACTGCACTAAACCTTCTAGCCACTCAAGTTCTCTTAAAAGGACTTGTTTCATTCTCACAGGGAACCCTGCATTATCTATCGACCGCTCATTACGAGTCATGCTGATATTGAATCAGGAGATACCACTCCAGCCTCCAACTACTAAATCAAAACGCACTATTGAGTCTAGAGCCAAGAGATCATCCATAAATCTTGCTAGGACACTAATAATTTATTCACTTGGGTTTCACACATTGTGGAAACAAGTAAGATCTTAAGAGTCCTACGCATTATCCTCGTGGTATTGCTAGAACATCCGAGTGATACGTAAGTATTCACAATGAAGATGGAAATCCTTCTAGAGCAAACATCAAACAAGCTCTTGGTAGGTGACATGTGAGATCCTTCATGGATCAAACTAGTGACAACTGGAAAGAAACGATGGGGCGATTCGCATTTGAATCAAACTTGTTCTAGGAGATGAATTGACGGATACTTTTGAAAAACCTTTCGATGTGCTCAACAACTGTTTTCGAGCACATTGACTGCGCATAAATTTTCAAACAAAAGTATTAGTGATTGAAACATGATTTTGTTCACAAAACTTTCGTCGTATTACAAAACTCTTTATTCAGTAATACGAGAATGTTTTTCAAATCAATTTCTCATTAATCACTAAATCCAAATTCGCCAATTCACTCACTCCGTGCTTTGTCTACTTTGAAACGCTCCGATTTGAGAACGGCTAGTACAGCTGCGAAACCCTGTCAAGGAGATTCTTCGGAATTATACCTGATCACAGGCAGTATTTATACTGATCAACGGGGAACTGTGGTTCTTGAAACCCTATTCAACGAAAGTGAACAAAGACACTTTCCTGTGTTTATTGCTAACTGTTGTTTGCAGGAATACCCGACGGTGGCAGCTGATGGCCAATGAGATGTCAATTCATAACCTCATGCTCACACTTCACACTCACAATTAAAGAAATCATGATAAGTGAAAGATCTACAACAATGCTTCCACAACTCTGATGCTGAAAATCATGATCCAGAAGAGTGTGAGCATGTCGGTCCAAAGGTCACAACATCACATGGAGACGATACTGCATGAGATGACTTGGAGATGTACGTTGGATGATGATTTCAAAGAATTCTCAAAGATCATCCAAGCCAAAAGAACAGTCATCAAAAGTTCACTACTGAAAATACAAAGATTGCGAAATTTGAAGAATCAAAGACTACGAGCTAAAGAATTAAAGTCATAAAATTAAATGCTAGAATTCAAATTGTAATTTCCAGGGTGAGCTCCCTTAGGGGGAGATTGCTAGGAATATAAATATTCATATGAAAGACTCGGTCACCCCGAGTATCTTTTATCATTAAGATAGCTCGTAGGCTTATCAGTTTAAGTTAAGTTATCGTATCATCATGGAGTCGAGTCGGGTCTTTACCCATTGTCAGCCCGCTCCATAGCCCACGTGAGGCGTTTATGTAATAAGTATAAATACCCTCTCCCACCAAAGGAGAGGGTTGGAGCTTCTTTCACTTTAGTCTAATATACTTCACTTTCTCTCTCTAGGAACTCCCACTTCTCTCTCTAGAATCGAACCAAACATCAATCTCTTATGTGTGTTATGATTATGAATATGTTACATCTATATGTAACCTACGTTTTTGTGTAGGTGCCAAACCACTTAGTTTTTTTTTGACAAACGGTAAAAAGCCTTGGTTTTTTAGTCAGTCGCCAATGTCGCTACTAAATCTTAAACCCTATTGTCTACCATTTTTAACCTGGTGAACACCCTTGGTTATCGGTGTGTCACGTCCACCACTAATCCTACTTGGCAAGGTAAGTTAATGATTCATATAGGTGTCTTTTACTTGGTTATCGTTTACTAACAACTATAATCAACAGGTAGCCATGTTCTACACAACGGCGTAAGTCTATAACAGCAAATAAATCATCCAAAACACACATAGATATCATTAAATCCAAAAGGTTCATAACGGCAAGCAAAAAAGGCGTAGCCTTCCATAACAAATGATAAGTAAAGATTATTCAGAGTAGACAAAATAATCGAAATCATAATGAAAAACTGATAATCAAATGTCTATGATGTATAAAACCTTCACTCTTGGTGTCTTCCTTTCTTCTCTAGCCTCCTAAAATGAATTAGGGTTTCTTCTAAACTTCAGGACTCCAGAAATTTCTCAAATGTATGGAATGAGTGTGTATTTATAGGCTAAAAATGCTTTGGCCCGTCCATTGATACGACGTATGCACCTAAATGGTCATATGCCGTATGCCTCTATAAGCATAAACGAATCTTCTAGAATCACTCCATACAACGTATGGTCTTTAATACTTGGAAAATGACATTATGACGAGAGCTCATACGCCGTATGCAATAAGAGTGGCATATGGCGTATGCATCTTCAACTTGGACATAAATCTTGACGAGACGACGTCCGCCATATGCTTAAGGAATGGCATATGGCGTATGCAACTGGTTGAAAAATGCACTCCATCATACTTTGACAGTTTAGCTCTATTTTCGGTGTTTTTCACAAGAATTTTCTTTTTTCTCCAGATAATTACTAAAACACAAATTTAGAGTAATTAAGTACGATATTCAATTAAAACAAGGCAAAAAAGAGTAACTATTGTGAGAATTTGATAGCTAAAACATGTATAAATTTGGAGTAAGGAGTCAACAAGGCCTATTGATCTTACGTCAACCCTATCTAAAATGCCTTCTTTGGTTTCGGTTCTACACTTATTTGTGATGATACAAATTGTTCGGATTGTACTTTTGGCATTCCAACATTATGATCAAACACAATAAATAGGTCAAAATTGCCGCTTGAGCCAACGATTATCTTTGCTTTTGTTGCCGCTTGTTTTTACTTTTGTTGTTGCTTTGTTTTGCCTTTATTACAGTTGTTTAAAGATTTATCTTTAGTTTGCTGTCATATTTCTTCATCAACTAATTAGTTATAGGGCCTGTTTGGTAAGAGATTTTTTGGAGAGCTGTTAGCTTTTTGTTAAAATAAGTAGCTTCGTTTGGATACATTAACTTCAAGCTTTTATTTTAAACAAATAACTCCTAAATGAAAAGCTGATTCATGAAGCTTTTTAAACATCTTGGAGCTGTTAAAAATTTAAATTACTAATATACCCTCCAAACATTTGTTTACAATTATAAATATGTCCTTTTATGTCATTCTACATTTTATAATTACATTTAACAGCTAACTTACCAAACATCTTTATCGAAAAAAATATACAGCTTTTAGCTCATGTTAACAGCTTTGCAGTTTACAGCTTACAACATACAACTTACAGCTAATTTTTCCAAACATACTCATAGCTTTAATATTTTTAAGTTTTCTATTACGGTCTATTTTTTGCGATTTCGCCTCTTGAATTACAATGACATATTAGATTGTAGATTAGTAGGCCCGACCCAGTTTGTAAGCTTAAGGTGCAATAAGGTTTTAGGTAATTTGCATTATAACTAATCAATCAATTAGACATAATACATACGAGGTTTTAATTTATCATTAAACAAAATACAAGAAACAAGAACAAATAACACAGGAACGTACAAACGTTTAGGTAAACAAATAAAGTCTAACATTCACAATCTTCCAACTTAAAAACCGATACAGATACAAGTTGGATTAAAATCCATTACGTAAATATTTATTTTGTGAAAGTTATAGTTATTACTGTATATGATTATATCAACCATCAATCTTAGCTTCGTGGAGGAATAATCGCCAAAATATTTTCATTCTTCTTGAAAAGCTTTTCCAATTCAGGACTAATGTTCAAAGCAGATTGCAACACCTCATGTGACAATGCTTTCCAAACCGAGTCGTTCCCAGCTAGTTGCTCGAAAATAGGTCTGCCCAAAAATATATACTCATCAGTGCAATGCAGATCATACCATATTTTATGATAACTGAAATAGCTAGGGTTTTAGAAATGAAGTCGAATTGTATAAAATTTTACTAGTAACAAACTTCTATTTAGTTTAAGGTGTTTCTTGGGTAGTCTAATGTGATTTTTAGGTATAGTTTATCTGAAGGTGTCATTTGATCTTCAATTCTTTCACGTGGATGTGTCCTGGTGCGGTTGAAGTTATAGTTTGGTTTGTAGGCGTATTTCTTGTTTTGCATTGCATGTATCATCTAGCAAGCTTCTTGCTTTTTTTTATATATATAAAAATTGCCTTAAAATAATACCTTTAAAAAACATCATACTTGTCCAAAAATACTCTTCTTTGTATCGAACAATTTTTTTTATTTATATGGGTACTGAACTTTTAATTTTGGACTTTTTGAGGTACTTTGTGACCTTTTTGCCCCTCAAATTATTAAAAACCCAGGGCAAAAATGTCACAAAAGTACTTCAAAAAATTCGAAATTGAAAGTTTAGTACCTCAAAAAGTTCGAAATTGAAAGTTCAGTACTCGTATAAGCAAAAAAAAATTATTCGATACCCAGAAGAGTACTTTTGAACAAGTAAGATGATTTATAAAGTTATTATAATTATACCAAATAACTTCTATCTTATTGAAGTGATCACTTTTGTTACTTTTTTTTTGCCATCGGCCCTAACAAATACGAAGCCGTAACATGTTTACTACCCCTAATCCATTAATAATCTGTTGAAAATAGTTGCAAATGTGAACCAAAAATGTTCAGATGTAAATTTTGATTGTATTAGCCTATTATAAAATAAACCTTTGCCTAACTTTTTAATGTTACACCATAGTTAAAAATCAACGATAAAGTATTACAACTTTGTAACAAGTATCACTAAAGAAACCATAGACACGAATGTTTGCTATTTTCGGTCTTTTTCAGCAAAAAACATAAACCCTAATAATAACTTAGTCCGTTAAACAAGTCTATCTAAGTTTCAAGATAATCATAAAGATCAAACAAAAGGTGGAAACTAAGTTAGTTATTGTTTCATGGGATTAACCTAAAGTAATAATTATAAGTTCAATGATATATTTTAAGACAAAAATACAGTTACTCACTTTGAGGAAGTAATAGCAGAAATAAGCTCAATTCCACCCTCATTTGCTATGACAGAAGCAGCAGAGAACTGAGGAAGAATTAGCAATTCACCCTCTTCAACTTCACCATCAAAACTTGGTTTTCCTTCATTAGCTACAACCCGAATTTGACCACTTCCTTTTGCAACATAAACAGCCGTAACCGACCCATCAGCCACATAACTTGGTGACAAAATAGCCTTACCTTCCAACCTCACAAATCTTGCACTCAACCCTATCTTAACAAGCACCGAAAAGTCCTTTTCCGTCAAGGAATTGATGATTCCACCGCCCTTTACCACTACATCAGCTGACTTAGTATCAATAGGTGCATATACCTTCCCGTGTACACTAGGGTTTGGAAAAACTGTTCCATTGTTGAGTTTAACGATCACCACACCTTGTTGGCTTGTCAAGATATCTTTAACTTGGTTATTGTCTAGATCAAAGATTTTCTTAACAAAATCGGATTGGAATCCATTAAGAAATCCTAAAATGCCCGTCATGAAAAAGTAGGAAAAATCACCAGGGACTAGTGCTTTTGTGGTTTCACCAAGGAATAGTATGGAAGTATCGGTGTCACCACTATTGAACCACCATGAAACAACCCCTATTAGTAAGGGAAGCACGTCCCCTTTCTCGATCACCACCACAATTTCTTGTGAACTATTTGGTGTCACCAATCCAACAGTACATTTACCTTTATATGTACACACAAAGGTTAAGAGCTAGTTTGTGCATGCAGTTCAAAAGAGAATAACTATTACAAATTTTGTTTCACCATATACTAGTTATTTAGTTGTTGGTTTGTGTTTTGTAAAGAAATTTTCATTAGGGTAACATATATATAATATATAACTTTGATCTATTATGAATATTCTATTTTACAACTGAGCAGTTATTAGATAGTTATCAAAAAGCACCATCTTCTAAAGGTAGAAGATTGAAGGTAGCGTAGATGTACCTTCAAGAACGTATGCGAGTTTGGAGGAATCAGAAAAGTGAGGAAGAGCGAATCCAAGAGGGTGGAGATGAAGCTTGCCGGCACCAAGCTTCTTTTCCGCCAACAACGGCAATTTGGATGGTGACCATGAGTAGTATCCTCCTGCTTCACCCTCGTACACTGTCACATCTGGATACTCCGCCTTTGTAGACATGATTTTAACTTGAGAATTTTGAATAGAAAATGTCAAACTTACGTTATTGAAAGAGAGACGTACAACGACAAAGCGAATAGAGAGAGAGTAGCTATATATAGAGATAGTAGTACGGTACCAAGTGTTAGGGGATAAGGACAAGGTGTTTTCGTGTCATTCATTCAACGGAAGAGTACAATATATAGAGTATTCACCCTAGCAATACACATACGGGCCTCAGCCCAAATAAACTATAAACCGGGTTACCTTTCCCTCACTTCTATCTCGGCACCACATCACCATCTAGCTAACTCTTCACACCTTTCAGCCACAATGATCACCGCCGTTAAAAATATTCACTTTATACAAATATACCCTACACACGCTCACAAATCAAATAAATAATAATAAACATGCATGGTACCCGAGTGGTGAACACCCTCACCACTCACTCTTCTTTTTCCTTGGGTTATGTAATGCTACTGAGGAAATTTGTAGTTTGTTTAATCCTTTTGTCGGGGGCTGGACGGTGATGGTTTTCGGAGGTGCCCGTGAATCACGTGTATTTTTTTGTGCAATATAAAATTGTGTCAAATACATGGTCCCAAATTATGTGTTACGAGTCTTCTTTAGCTTTTTATAAAGGTTTTGCTATATAACAACACGGGATGTGGTTGACAAGTTAATTTCTTTTACAATTTATAGTAAAAAATTGAATCATTCAATCACAATCAATCATTTGTTGTGCTATCATTTTTTTCGGGATTGTACTCACTTTTTTCGGAATTGTATACTAATTATAATTACTCATTCTTAACTATGTAATAAAATGTATATTAACCACAACTCTTATAGCTGTTGTTAGCAAAACCCTTTTCTATAAAATAGACCTCTTAACTTTTAATCATGAGTCTGCCACCGCTTATTATGTCCTTTAGGGTGGAGGGAGTACCTGCGTGAGCATGCATTGCGGTAAGGCTTACCGCACGGTAACACCGCCGCCTCCATTTTCATACCGCACGGCAAGCCCTTTTGAGTGAAATGGTCACGCACGGTAAGAAAGAAAAAAGAACGTTGGAGATAGCCGTTGGAGGAGCGTGTTTGTTGTTCGGTTGAAATCACAAAACAAAAACACACACTGAGCTAAAAAAAAAAACCATACGCGATAAAAAAAAAATCAAGAAAGAGGTGGAAAGCACAAGGAAGAAGAAGACTTTGTGTGTGTTTGTGTGGGTGTTTGCAGCAGCAGCCGAGAAAGAGGTTTTTTTTTTTTTTTTTTTTTTTTTTTTAACTATAGTGATGGTGGAAAGCACAAGGAAGAAGAAGACTTTATGTAATTATTTTTTTTTAATTTAATAGAATTTAAAAAAAAAAAGGAAAAAAAAAAAAAAAAAAAAAAAAATGTGAGTGAAGGGTGAGTGAAGTGCCGCCACCAAAAAAAGAAGTGAGTGATGAAAAAAGTGGGGAATGATGTGGTGCAAGGGATTGGTTGGGAGTGAGTGATAGGGAAGGAAGGTGAGTGATGCACTCCCTCCACCCTTATGGTATCAACTATCAACTATCAAACAATTTATCATTCACATATTCACCGTGAGTTTGGTGTATGGAGCCGCCATTTCAGTTTTCCAACTTTTTTTAAACGTGTACGTCATGTTTTGGATCTAGATGTAGACAAATGACAGTTTTTCCAACTTTTTTTAAATGTGTTACCTCATGTTTTCTAGATTCTGTAACTGGTTCTTGATCTAATCTAATGTTAGTGGTGACCACTTTTTCACCCAAGCAACCCCGTCATCTCAGCTTTCTCTCTCCACAACTCCACCCCAACCATAACTAGCTAGTGGTAATCACAAAAGCAAGCCCATAACCTTTTTTTTTTTTTTATTAAATTAAAACAAACTATATTTTGTAGATTCAGTGTAAATTGGCATGGTAATTGTGTAGACTCATATGGGCCTATTTATAAAAGACAGAGAAACAAGTTAACAAACTTAAAAATCCTTCCAAATTTGTAGCCGCCTCCTTCTTCTTCTTTTTCAAAGACAGAGAACAAAAGAAAAACCTAAATTGCAGGTGATGGTTTCATTTATTATTTTCCTTCATTTTAGAAAGAGCGCAACGGTTTAAAACAAGCCCCCAATGGTCAAAAAAATGGGCGTCGATGTTGCAATTCTTTCGGTCGGCCAAGCAACCAAAACAATCAAAAGATTGCTTGGCGACGCGTTGCTTTTCTTCGAGCTAGTGGGGGAGACGCGTTGGAATCGTCGGTTGTGGTTGGGGTGCAACGCCCATTAGCATCAGTCTAAGAGTCGGTCATTGTTGAGATTATCATACTCTAGTGTTTACTTTCCGTGTTGCTCTTGTGGGTGTTGTCTATATCTAGTTAGTTAATATTTGTTCACATAAACATTTAAATTTGAAAGAAAACCGTGTCCTAAACACATGTTACGCAAACCCTTATTAATTTGTGGTTCAACCGTTGCCACACTGAAAATGGGGACCATGTGGTGATGGCATAGGTCATCGATTAAAAAAATAATTTTAAATTTATTTGAAGATCTTTTGATCTTCTACGAAACTCCATTCATTAGCTTTACCTTGTTAACATCAAACTTGACATGGATGTCCACAAATAGAATAAAACAAAACCCAAAAGATAGTGTTCAAAAAAGAAACGCAAAAGATAAAAGTAGAACCAATCTGCCTTTATAAGGCTTCTCGTTGTCTTTTCTAAGAAGCTCAAAATTTCATTATCCTTAAAAACTTGGATACATTATAGTACGATATCACTACTACACAAACATGTTTTTTTCACGGTAAAATTCATGAGAAACTCCGTAGAAGAAGGCCCCTTTTCACGGATTTCACACGAAATTATTCCGTTTGTAAAACCTTTGTGGGTAAATATTTTCCTACCAACCTTCCCACAGTCGTTGACTTATTCAAAACTTTATTTGTCTCTTTTCACTTACGGGCACATGTATTTTTAATCCCTCAATTTCTATAAATTGCAATTCTTAGATAATATTGATTGGAAAATGAATTGTATGTCTAAAATCAAAACCTAAATTTAGACTTAAAAATGTGATTGGTTCATTTGAAAATTTAATTGGTGACAAATGATGAGAGATAGTGAATATATAACACTTGTAATAAAATGTATGAATTAAGTCTATTAGTATGTCTAAGTTTTAGGTCTATGTTTTTTTTTAACGGCAAGTTAGTACAATACCATCGGTTAGCGAGTCAGAGACTCGACGCATCTGAGTGGGCAGAGCCCAACACAGATTCTTACCTAGAAGGAAAACCCAGTGAGGCTCGAACTTGAGACCTCATGGAAGCAACCTCCCCAAAGCTCTTTAGGAGACCTCAGACGGCTAACTGAGCTAAGCCCAGTTGGTTAAGTTTTAGATCTATTAGTAGGTCTAAGTTTCAGGTTTATGTATCACCACTCATATTGATTTAAACTTGCTGCAATGATTACCTGGATAAAAGTTAATTTGTTTTCACCTTAACACAGATTAGTCAAACAAGGTGATCACATTTTCATACATTATTTAGTTTTTTGTTAACTTTTATTATTCACAACTCCACATGAGAATAAATATGAGTAAATTGCAAAAGTCATCCTTGTGGTTTGGCCAAATTGCACGTTTCGTCCTTGTGATTCATTAAGTACGAAGATGGTCCGGATTTGGCACAGTTTCATGCACTTTTGGTCCCCTATCACTAACCCCGTTAGTTTTCACTCGTTATATTTTGCACGTGATTGGCACAAGAGGGTATTTTGGTCTTTCTATGTTTTATCAATAAAATAAACACACCCAATCTTAATTAAATACCCCATCCCGTTTATTTTTCCCCCAAATCACCACTGATCCCCAAAAGTCAAACACATACAAAGAAAACCCTAATTTCTCATCCCTGCAATTGAAACTCATTGCACTTACAGTCCTTGTAGATACAGGTGGTTAGAAAGATGAATGAGTCACCTTCACCTCCAAAATTGATGTTTAGAAAGGATGGCGTATCATTTTATCCAAACATAATTTATCGTAAGAACAGAAGTTTTTTTATTGAAATAATCACTTATTTGATACTACATTGTTAGCTCATTGATTTTTTTATTTTTAATTTTTTTATTTTTTTTTTTTTTTTTTTTTTTTTTTTTGCATTATGATACAGGTGGTTCCAACTCCATGTTCTCTATGAAGTTGAATCATAGTGGATACTTCACAGACCCACCAAATAGGATGTATACTATAGGTGAGACAACATACTTGGATTACATTGATGTGGATCACCTTAATGTTGAGGGAATAAACACAATTATGGGACAACTAGGGTTTGATTCTAATGAGATTATGTTTTATTACTTTAGGATGCCTAACAAAGGTTTAGATAATGGTTTAAGGTCTGTGAGTTGTGATGATGATTTAGTTAGGCTAGTAAAAGTAGTGGAAACAAATAAGGAAATAGAATTTTTTGTTGAGCATTGGATTACCACAGTTGAGATTAAGGACTTATATGATGATGGTGTAGAGAACATAGGCTTTGATGTGAATGTGGAAGATACTATACACATGGACAGTCTAGCTCTAAGAATGTACAGGCTGAAATGTAGAGTCTGAAAATGACACAAAGTGAACATGGAGGATATTGTTGATGAGGAGCATATTATTGATGATGTGGAAGTGAACATGGAGGATTTTAGGTACAATGTTGATAGGGAAAACTATGTTGACCCAAGTGGAAAACCACATTTTGAAGTCACAGATGAAGCTTTAGAGGTTGTGGACTATGAATCATTTGATAGTGATTAGGTGATGATGACGATGCTGCAAGTGTTACAAGGAGAAACCTTAGGAAATTTAAAAAAACTGGTGGTGGATCAGCTGATATTGTCAACTACTTTTTTGTTGGACAATATTTTGCTAACAGGAAAGAAGCTAAAGAGAGAATTTGTAACACCCCCAATTTCGCGATACGCAGCGGAATTCAAACTGGGTGTTACTCGACGGCACAACAGTTATAATAATATAAAACGAACTCTAATTTAGTCGTTTTAAAAGATTTATCATTCGAATATCAGAGTTTACAAAATGAGGTTCCAGTAGTTTTACAGTTTGTTAAATAAGTTTCGAATGATCATCACATTTTAGCCCTATATCAGTATCCATACATCTCCGTGCCATCCTCGTGTAACTCCTCGTGCACGCTTAGACCAAAAAATTTAAACTTTATACACAAAACGGTTAACTTTTACGGCCATACTGACACACTTTTGACAACTGATAAAAATGTATAAACATCCCGCTCTTGAGACTATTTTTAAATGAAAGTACACTCAATTACCTTCAAAACGACGGGTGGCTCGACCCGTGACGACTTACGGATTAAAAGATATGAATTTTTGAAAATCGCCAAAATCTGAACAACAGCCCAAACCGCCGGCCGAGAAATCCCAGCCGCCGGCTGGACCCCAAAAACAGGGCTGAACCGCGGCGGTTCAGACCTTCTGTCTGCCAAATTCAGTTTTCAAAATCCCCGGCTGGAAACCCGACCTCCCGAACTCGAAACTTAACCAAACTTTCCAGATTCATTTGGTATCTCAATGGGCTCATTTTCATGCAAAAATATTTACCGAACGACACCCCGAAGGGATACTTTACAAATTAGACGGGTTATGCAAATAACCCATTTTGACCCATTTTCACTACAAACAACCCATACGACTCCCGTCTTACCTCAAACTTGACCAACTACGTTAACTTATCAATTCAAACTTGTTCCACAACAATTCAACCCGTATATACATCAAAATGGGTGGAAACGGCTTCGTGCCAAACACCCTATTAGTGTCAATTTCATCTATAACTACATACTACAAGGACCACATAACACTTAAACAATTGACCCAAGAAATTTACATGGACAAAAGACATTGTTTGACGGCAAGACCATAATTTAACAAAACGACCATACAAGTTAAATATACCAAGGCACAAAAGGGCACTTCGGCTTCCAACTTCCAAAATACCTGGTCCAAGAGTTGTGGTCTTCTAAGCTAGCTTATAACTACGCTATGCTTCGTTCCACGACTATAACTAAGCAAGATCCTTACCCTTGCTTCCTCCGCTAGAACCTACAAAACCATTAACATCTAAACCGTAAGCGAAAACGCTTAGTAAGTATACAAGATATAATCAACATCACATTCACATGAGATTGGTGATTAACACCAATCATAACTTTAACAAGGAGCATCAAATGGGATTATTACTCACCTTGACCAAGCAAGTAATTATTTAGCATTTACACAACTAGCATTGGATCCAAGCTAACATACATTCACAAGCTCCATAATAAATCACATTAACATAAACACAACATTAACAACATAACATTAACAAGGATTATACTCATATACTTACCTCCAATACTACTAGCTTCCTACTTGGCTTGATTGGGCTTCTACAAATGCTCCCTAGCACAATATTAACTACAATTAGTGACTACAAACTAAGGAGATCATCATTTTACTACTTTTTACCACAATCATTGAAACCCACCATATGAACCCTAATTTTCACAATTGGAGAAAACCACTTATTTGATGAAAAGACCACAATTAAGGCTTCCTTAAAGCTTCTTGATCACTTTAAGATGATGAGAATGAGTTAGATGATAATTTTGGCTTTCCCTCTCTTTACTTCTATAAATGTCGACCCACCAGTCACACCCCAAAAACGGCGCAGCGGAATGGCATTTACGGGGTATGACTTCATAGTTAAGAACACAAGGTGTCACAACAGAGAAACACTAAATGCATAACATATGATAGATAATAGTCGCAAACTCCCACAACCGGGATAAGTACAAAGATCCAAAATAAACATAAGTCTCAAGGTTACACAACATCACTAATCAATCTCAGAATGCAACTCCACGAGATATAACCCGGGAGGGTCTTGACTAAGTCTTGCTAAGTTAGGCCAATACTCAACCTCCTATGGTACCTTCAATCTTAACACCTGAAAATGGATACTCGAAAACGTCAACATAAAGTTGGTGAGCTCGTAGGTTTAAAAGTAAAACCGCTGAGCTGTGATATATAACATAGGACAATAGTGCACATGAAAGCCAATCACAAGCATGTTATCCAAACAGTAATAGTGTCGCGCCAACTGAACCTATAATGTCCATCATACACATAATCAATATCACGTGGGGAGCTACCCCGATAGATCTATCAACACGTAGGCTCTCAACAGAGAGTTAACAGTTACACAAACTGAACCTATAACACGTAGGCTCTCAACAGAGAGTTAACAGTGGCGCAGTCAAGAAATCACAAAACAACACGTCACAGCATATAATTGTATCAACACACATAATGTCTAAAATCATGAAAACAGTATAATCACAGCATGAAAAACAGTTAAAATATCATTTGAGTACCATTTTCCCCCAGGAAAACAAAATAAAAAAGGGGCTACGAGAACTCACCTCAGTGTCGTGGTAATCTGAATGCAATAGAATCTAATGGTGTGTTGTAACTCCAACACGTGACCTAGATTAGTATGGCATAATTTAGTTCACCGACTAAGTTTAAGACTCCATGAATTTAATTCAAAAGTTTTATGTTGTCGTTGCTGGTGTGGCAGCATTTAAGTTTTTAAAAAAATAGTTTACCAAGTATTGTAAGTATTGGCTCATGGAAGTGGGTATGTAAGAATCGCGAGAAAATAGTAAGACGAATAAGTATTTTGATTTAGCGATAACCGAAGGACTACGTATATATATATATATATATATATATATATATATATATATATATATATATATATATATATATATATATATATATATATATATATATCTACATATTATATATAACAGGATGCGTATGACGTCATCAAATGCATGATTGATGAATAAGCGCTTGATTGATGAGTAATCATGCTCTTATTCCACCTAAGCAGTCCACCTAAGCAAGATTTGACCGAATAAAATTCGTATGTTGACTTTTAATTCCGAAATTTTAAAAAAGTCTCTAAAGATTCGAACTTGGGTTGCTTACATGTCTTAAATATATATCAATGTTACCATTAGACCAAATTATTTTTTATGTTATAGCTACCAAAAAAAATAACTATAATCTTCTTTTTTGATGACCATGCGGAATATTTGGAAAGATATATGTATTTTCTAAACATGTATCCCGTTATATTTTTAAAAATATGTTTAATTTGTAGAAGATATGATTTTAAAGATAAGTTTACAATGTATTTTGTATAAATATTTTATTCCTATATTTAAGATCATATAGCTACTTTTACACTATATGTGGATGAAAATATAACGTTTCTTCTCAAGCCAAAAGCATTTGCACAACGATTTCAGAAGGTGTGTTTTTTATATATACTTTAATCAATGTGTTGATGTAATTTTAGTGTTGTTGTTGTATAATTAATTTAATGGTTGCATGTACAGTCGTAATTTTTATGTAGTTTTTGTATAATTAATCTAATGTTTACATAGACCATCATTTATTAACAAATAATCTATTCGTATGGTTGTTGCATTGTTAATGATATTGTTGTTGAAGCCATGTAATGTTTTGTTGCATAAACATGCATAAACAGTATCAAGTATATCGAGCAGTACTAATAGATTGTGGCAGTGCCAACACGTGTAAAATAAATACACATAAGCGGTATCAAGTATGTTACAGTCGTAAATATAACAAACATCTATTTGTAAGTTGTTATATTCTTATTGATGTTGTTGTTGAAGCAATCTAATGCACAGAAACATTGCTATTCAGACGAAACACTTGCTTTCAGAATGTATGTTTTGTTACATATAATTTAACCATTGGGTTGTTTTAATTTTTATGTAGTTGTTGTATAACTAATGTAATGTTTACATAGACCATCATTTATTAACAAATAATCTATTCGTATTGTTGTTGTATTGTTAATGATATTGTTGTTGAAGCCATGTAATGTTTTTGTTGTAGAAACACGCATAAACAGTATCAAGTATATCGAGCAGTACTAATAGATTGTGGCAGTGCCAACATGTGTAAAATAAATACACATAAGCGGTATCAAGTATGTCTAGCAGTACCAATATAGTATAGCAGTACTAACCATATAGTATAGTATAGCAGTAATATTTTTAATGTCTATGTTTATGTTTGTATAATATGTAAACGTCCACATACCGTGAATGTGTTTTCATGCGTTGTGCATTAATCTTAGTATTTTTACTATCCATGTTTATGTTTCTATGATAGGTAAACCTCCACAGACGGTAAACGTGGTTGAAAGTACATGAGGTATTTAGTTGAAAGTTCATGAGGTATTTTGTTGTTATATAGTTTTTAATACATCATGTATTAATTTGGTTTATTTTACCATGTATCATTATGGTTTCCATGCGTCTCTTTAATAAATATATGAAAAACCCTGGCCCAACAAAACGAGCCCAGTAATGACTATTCCGAATTAATGATGAGCTATATAATTGAAATTATACAATGATGATCTATATGTAAAATAACTCTTCCAATGGATTCATCAAACCCTAAAATATCTCAAGATAAAAAATCACATGCGCCTCGCACTGATTCAAAGTGCGAAGAGCAAACGGTTCGTGGAAAAAAACATGTGACAGAACCAAGCATTGACGATGGGGTACATGATCGGCGCAGTAAAGGTCCAAATACCAAGGTGGACGATGCATTGAGGTTTCTTACGTCGGTTTTTGAAGAAGGTGGATCTTCTCAAAGTAATAAAGGTATTGTATATAATGCTTATAATATATTCTAAATAGATTTATGTTTTCATGTTAAGCTTATTAGTCCATTTTTTGTTTTTTTGTTTTTTTTTTTATTAGATGAGCTACCTGAGTCTATTTTCCTTGATTGGCTTAAATTGAACGTTGGAGATCCTCAAGAGTCTTTACAAGTTCTCAATGCGGTTCAATCAAAGGTCCTAAAGGCGGAAACTATGATCAACGAATTACGTGGGATGGGCCATGAACTAACTGATGACTATTTTGTGGATTTAAACTTCTTTAGTGATGAAGATTGAAATTTTATCATCTTATTAGTAATCGTTGTTCACAGCCGATGTTTAACGATTTGAATGTTTTTTAGTTAATCGAATTTCTTCAGCAGTTTCATACATCGTTTTTAATTTTTATTAGATGCAAATAATTTTTTACTCTAAATACATAATATGCGTAAATCATGACGGGATATAATCTTATATTTAAATAGGATAATATGCATGGTAATATACGGTAATTGATAAACATGGTATATAGGATATTGGTCAAATTTAAAATATACTTCTCATAGCTTATACAACCTTTACGCCTTTTAAATATACAATCTTATATTTAAATAGGATAATATGCATGCTAAATATATGGTAATTGATAAACATGGTATACAGGATATTGGTTAAATTTAAAATATACTCATCATAGCTTATACACCCTTTCCGCACCTATAAATGCTGGATCGAATTCGAAAGCAATCAAACAATTACAATTCTTTTTTACTTTAGGTTAACAATAATAGTTTCCAATGGGTCGTTTGTTTTTTTCTTCATCAAATCCGCCAAACAAACGTCCGAGAAGCGTTTCCCCAACAAAGGAGATTTCATCAGATCCAAAAACAGACGCAGCGGTTGTGAGATATTTCCTACCAATACGATATATTTCCCAACTTAGACGACATATAGCAGAGATGGAGGCAGGAATCGCAC
Source organism: Artemisia tridentata subsp. tridentata (assembly GCA_021014915.2). Lineage (NCBI taxonomy): Eukaryota > Viridiplantae > Streptophyta > Magnoliopsida > Asterales > Asteraceae > Artemisia > Artemisia tridentata. The sequence goes on from CP139508.1 coordinate 203,551,277, forward strand.
GCGATGAACAAACAGTGTTGGAGTGTAAAGAGGCTATTGATCAACAAAAGAAGAAGATATTGGAGTATCAAGAGACGATAAAGAATGTTAAAAAACAGATGGACAACTATAACTGTTTGTAGTTTTTTTTTCGTGTTCGATCGTATTTGTCAGCCTTTATTGTTTTAAAAATACATCTTTTATGTTTAATGTTGGTATATTGTTGTTTGATTCTTTTAAAAATACATTTTTTGGTTCTTATGAGTTAAAACGTATTAACTTTTTTGAGCCAGCAGTATTAATGAAACAAATAAATAATCCAAATAATAAGAGTACCCAATAACATGTACACAATCAACATAAGTCCTCAACGGATATGTCACTAATTCGGCCCAGTACCAGCGTCTATCTAACAGTACAATTATATTGATAGCAGTACTAAACTTTATTATTATGAGCTGCGGAAACTTTAAAGGGACGTCTATCCAACAGTACTAACTGTTTGTGCAGATGTGCGAGCATAATTATTAAATAGGAAAATTATGATTTAGTTTTTTAATCTATAATACATAAACAGGTTTATAGGAAGCACCAATTTAACACTATATTATCTCAAATACAACAGTACTAACGTAACCAGCAGTATTAACATTGGTGATGTTTAAAAATAATATTAACCGGGATGGAAGATGTTGTTGAAATGATAGACGATGATATTCCGGCAGTGTGCGTTGGTGCCACGAACGCCACTTTAATTCAAATTGATGATGTATGCAAGCGTACGACAAAATAATTGTATGTCCATTGAAAATCAACAGATATTGTTTGGAAGTTTTGTAACAAATCGACAAAATAAATAGATCAAGCCAATTGACTGACTTAATACATAAAGCAGATATCGAAATCAAACATTGTATAGGGAAAAAACTACTAAAACAACTTAGTTAAAATCGTTCATCTTCATGGCATTACCCTCTTCCTCGCGGACACCGGCTTTGGCTTGAGCACACAAATCAACTAGCAGTTCAAGCAATGCCCGATGCCTCTCTTGAGTTTTTTTCAAAGCATCGAGTGAGTCTAATGCGACTCCACGGTGCCCTAATGCTTCCATGTCAGCTATCATCACGCGATTCTTCGCCATAACTCTCCTGAGATGCTCACAACAAGCGTGTATCAATTTTGCACAGAACGAGTCTTCATGTGACTGCTGCACAAACCACACGCGCATACAATCATGCAGTTTGGACGAGCCAGAAATTTTCATCAGATCATCTAAAATTTGGAATTGTGCCATTGGAAACATTATGCCAGTTGATCGGCATCTTTCATTATATATTATTGTATTTAAATAGTAGAAGTATCTAAATATATTTAAACTTTGTCAATTATCTTATACCCTACATATATGATATGCTTAAATAATTTCCAAAGATAAGTTTATACTGAAAACACATTGATAAAATTGCTACTTTATAGTAATAGATATATATGGCATATCAAACTTTGTTTAAATTTAAAAGATATTGATTATAGATTATATATTTTTTTTCAAGTTAAATATTTTCAATATCTTTCCACAACCATTTGATACTGTGAACAGTTCAAACGAGTTTACAGTATAATTGATTTATTGGCATCATGGCAACTATATCAAATGATTTAGCAATTCGACCAACAGGAAAACCAAAACGAAAGGCGCAACAAACAAATGTAAGCAGAGGACGACCACCAATATATCCAATGGCAATGGGTAATTCAGTTAGTTACAACTACACATCATTATATTTATATACTCTGTATATGTTCGATGACAAATATTTTATTGTGTTAACTCAACTTCAATTTACGACAGGTACCAATAGTTTCAGCACACGGTCAACATGCGCGCCTTTTTCAAACAATGTCAACAACATCTTAACGCATATGCCAGTAACATGCGTACCAGATGTGAAAAATAAAAAGACAACGATACAAAATATTTGTTAATTATTTGTTGATGGAATAATAACTATGTTATATGTTTTGGTTCAGTTTGTGGTTTATGTGCCTGATGTTGTTTTGGGCTGTGAAAGCGTGTGAGTTGGCCGTATGTTGATATCATGAGGATCTGCTGTAAATTGAATTTGCATTAACGTTATCAAATAATTATCATTGTACTATAATTCAGCATCTAAATATCATGTTTTGTAGTTTCAACTAACATTCATGATGCAATTTGACACAGATACTAATGATCTCAGTCTACGGCCAACTCGCATGCCTTCTCAAATAAAAATAAAAACATCTGAATGCATAGGCCGACCACCGATATACCCAAACGAAGCAGGTCATTTAATTAACTGAAACTATCCAACATGATATTTACACACTATATTTGCTTGCAATGAAAACTATTTGATCATGTTAATACAACTTCATTTTACAACAGCTCCTACCGATATAAGCATACGGCCAACTCGCACGATTTCACAACCCAAAACAACACCAGCCACAGAAACCACAAAAAGACCGAGGGGACGTCCATTCAAAGATCTAACCAAAACACGTAATAATGTTACAATTCCTCCAGCAAATAATTAACAGTTATTTCCGCTTCGTATTTTTGTTTATTCGTTTTTTTTTACAGCCATGCCTAAAGAACCTACCTATCTTGGAACTATTCAACCTGGTGTACACATTGCAAAACGCAAATCACAGAGACTACATGATAAAATGAAAGCACCCGTGCAAAAAATACCAAGACGGGAGGGTTTAAATACCACATCTTCTGCAAACAATCAAGAAGCACATAAAAACCAATTTAAAGGCATATCTAATGGTAAAGCCATTAGACAAATCCGTATAAAAAAACACCATTCAGTACCAAAAAAATATATAAGTTTTATTTTATTTATTTTTTCATTTTTTTTAAAATAATAATTAATTTAATTCATTATACATTTACAGATTATTTTGACCATGGAGATCCTATTTACACATGTCAATCGTGCGATGCATTACTGTGGCATGCTGAGGCTATGGTAGGATCAACGTCTTCAAACGAAGATACTTACTCTATATGTTGTGCAAAAAGAAAAGTGAAATTAGGAAATGAAGTTAAGAATCCACCTGAATTGTTGAGACAGCTTATGGATGGTGAACATCCAAAAAGCAAGGATTTTGTTGATAATATCAGACGATATAATTCGATGTTTTCATTCACATCCATGGGTGCAAGACAGGACACATCTGTTAATCAAGGATATGGAGCATATTGTTACAGGATACAAGGAGAAAATTATCATAGAATGGGGAGTCTGTTACCAGAGGGCAACAAACCTCCTGTTTTTGCACAATTATATATTTACGATTCAAAAAATGAAATACAGAATAGAATTAATTGTGTCAGGTATGATAACGTTGATTATTTTTTCATTTTGTACATGTCGTTTATATATTACTTGCATAAACAACAACATACTAATATAACTATATTCATTTCATACAGTACCATCGACAGCACATCGAAATCAACCAACTATAACATAGACCACCAGCTGACTGTAGATTTACGGGACATGCTGGATACAATCAATCCATTAGTTGGTCAGTTCAGAATGGCTGGGGAACGATTAGTCAGGAAAAGTGACGAAAACAAATTCAAATTACGCCTTATCGGTACACGAGAACGAGATGGTAGAAATTATAACCTACCCACAGCTGATGAAATTGGAGGACTCATAGTTGGGGACTTTGACGCTACAACACACAAAAGAGACATTATTTTGCACTTACAAGAAGGAGGGCTTAGAAGAATTAGTGAGTTGCACCCGTCATACCTGGCATTACAGTACCCATTGTTGTTCCCATATGCAGAAGATGGTTACTGGACAGACATATATCATGTAGGCATTACTGATTACACACCAACAAACAAAAAAACTCGCGTAACAATGAGGGAGTATTTTGCATATCGGCTACAAGAAAGGGCAGGAGTTTTCTCGATGATACTCAATGCAAGGAGGTTATGCCAACAATTTATTGTTGACGCTTACACTATGATAGAATCTGAAAGGATGTCATTTGTTAAAAATCAACAGAAGGATCTGAGGAGTGAAACATATTCTAAACTTGCAAAATTGGCAGAGCAAGAAGAATCTGGGGTGACATTACGTGGGAAAAAGGTTATATTACCATCGTCATTTACTGGGAGCCCAAGATATATGATGCAAAACTATTTAGATGCAATGACAATATGCAAGGTTTACGGATATCCTGACCTGTTTATCACATTCACATGCAATCCAAATTGGCCAGAAATTGCACGGTTTGTCGCAGATAAGGGGTTGAAGTCTGAGGATAGGCCTGATGCAATAGTCAGGGTATTTAAACAAAAGTTGGACAGGCTAATGAGAGATTTTAAAGACCGCCATTTTTTTGGACATTTAAAAGCAGGTATTATCATATTTCTATTATAAAAATGTAGAGTAACTGCGTCAATTATCATTGATTATATACATTACTTAACATTATCATCTTGATGCAGCTGTTTATACCGTTGAATTCCAGAAAAGAGGTCTACCACATGCTCATATATTGCTTTTCTTGGAAGAAAAAGATAAAATCAAGACAACAAGCCAAATTGATCAATTTATTTCAGCGGAGATACCGGATAAAAATGAAGACCCGGAACTGTATGAAATTGTTACTGATCATATGATGCATGGGCCATGTGGCCCCCAACGGCCAACTTGCCCCTGTACCGTAAAAAATAAGTGCACAAAGAGATTCCCTAAGGAATTTAACGATTCGACAGTCATAGATGACAATGGATACGCACTTTATAAAAGGAGGAACGATGGATGTACAGTAACAAAGAGCGGGTCAGAATTACACAACGGATACGTGGTACCTTACAATCCAGCGTTGTTGAGACGCTACCAATCACATATTAATGTGGAGTGGTGCAATCAGGCGACGTCCATAAAATATCTTTTCAAGTATATAAACAAGGGTCCAGATAGGGCCACGGCGGCCGTAGAAGACCAAGATGTAGATGAAGTCAAGGACTATTACGATTGTCGCTATCTTTCAGCGTGCGAGGCGGCATGGAGGATTTACAAATTTGACATCCACTACAGATTTCCTCCCGTTGAACGCTTGCCGTTTCATTTGGAAGGCGAACAGTCGGTTATATTTGATGCTTCAGAAAGCATTGACTGTACTTTGGATAAAGCATCCGTAAATGATACGAAATTTGTCCAATGGATGAAAACAAATAGGACGGATCAAGAAGCGAGAAGCCTACTTTACCACGAGTTTCCACAACACTATGTATGGAAACAAGAAGAGAAAATTTGGGTAAAAAGACAGAAAGGCACATGCATTGGACGCGTACATCACGTGTCGCCGTCAACCGGGGAGCTGTTTTATTTACGAGTCTTGATTAACAAAGTCCCAGGCGCACAAGATTGGGTTGACTTTAGAAAATTCGAAAATGTTACGTACAATACCTACAAGGAGGCTTGCCAAGCGCGGGGTCTATTGGAAGATGACAAAGAATATATTGATGGGTTGTTAGAAGCCAGTCTATGGGGGTCCGGAAACTACCTGCGTAAGTTTTATGTCATACTAATCCTGACAGATTGCATGTCTCGACCAGAGTTTGTTTATGAAAAAACATGGGAAGTAATGGCTACTGACGTGTTACATGCAGAACGAATAAAAAGGAATGATCCAGGTATGATACTTTTAATGTAAAATATTAAATTGAAAACAACATATCTCCATGATTTATAAAAAATACGCTCACTATTTGTTATCTAAAAACAATGTAATTCAACATAACTACTAATAAGCAGGACATTATATTAGACCACAAACTCTGTCTATAAGTCTACAGATTATATCCATAATCAAAGGAAACTACCACTACCGTGTCCACATTACGCAACAAATACTTATCATAACATATGGTCGCCATAACCAAATTAAAAGTTTATGTACCCAGAAAAACATACCAAAAGCAGCATCAGCAAACATGAAACACTGGAATCTTTGTTTCATTTTCCCCATATAGAACATAGCTTTGTCGTCCATAACATTTTTGACATTCATGAAACCATTCAGGGAGTGTCTACAACATAACCATAATACAATTAGACTTATGTATTAACAAATATTGGAGAAACAAAGCACAAAATTAAATTAAGCATTCTACTATGTACACAATAACCACAAATTATTACACACCTGATTTTTCCGATAACAGTAATCAACCTTCATCAAAAACTGATAAGCCATGTCTCAGAAAATGAAAAAATCGTTAAAGATGATAGTCAAAACAGTAAACTAAATAGCCACAATGATAACCTATAAAATACGTCTAAGATATTAAACATGCATTTGATATATATATGTTTCATAAAATGAAACTAAAAAAAATAAAATTTATTTTTGCAGATTTGGAACTTTCGGACGAACAAAGAAAGAATATATGCCTTACATATATTGAGCACATGCTTCTTTGTAACAATAAAAGTTTAAGGAGTATCCCAAACATGCCTTTGCCAAACGAAATGTTTTCTATGGCGAATTACAACAGACTGATAGCAGAAGAGTTAAGATACAACCCAGAAGAATTACAAGAACAACACGATAAACTCTTTGGTACGTTGACCGTCGAGCAAAAAAATATATATAATACTTTAATGGATGCTGTTAATGGCCAAACGGGTGGTATGTTCTTTGTATATGGATATGGAGGCACGGGTAAAACTTATCTTTACAAAACATTATCCGCTGCAATCAGATCACAAGGCTATATAGTATTAAATGTCGCGTCAAGTGGTATAGCCGCACTTTTATTAGAAGGAGGGAGAACTGCACATTCTCGATTTGCAATTCCCATCAATGTGGTCGATGATTCTATGTGCCATATCCCAGCAGATAGTGAACTGGCCGAATTGATAAGGGAGTGCAAACTAATCATATGGGATGAAGCTCCAATGACACATAGACATTGCTACGAAGCGTTCGATAGGACACTGAGAGACATATGTAGGACACATCATTCAACCCCAATGGATCAAATATTCGGAGGAAAAGTAGTTTTGTTTGGGGGTGACTTTCGACAAATTCTTCCGGTCATCACAGGTGGTTCACGACACAATGTTGTACACTCGGCAATAAATTCTTCATATCTATGGGACCATTGTACAGTGTTACGCTTGACTATCAACATGAGACTTGGAGCAGGTACAAATCAATCCGAACGTAAAGAAATACAAGACTTTGCGGACTGGATATTATCAATTGGCAATGGAACGATCGGAGGTAAAAACGATGGAGAGGCAAATGTTGAATTCACGAACGATATGTTGATTCCTGACTCTGAAGATCATGTTGGTGCAATAATAGAAGAGACTTACCCGCATGTGGTCAAAAACCTCTATAACCCAACCTTTTTCCAGGAAAGGGCCATACTGGCGCCTACACATGAACTTGTGGATATGATCAATGACAGGATGCTTACGCTACTTGAAGGAGATCAAAAAACATATCTAAGTTCTGATTCAATTGGTATTGTTGATGAAGACTCCACTTTCAATCAGGACTTATACACATGTGACTTTCTCAACAGCATTAAAATATCTGGACTTCCACGTCATTCATTGACACTGAAAATAGGTACACCTGTTATGTGCATGCGAAACATTGATCAAATAGCTGGATTGTGCAATGGAACCAGGCTCCAAGTTCGAAGGCTTGGTACTAATATAATTGAGGCTAAAATAATATCGGGCGGAAGTGTTGGTACTGTTTGCGCTATACCACGTATGGTTTTAAGTCCTTCGGATACCAAAGTGCCTTTTAAATTTAATCGAAGACAATTCCCGGTATCACCGTGCTTCGCAATGACAATTAATAAAAGCCAAGGCCAAACGTTGACACATGTAGGACTATTTCTCCAGCGTCCTGTTTTCTCGCACGGCCAGCTTTATCTAGCAGTGTCTCGAGTGAAGAACAAGAAAGGTTTGAAAGTCCTTTGTTGTGACGAGGATGGGAAATACACAAAATCAACGACAAATGTTGTGTATAAAGAAGCATTGTTTCGAATTTAAAAGGTATTTCAACCTTTGAATCACATTAAATTTGTGTTTTTACTTACAGCTTATGAGTTAGACATGTATAGTTCCACTCAAGTATCATAATAATATCAACACAAAATATAACAGTACATAACCTGTTTCAAAAAATGACGCATTCATTTTCCAGAACAAAATTTTCCATAATAAGCATGAGGAATGGTTGTTAAACCTACTACTACATTTAAGAAACATTAAACAACACAGTGGCATTTTTAAGCCATGATCTAACTAAAACCCCCCAATTACCAACAATTAAGATGTTTCAAAACAAATAAAATTTACCTTCGTCCACAGTAACTCAAGACATAATTCAGTTGCCTTCGTACTTTGTCTCGATTCCTTTACATTTCCTTGCTTCTGATCCACTCGGTTCTTCTTCACATGAACATGAAGCATTTTGTAAAATATCTCTTTCCTCAAGCATATTTGCTCGCATGAAATAAGATAAAGTGCTTCATATTCATGTGAACAAGAAAGGAGCAAATGTTGCCGACATATGTGAGTTTTGGTGTGTATACGTTGAATTTGGTGGTTGGTGTAAGTAACTAGAAAGATACCTGATGCAAATGGTACTGTCAGTGTCAATGATGTAATAGGACATGATACTGCCAGTGTTGAAGGTTAAAAATCAGATTCATTTAAACTCTGATGGGACAGAACATTGTACTGCCATTCTTACTGATGTAACGGAACATCGTACTGCCAGTGTTCAAGGTGCTCTAATAAACGAGATTTCATCCCTAAAATTACACATAAAATAATTACTTAAGTTAATTATAACATACAATTAAACACAAAAAACAAAACATGCGATTGCAAAATATTAGCTTAAATATACAGATAAATATAATACAATTAGTCAATCAAAATATTCAAGATTTCATCCTTTCAATACGAAAATCAGGTAACAAAGGTTAGCAAAACACAAACAAAACTATTAGATCAAGAATATGTAATTCACCTTTTGTTGATCTGGGCAAAAATAATTTGAGCAGTGAGATGTTGGTGTTTTCGATAATGTAATGATACTTTGTGTGAATAGCAGTTATGAGTAATTATAACTGATAAGATAGCGAGCCTATATGAATAGCCTATTAATGAGTATCCTACACAACTTGCATGTTCTACAAAGATTTTTCTTTTAATAATTTACAATCAGAATTTCATGTCATAAAATAATACTAATAAAAATAAAAATAAAAATCCATCATATTATTTACATCAAAATATACTTGCATAATACAATACATGAATGCAATTGGTAACTCACAATATAAGATCAATAATGTAGACTCACGTTTTCTTTATCCAGACACGCATTTTTTTTAAAAATATTTTTGTCTATTAAATTTAATAATAATAATTATTCTCTTGAAAATAATGAAATAAAATAACTTTCTCACATCAAAATGTATAAGCAATGTTATTTAATGTGTTAACATGTAAATGACTATTGTGTGCGAATATGAAAGAGGAAAATATTGACAATAAAAAACAATCTAACGCGCGTTCTATTGCTTTTGTATAAAAGTAGTCATATTTTATTATGTTGAATGTAACGAAATTAAGGCATGATTTAAAATTCATTACAACCATCCAGTCTAAAATTACAAGTCATGCCCGCCCATTGGGCAGGCTTTGAAGTCTAGTATATATATATATATATATATATATATATATATATTGTTAGGAATATAAATATATTCAGTTGAAGACTCGGTCACCCCGAGGACTTTGTAACACATCATAGCTCGTAGTATTACTAGTAATATTAGTAGTAGATTAGTTATTATTATTATTATTATTGTGGAGTGGGTCGGGTCTTTACCCACTGTCAGCTTGCTCCACAGCCCACTAGGGGGCATAATATTTAGTCAAGTCGTGTAGTATATAAACCCCTCTCCTCATGTAGAGAGGGTTGGACCTTCCTGCATTTTCAATACATTTTCCTTTCTTTGTTTCTCTCTCTAAGGTTCCACATCTCTCTCTCTAATTCTTTCTTCCATTAGATCCAAAGTTAGATCCCAAACTTGTGTTTCTTGGCTTGTGAATATACTACAATTGGTATCAGAGCCAGGTTAGGTTCACATAAGGGTATATTCACAGATTTGTGGTGTTTTGGGACACTTTTGGTTAGAATATTTTGTTTCTCAAAAAATCCATTTTGTGCGTTGTTTTGTGGATAGAAGGTGTTAGATCTTGTACTTTCTAGCTTTGGGATAACATAGGAGTAGTGTTTGGTGTTTGGAATCAAAGTTTGAGGCTTTGTGTGGTTGTTTTTGGAAGATTCGAAGGTTAAAAACAAAGTGTTCTTAGTTGCGTTTTGTCTCTCGGTAACACATTCTTAGTAGCGTTTTGTGTCTGGTGGGGTAAAGAAAAGGAGCGTTTTGTGTTTCGTCAAAGTTGCGACTTGTCTCTTTACCGGATTTGGCAAAAACGACAAAACGTTACGATAGCGACTTGTCTGGCGTGTAGTGAAGTTGCGTTTTGTCCTTGATAGTGACAGCTCTGTCTTTTTGTGACTTGCGGTTTGTGTTTCAGAAGTTGCGACTTGTCTGTTGCGTTTTGTATACTCAGAAGTTGCGACTTGTCTGTGGCGATTTGTATCTTCAGAGGTTGCGATTTGTCTGTTGCGTTTTGTGTCAGAGTGTTGCGACTTGTGTACCTGCAAATTGAACATTGCGTTTTGTCTCATAGCTCTCAAATTACAACTTGATTGTATGCGATTTGTCTAGCTGCTATTTGACTTATTGCGACTTGATAATCCTGCGATTTGTCTTGTTGCGATTTGACTAGTGGTGTCTTGACTTCTTGCGTTTTGATCAATTGAGATTTGAGTTCTCTTGAGTTAAGATTTATTGTTCTAATTTGCAAGTAACTTCTAGTTTACGGTTCGTTTCTTGGTGATTTTAGAAAGTCCCGCGAAAGATTCAATTTCTCGGTTAAATCACAAGAACTGTAAAATCCCGTATACTTTGTTATCAACATGACTAGCACCGCATCAGATGACATTCAAGCAGCGGGGTCCGATACCCGTCCGCCTATGCTTGATAGGACAGACTATGAGTCGTGGGCACAGAGAATACGGCTTTATTGCTTGGGGAAAGAAAATGGGGCAAACATCCTTAAGTCCATTGATGAAGGACCATTTCAGATGGGTACTACCAGAGATGCTATGACTACTGGTGAAGATGGCACAGTCACATTTGGTATTGATAGACCTCGCACTTACAATGATCTTACTGAGGAGGAAAAGAAGAGGTATGATGCTGACATTAGAGCCTCAAATATCATCATTCAAGGTCTACCAAAGGATGTCTACAAACTCATCAACTTCAACACAGAAGCCAAGGCAGTATGGGACAATGTGAAGATACTGTTAGCTGGATCAGAACTCACAAAGGAAGACAGGGAATCTCAATTGTATGATGAATTTGAACATTTCAAAATGAACTCAGGAGAGAATATCACAGACTATTATGTGAGATTCCATAAGTTGGTAAATGACATGAGGATAATCAGAATGACGATGCCCAACATCCAACTTAACTCCAAGTTTGTGAACAACATGACTCCAGAATGGGACAGATTTGTCACTGCTGTCAAACTGAACAAAGGTCTGAGGGACACCAACTATGAACAGCTATATGCCTATCTCCAACAACATGAGAAGCATGCTCTCTTTGATCGGGTGCTAAGAGAAAAGTTGAATCCTTCAACTTCCAATGATCCACTGGCCTTTATGGCAACTGTTGTACCAAACACCCAACCATCATCCAACCAAGGATACCCTCAACTTCAATCACCATCATCTGCTATGAGTCCTCAACTTGACTCAGGCTATACTCAGACTGACAAAATGCTGGATAACCTCACCAATCAAGTATCATTACTTGTTCAACAGTTCAAAGCTTCTCTCCCTCAGACCAACAATCAGTTAAGAAATTCATCCAACCCGCGCAATCTTGCAATGGTGGAGGATGGAAAAATTGTGGTTCAAAATGTGCAAGGGAGAGCTGGAAGAAACATGGGTCGAGGTATTATGCAGAACAGAGCAGGGAATGCCAACCAGGGGCAAGGGAAACAGCTCAAGTGCTATAATTGTGGAGGTCTGGGACACATTGCCAGAAACTGCAATCAACCAAAACGTCCTCAGAACTCAGATTACTTCAAGGACAAGATGCTGTTGATGCAGGCTCAAGAGAATGGAGCGATGTTGGATGAGGAAGAATTTTTGTTTCTAGCTGGTGATGGGGGTAATACTTTTGATCCGGATGTGGATGAGCAACCTGTCCAAGATCTGGCACTCAATGATCCTAATATCTTCCAAGCTGATGATTGTGATGCATTTGACTCTGATGTGGATGAAGAACCAACTGCTCAAACTGTCTTCATGGCCAATTTATCATCCTTGGTCTCTCCATCTCGACAAGCTGGTTCTTCAAATGCTTCTGTGATTTCTGAGGTACTTAGACTATATGACACATATGAAATAGTTGAGAAACAAAAGTTTCCCAACGAAGTACAACAGGCAATTGTCTCTGACTCAAATAATGTTGACATGGAAAACTGCAATATGATTCCATATGAACAATATTTGAGTCACAAAAATGTGCCTGATGTACAAGATGGCGAATCTTTTGTTGATAATAATGCTTGTGTTGTTGATAACTTGTGTGCCTTAGAAAATACATGTGAAGTAGATAATGCATGTAAGAAACATGAAAGCACTGTACTTGCACCACATGATGACTTGATCACTAGGCTAAACATATATGAGGAACAAGTAGCTATGTATGAACAGCGCGCTAAGTTTGAGCTGAATGCACTTGAGCAGAAAATGGAAGATCAAATGTGTACTCTTATGAAAGAATCTAGGGTAAGAGAGGAAACATTAAAACAAGAGTTAAATTCTTTGAAAAATCAGCTGGATTTATCTGTTAAGCAACAACAGGATGCTCAAAATTGCATAAGTATACTAAAGCTAGAATTCAAAGAAAAAGAAAAGGAACTCTTAAATGATTTTTCTAGACTCAAAACATTAAAGAATAAGTTTGAAGATAAGTTGTACACACAAGATCAATCCATACAAACTGCTCAAATGATTCATAGGCACAGAAAGTTGAGTGACAAGCATAGTAGAATTATGATAGGTGAACCCAAGTCAGCCATCCTTAGGAATATGAAGATAGCTCAACCTGCCCTATATGATGGTAATGTGATGCTCACGCCCAATCATGCACCCCCTGAGCATTTTTTCCTAAAAGAAAGTGAGGAGATAGAAGACAGAACTAGGGAAAGAATGAATGAGAAAATGAAGGATCCTGAATGCATAGCCAACCGAGTAATAATCAAACCCCATGATTATTATGAGGAAAATCGTTTGACTGTGTTTGCACCTCAAAAGAAGTTAACACCTGGACAGATATTTTGGACACAATACATGAAAAAATTGAAGGAAGAAAAACTTAAAGCCAATACCCTACTCATTAGGAAAGTTGCGTCCATTACAGTGTATCCTCCCAATACACCTAGACATTTGGTTCCTCTATCTCTTCCCACAGAAAGTAAAACTCTAATTAGCTTATACGTGCTTTGGCAACTATTTGCTGATTTTGATAATACATGTAAGAAGAGAATCACACCAACTGGAATTACTGAGGGGGAAAGGTGTTTTGAACATGCTAAAAGGTGTTACTTGACTGAGGTCATGCCATTCTTTAAACAACTGAAAGAGCATTTTGAAGCAATGCAAACAGCCCTTAACACAGAAATAAAGGAAATGGAAAAAGTGTTTAAAGATATGGAAAATGAGGTAACTGAATATGAAATAGAACTTAAGAGCCGTGAGATTGAAAGGAAAAACATACTCATCACTAATGAAAATTTGATTGCAAGATGTATTGCACAAGATGTATTTTTTACTGCTACTGATTCTGCATTATCTACGTGTCAATATCATGAGTATGCTATGGCTTTAAATGTTACCCAGAATCGTGTTGTGGAGCTTGAGGGGGAGAATTTGAAACTGCTTGAAAAAATTCAAAATGATGATCATGATAACATGGTCAAACGTTTTTCTAAACTAGAGATTGATTATCTTAACTTACAATTAAAATATCAACACTTAGAAGAAAGATGTAAACTATCAAATGCCAAGACATCTTCGGATGCTCCTGAGTTTGATACATATTTTGAATTAAGCAAACGGGATGAGAAAATTCAAGCTCACACGAACACGATTCGACTGTTGAGGACTCAAATTGCCCAATTGAAGTCCAACAAGTGTGATGTGTATGGCACCAATAAACCTTCGTCTTCAGATTCTCAGAATTTTCAATATCAAGACACCATAAACAAGTTATATTTTGAAAATGTGTGTTTTCGAGAAGAAAATTCTAAGATTAAACAGCACTACAAAGAGTTATATGACTCAATTAAAGTTACAAGAAATAGTCATAATGAAAAGATAACTTCTTTGTTAAATGAGATTGAGAATCTTAAGACTCAGGTGAAAGGAAAAATGCCAAGTACATCTTGTAATTGTGTTTCATCAAAGGTTTCTGCTTGTAAAATATATGATGTTGATGTGGGGCCTATTCCATTTCCCATGAGAAACAACAGACCTGTCCATCAAATGTATCTCAATCACCTTAGGGATGGACTTGACACTCTTTGTGAGGTTGTGGAAGAAGACAGAATAGGAAAACCACTTGATAAGACAGTAGGTTATGCCTGTGTCCTCACAAAAAGGATCCAGGAATAGTTAGAATATGCCATTAGCACGGGTCCTAGGTCTAGCAATCAAAGAGATAGATTAGGTGCCTCATCAGCCACTATTAAAAACAAGCAGGCATCCTTTGATTTACCATCCAGAACATCAGAACCCAGCACTTCAATATCAGGAAAGCATGAGTTAGTAAAGCAAACTAATGTTCCCATCATTACTTCTACAGGAGTGAAAAGTGACACCCAAGCTAGCGGGTCAAAGCCTAAAGGCAATGCA
Organism: Artemisia tridentata subsp. tridentata; assembly: GCA_021014915.2. Taxonomy (NCBI): domain Eukaryota; kingdom Viridiplantae; phylum Streptophyta; class Magnoliopsida; order Asterales; family Asteraceae; genus Artemisia; species Artemisia tridentata. The sequence continues at coordinate 203,566,391 of CP139508.1, forward strand.
AGGAATGATAGGACTGCGCCGGCTGAGATTGATCACAAGAAAAGAGTAGAAGCCCAACCTAGGAACAATAAGTTTGTAACGACTAGATTGAATCGTGTTGATTCTAGTATCAAAAGTACTGTAATTAATTCGAATTCTAATATGGTCTGTAAAACATGTGACAAATGCTTAATTTATGTTAATCTTGATGAATGTGTTGTGTCGTCTCTGATATCTCATGCACCACCCCATGTTAAGCATGTTAGGAAAACTGAAAGAAATATGAAAATTTGGAAAGCAACAGGAAAAATCTTCACTAATGTTGGGTATAAATGGAGACCCACTGGAAGGAAATTCAGTTTAGGAAATAAGAATCCATTACCTAAGTTGAGTGAACATAAGATTGTGAAGGTTAAAGAATGGAGACCAATTGGTCGAATCCTTCCATTAGGAACACACTGCCTTTCTAATAAGTCTTCTGTTAACTCTAGGGTAGTTTCCCCTGTAGAGGCATCAGTATTAGAAATGATTGTTGCTCCTAAACTTGTGTGTGCTAACCAAACGGACCCCAATTGCAAGTGGGGATCTACATATTTCAGTTATCCATTGTTGTCTGGTTTCAAATGCAGGTCGTACAAATCGTCCTTTGGTATTTGGACTCAGGCTGCTCAAAACATATGACTGGGGATCGCTCACGGCTCAAGAACTTTGTGAAAAAGTTTATCGGGACAGTTAGATTCGGGAACGACCACTTTGGTGCGATTATGGGTTATGGAGATTATGTGTTCGGTGACAGTGTAATCTCACGGGTTTACTATGTGGAAGGATTAGGGCACAATTTGTTTTCTGTGGGTCAATTTTGTGACTCAGATCTGGAAGTGGCTTTCAGAAAACACACATGTTTCGTCAGGGAATTGGATGGTGTAGATCTTCTCAAGGGTAGTCGGGGTACAAATCTATACACCATATCTATTGAAGAAATGTTGAAGTCCTCTCCCATATGCTTGCTTTCAAAAGCCTCTAAAACAAAATCATGGCTGTGGCATCGTCGTTTGAACCACCTGAACTTCGGTACCATCAATAATCTTTCCTGCAAAGATCTTGTTAGAGGAACGCCCAGATTAAAATATGAGAAAGATCATCTCTGCTCTGCATGTCAACTGGGCAAAAGCAAGAAACAAACCCACAAACCTAAAATCGTCAACACCAACTTGGAAGTTCTTCATACCCTCCACATGGATCTGTGCGGTCCAATGAGAGTACAAAGCATAAATGGAAAGAAATATGTTCTGGTGATAGTAGATGATTACTCTCGGTTCACATGGGTAAAGTTTTTGAGAACCAAGGATGAGACTCCAGAGGTGATCATTAAACTGATAAAACAGCTGCAAGTAAGGCTTAACAAGACTGTCAGAATCATCCGCACTGATAATGGAACTGAGTTTGTCAATCAACAACTCAGAAACTTTTATGAAAATATTGGCATCACACATCAGAAAAGTATACCTCGCACTCCTCAGCAGAACGGAGTAGTTGAACGACGGAACCGTACTCTGGTAGAAGCTGCAAGAACCATGCTTATATTTTCAAAGGCACCAATGTTTCTCTGGGCAGAGGCTATTGCAACTGCATGCTACACCCAAAACCGATCTCTGATTCATCCCATTCATGAAAAGACTCCCTATGAGTTAATTCATAACAAGAAACCAGATCTTTCATTTCTTCGTGTGTTTAGTGCATTCTGCTATCCAACTAATGACAGTCAAGACTTGGGAAAGTTAAAAGCTAAAGCAGACGTAGGTATTTTTGTTGGATACGCACCAGACCGTAGAGGGTACAGGATCTACAATAAGAGAACCCGACAAATCATGGAAACCATCCATGTCACGTTCGACGAGCTAAGTGAGCAATTTGCTTCAGGACAAACCAGTTCTGGACCCGATCTTACACTTTTGCCACCTGGACCAATTAGTTCAGGGCTTTTACAGAATCCCACACCTGCAGAGTCTTACGTCCCACCAACGAGTGAGGAGTTAAAGAAGTTATTTGATTCAATGTTTGACGAATATTTTGAGCCAACCGATGTAACAACTTCAAATGGTGCAGTTGTTCTTCCTATTATAGAGGCTAATGTTTCGCAAGGTTCTGAAGACCCATCAGCATCAGTCTCAATCAGTATCAATGCCCCAACTGCTAGTCAATCACCCTCATCATCAAACACTCAATCCTCTCCGGTGCAACAAGAATCTGCAGATGATCATTCTTTGGAAGTTAATCCGTTTGCTCCTACAAATGATGTTCCTTTTGAGAAAATATTTGCTCCTGAACCCTCAACAGACACGTCCTCTGTCGAAGAACACAGTACAGCAACATCAGTTCAAAACCCTCAACCTCATGACCATCTCAGAAAATGGACCAACGTTCACCCAATTGACAACATCATAGGCAATCCCTCTCGTCCTGTATCCACTCGTAAACAACTAGCTACAGATGCACTGTGGTGTTTCTTCAATTCCGTTCTGTCTAAAGTCGAACCAAAAGATGCCAAGGAAGCAATGACCAAAGACTGCTGGTTCGAGGCCATGCAAGATGAAATCCACGAATTTGATCGACTTGAAGTATGGGAGTTGGTGCCTCCTCCAGAGTGTGCTATGATTATTGCTCTCAAGTGGATTTTCAAGGTGAAACTTGATGAGCATGGTGATGTTTTAAAGAACAAGGCACGGTTAGTTGCAAAAGGATACAGACAAGAAGAGGGCATTGATTTTGAAGAATCATTTGCTCCAGTTGCTAGAATTGAAGCTATTAGAATCTTCCTGGCCAATGCTACAAGTCGGAATATGATAGTCTACCAAATGGATGTCAAAACAGCTTTCCTGAATGGTGACTTAAAGGAAGAAGTATACGTGAGTCAACCTGAAGGATTTGTGAACGCTGAACATCCCAATCATGTTTACCGCTTGAAGAAGGCCCTTTACGGGTTGAAGCAGGCACCTAGGGCATGGTATGATACTTTGTCCAAGTTTCTTCTAGCAAATGGATTCTCAAAGGGTGCTGTTGATCCAACATTATTCACAAGGAAGTCAAGAAAACATCTACTACATGTTCAGATTTATGTAGATGATATCATATTTGCTTCATCTGATCCTAGTGAATGTGATAGATTTTCAAAGGAGATGAGTTCCAAGTTTCAAATGTCAATGATGGGACAAATGTCGTTCTTCCTAGGATTACAAGTATCTCAAAGTCCCGGAGGCATATTCATCAATCAGTCCAAATACGCACACGAGATCTTGAAAAAGTTTGGATTTGATTCAAGTGAGCCAGTTGACACTCCCATGGTAGACAGAACAAAGCTAGATGAAGACCCTTCAGGGATTCCAGTTGATCAAACAAAATACAGAAGCATGATTGGATCCTTAATGTACATTACTGCAAGTAGACCAGATCTTCTATTTGCTGTTTGCATGTGCGCGAGATATCAATCCAAGCCTACCAAAAAGCATCTAGAAGCAGTTAAAAGGGTTTTCAGGTATCTTCAAGGAACAGTCCATATGGGTCTCTGGTACTCTAAGGACACGGCCATGGAGTTAACGGCTTATGCTGATGCTGATCATGCGGGGTGTCAGGACACCCGTCGAAGTACTTCAGGAGGAGCTCAGTTTTTGGGGGAAAAGTTGGTTAGTTGGTCGTCTAAGAAGCAAATGAGCACGTCCATATCTTCTACTGAGGCTGAATACATTGCTATGTCGGCCTGTTGTGCACAAATTCTATGGATGCGGTCACAACTCTCAAACTATGGATTCTCATACAACAAAATTCCTCTGTATTGTGACAACAAAAGCGCCATTGCTCTTTGTTGCAACAATGTCCAGCACTCCAGGTCAAAGCACATCGACATCAGGCATCACTTCATCAGGGAACAAGTTGAAAAGGGAATTGTGGAGCTGTATTTTATGAGGACAGAGTTTCAGCTAGCAGACATCTTCACCAAGGCTCTCCCGAGAGAAAGGTTTCAGTTTATTCTCCCGCGTCTTGGTATGAAGAGCTTGACACCTGAAACCCTCAAGTGTCTCCAGGATGAAAAGGAGGAGTAAAGGGTTATCTTCTCATATCCTTGTATATATTTGTATATGTCTTTAAATCAAAAACGAAAATAGAAAAATATAAAACCTATAAAAACCATAAAAAATTGAAAAAATCAGAAAATACCAAAAATAGTCTCATCTAGGCATGTCTTCTGTTTATCGATAACATTTACGGACCTAGAAATGTCATTCAATAATGACACAGGTCTTTAAATGAAGCTCGAGCAGAAGTTATACTAATTGGTTAAAACATGTCTTAATGGCTTGCAGTTACTTCATACTGCAACCCGCGCTATCCATTGAGGAAAACACGTCGTCAAAAAGACGGTTGTTCCTCCAAACTGGGTGATGTTCACCTGGGCATGGATTACGTTATATCCATGTTTTTCTGATCTGATGTACGCTTCAGTGCATCATTTCGTGTAAAAGAAGAGAAATCTTTTTTATATCATAAACTTTCCAGTTCTATGATTCTTTAGGAGAGTTTTTGATGTTTCACAAGGTGGTAAATTGGACTTAAATTTTCACAAATACTTCTCGTTCAATTGAATGACTACATCTCTTTAAATAGAAAACGGGTCATTAATTGAGGGGGAGAGTCTTTGTTCAAATTTTTTGACACCTTTTTCTAAACATTGTGCAACATCAGCAGTGACATTCTCTCTTGGTTTGAGGTGGAGTATTGTATACTCCATTATCAGAAAATGTTAAATCAGACACATTTTCTCCCATATTTTTCTTACTTATTTAAATCAATTGGGATCACAAATCTCAAATGGTTTAAAATTTTTGATCGGGGGAGAGAATGTGATTTAAATATGAAATCTGATAAAATGTGATGTTTTGGACTCAAATGTTAGGCTCTCCCATATGTGCTAAACTCTTTCGTATATCGATGCAAATATTGAGGGGGAGCGAATGGACAAAAAGAATTTGGCATAGCATGAGATCGTGACTCAGACTTAACCAATGAATTGACGAAACCTATACTGTCATTGATCGAAAGGACATATCCTGGCCGGGTAATAATTTCAAGCTGGTCTAACCAGTGATGTAAGCAGATCCGTGTGTAGTATATATATAAATATAGTATCGTGCACACGTGATACGTGGGAAATGACAAGTCAACCCTTTAGGAAAAAGACCAACTTGTAAAGCCCGTGAATGTGATGTGTGTGATACCGGATAAGTGATTACCCGGGTCGTGTCCCAGCGAGGTGTGAATCGAGGATATCGTGAAAGGTTTGGAATTAAAATGCTTGATGATTGGATTTTGGATTTTTGATGTTTTTTAATTCTAATGAGATTTGGAAAGACAATTTACAAAGGAAAATTGAACGTAAATTAATTATACTAAAAACGTGAGTCGGGAAATCTGAAAACGAGCCTAAAAGGAAAATCTATGGAAATCTAATCCTACAAGTACCAAATTAATTTTCCTACACTCTAAATTATAAAAGAAAATTTTAGAAAAAAGAAATTTATTTTTTTTACTTTTTAATTAATTATTATGATTTAAAAACTATTCTAAACTATTAAATTGATTAAAAATAGCAAAAGACTTTGGAAAAATCTGAATTTTTGCAGAAAATTCTTAAATGTAATTATGAAGCTGGGAAAAATGAATTCAGAACTCAGTTCAACCTAAATAAGCAGTTTGGGCAGAAAGCAGTTTCAATAAGCACTTCAGTCTCAAATTTTACCAAAAGCTCATAAATGGTTCAAACAACTTACTTAAGCATAAAATGACTTAAATCAAACAGCTTATCCCACAGAATAAGCCAAATAAGCAGTTTGCAGATTCAAAATAAAGACAGAAAAAGACAGCTTAAAACCCCTTTTTGCAGATCAAATTTAGCACTCAATAAGCTGTTTCATGGCAACTTATGGGGGGCAAAAGTTACCTAGGACTACAATCTACACAAAAATACCAAAAGCCCCAAATTTAATAAGTCAATTAAGCCCCTAATAAGCACTAGATCAGATGGCAATTAGAACAAACAAAGCTGAGTAATTTTGTGCAGACTCAGAATAGACCAAAGGGGAGTTTTGCAGCCCTAAAATAAGCTATTAAATAAGCTCTAAAGTGAAACTGAAGCTCAGAATCTAAAACTTCATACTACAAACTATTATTAACCCAAAAATCAGACAATGATATCAACTAGAAAAGCAGAAAATAAGCTGAGGAGGTGGGCTGTTTGGGAAAGTCTGATTATGCAGACTGCATATATGGATTATGATGCATCAGACCAGATATTTGATGTCTAATTCCTTTGTTTCTCAATGCAAAACTACAACATCTTATAAACTCAGTTTAACAACAATAATTAACATGTCAATGCCAAAAAAAAGGGTCTAATAAGCTTCAGCTTATTAGAGGCTAATTAGGGCAGTTAAGCTTCTATCTTTGCAACCAAAAACTCAAAACCTCAAAAGCACCATAAACAAATTAAAATCTAACACAAGCAGCTTATCTAGTATCCAATAAGCTCAATCTGACCTTGACCAATGGTCAATGAACAGTGACAAGCTTAAGTCCAAAATCAGACATACATGCCAAACACTATCTTAAAAACTGAAATTGAACTTTAATACTATAATCTACCAAATTAACCTATGAAACTTGTTTATTACTGATTACTTAACTTATTTAACCACTAAAAAGCAAACTACAATTTTACATAAGCACTAACAAAGCAGATAAGCAGTTTTGAAGTAAATAAGCAAATAAAGCAAAGTTAAGTAAATTAGGCTACAATGAGATTGACATGAAACCTACTTAATGCCTTGCTCAGAACAAGACCAACATGCTCAAAAGAGCTTATCTAAATACTGAAATAAGCTGATAAGCAGTAGAACAGTGATTTGACTTTGGTTGACCAATTAAGAAACTCAGAATTTCATTAAATAAAAATAAGAATTACAATACTGATAGGATAAAAATACAAGTACCTTAGAAATTTTTAGCTAATTAAAACCTTAAAAACAACTGAGGACTTCTAGTCTATTTATACTGAAAAACTAAGCTAAGGGGTCTTCAGTCATTGTGCTTATTTTCTGAGATAAACCTTCACAAAACATCATTTGTGCTTCTTGGGATTCATTCTCAACCCTTGGATTGCTTTGGAAGTCATCTGAGCCTTTAATTACATTTTTGGCGCCCATTTTGGTTGTGGATTGCCAACCTGGCATGGTCACACGTGAAGAGTGGTATCTCGTGAAGGGTAGGGGAGAGGACATGTGATTAGTAGGGGGAGGTTGAGTGTGGCAGAGGTAGTGATGATGGTGTTGGGGTACTTTTTGGTTGGGCGGGAAAGGAGAAGAGAAAGATAGGGGTTGACCAGGTCAGTGGTGGTTTTTAGCTAAAAGATAAGCCGGGTTGGGGTTTATTTTTGGTTTGGGCTTTGGGTTTATCTTTTGTTATGGGCTGGTGGGTTTAAGGGAAAGGGTTTAGTTGGGTTATGGATTATTTGGTTTAAGGATTAGGATAAATGGGAATAAACCATAAGGACCAAAGGTGCAATTGTTGTAATTTATGGGGACCAAATCTGCCATATTTCCAAAGTTAAACCAAGGGACTAATGTTGCCAAATGAGAATGATCCAAGGGTCACTTGTGTTGTTTTAGTTGACTTTGACTTCGACTTTGTCTCTTCTTGACCAAATGCACAATTGCTTTCGAATTGCTCCAAAAATGCTCGTTTTCGCTCCGTTTTCAATCCTTTGTACCTGAAACATATAAAAACACAAAACCAAGGATATCTGCAATATATTTGGGTGTTTTTGGTTATTTTTGTGTCTTAAATGGGTGTAAAATGATGAGTATTTACACACTCATCAATCCCCCACACTAAGCTATTGCTAGTCCCTAGCAATCCGATCATATGAAGTAATGAAAGGAACCAAGTATACCCCGTTTTGACTTTTTATTTGATGCGAGAAATTTAAACTAGAACATAAATGAATAACATGCTTGATTTTCAAAAATGGTATCATGGAACGGGATTCACACAAAATGGGAGTCTCCAGGGAATTGATATCGTCATCCTCTTTTTATACTCCCAACTAAGCTTAAACTCAATGTGCAAACGTTTTTGTAAAATGCTAACGCTACTTATACTAATAATCTATGTAAGCCGAGACTTAACTTTTCACTCCCACAATTTATTCAATTAGGCGACTGTGCTTATTTTCAAAATTTTGACCGCAAAAATCGACATTTATTATGGTTGTTATTCGTTTAAGTCAAATACTAATTTACCGGGAACCTCGGAAATCTAAGGATCAAAAGGGCCTTTTCCATGTAGCGGCTTTCTTCTCGGCACATCCCAAACCAGTTGGTTTTAGGTGACCAGGCTTTTGACACCCCACAGAGAATAGTACCGGAATCAGCGGAATTTCGATTTCAAAGATTTTGGATATTCCCACTACGCTAGTATTAAATACTTAACTAAATAACAACAAACGATCATTTAGAGATTAGAGACTCAAAGACGAGATCACTCCATGTAACGGCTTTCTTCTCGGCGCATCCCAAACCAGTTGGTTTTAGGTGACCAGGCTTTTGACACCCCACAGAGAATAATACCGGAGATTTCGAAGCCCTTTGAAATCAACAATCTACTAAATTACCGTTTAACTTTTATACAAAATTGACGAATCCAAGTTCAACTTCCGATTTAAATTTAAAAGAAAGCAATTTCTACATTTATTAACATATATATCTTTATTTTTGCAACATCAAAATTTTATTGCATTTTGCAATATCATTCCATTTTATTTTATTTTTTTCATTTTTTCATTTTTTCATCATTTTTTTTTATTTTTTTTTTACTTGTGCAACATAAATTAACGGAGCTTCACGGGAACCAAGACCTAAACGCCTTTCGGAATAAAGGATCCAAGGGCCGATTTCGAACCGTAGCTTAGGACTTATATGCTTTCTCAAAAATTAAAATAAAAAGTTGAACTCGGGCTCTATATCAAAATTGTATAAAAATTTGTTTTGCATAACAACATGATTTTAACGTTCAAACGTTTGAAAACAGCAAGTATTTAATCAGATTAGTTATCTTCTGGGAGGAAAAGCCATAGATTACTTGTATAAGCTCTAAAGAGAACCAACTACTCTACGCTTAGCATTTTTGATTGCGTGGTTTTGCAACCTTACAACATGTTTTACCTCTCGAGGGATCTCAAGAGGCTTACAACCCCACCAGGCAGTGTACCTGACCGATGTAGTATAGTGTAGTGGTAAGTACGGGGGATTGATCGTTCTCCACAGGGAATAGTGTTCGTTAGGTGTGAAAGGCTACTCTAATTAGGTCTAAGGGTTGAGGAAGATTCTTTTTATGTTTTTATAGTTTTTATGAAAGCAAGTAAAATCTCGGGTTTGAAAGAGTGGGCGGAATTAGTTGCTAGTCAACTAACCCAAATTACTACGAATGCAATAAAATAAAATAACAAAAATGAAAATGTGGTGAGAAACTTATGTGTAGAGAAATGTGTTTACTTAGATTTCCTTACTCCCTAACTATCTTTTACCGGTTAATTAGTGTGTATTAGTTGCGTGGATGACGGGTGTATTCCTTAATACCATTCGTGGGGTGGCGTACTTACTTCCCCAACTCTACAAGCTCCTACTTCACTCCTATGTCGAGCCGGCTAGGAAGCTCCTAACATGGGATCACTAGAATTCGCTTGTGCATTAAATACAACCATAAAAACCTTTAGTACGCATTTGGTTCATGTTTCTTAAGACGTTCAAGCAAGTTACCGAATAGGAAGTTAGCCAGTTTTCTTAAGCCTAACATAGATAAACAATCATCCAATACAACTAATAACACACTAACAACCAATAATCAATAGCTAGGTTTCATTAGATCTAAGCAAACACAAGATAAATTTAGCCTAACATGTTAAACAAAAGACAAGAATAAGATAGAATCAAACAACACATACACATATTGAATGATTAATTGATAACTTATCTTTCAATGAAACATGGAAGATCTCAAGGCAAAAAGCCCTGAAAAAGTAGCTAAAATCGTCTTAGGGTTTTCTCCCAAAATTCCACACACTAAGCTCTCCCTAATGACAAAAAATTAGAAAACTATATATAGACTTTTGGATCTGACGGCGTCACCTTATGGATTGTGACGCCGTCACCTCGCCGCTTCTAGGGTTCCCGGATGACCTTCTTGACGCCGTCCCTCTTTAGCTCTTCAAAAATCCATTCTGGCTTATCAAGGCTTGACGCCGTCTAACCTTGAACGTGACGCCGTCCCCTTATGATTTAAGCCGTGACGCCCTTGATCAAGTTAAAGCATGACGCCGTCAGAATTCACATGGTATTTTCACTGGCTTATCATGAGTAAATTTCACGTCCACTTTTTCTTGCCAAGGCATGACGCCGTCTGGGGTTAAATGTGACGCCGTCAAAGGTAACTTTCAGCCGATTTTTGAGACTTTGCCGTTTTCTTCACTTTTATGCTCCAAAAACGTCCAAAATGCCTCCTTTTCCAGATTTCTCCTCAAAAGTACCTAAAATGACAAAAGGAACGATTTAGGGCGATATTTGATCAAATAAATACGATTTAAGGCTTAAATGACCCCTTAAAAGCGGTACACTTTTCGCTTCATCCAATACCCTTACACTTGAGATTTGCTTGTCCTCAAGCAAATGCGCTTTTATTCTAATCAAAATACAAGTTAGGGGTCATTTAATGCTAACATAAAAGTAATTACAACAAATAATCGTTCCACTTCAATCATAATAAGCACGGAGATTACATACTAGCACCTCACAAGTAGTGTTTAGATACTCACATCTCTCAAGTGTCATCAAAATAAATCTCATAAATGAAAACGGATAATATCTCTCACTACCTGTCATAGCAAATAGATTACCATAGGCTTGGGAAAGGATCGAAAACCTCCTCCACTAGGCGTAAGCACCTAAGATAAACTATCAAAGAGGGCTTTTAAATGGGTTATAACGTCAGGTGTAGGGAAAAGGAAAAACACGGTTTTGTTGGATACGGGATATTTTACTGGTGGCGAGTTAAAGATCTTGATCAATTACATGTACTATACAATGTTGCTAAGCCAAGACTAGACTCGATCTTAAGCTAGAAACGAAATACAAAATAACAAAAATATAAAACAAACATAAAATGAAACGGGATGGTAGTCCGTATGTTTTTTCTACTTTTCTTTTTCTCATTTTTTTTTTTCTTGATTTTTTCGATTTTTTTTTTTTTTTTTTTTTTTTTTTTTTTTTTTTTTACATACACTTTTACCCTACCATCCAAAATAATACATCATAGGGGCATTGCATCCCCTTACACTTGAATTTTTACATAACTTTACAAATAACTATTCTAATGACTCGAATTAAGATAATTGAAAAACTTGGAGTACTTTTAAAATATTTAGCACATATGGGGGTAATAAATGATGTTCTTCCCCATTACTCCGTTACACTAGTACTTTACCCATGAGTTCCAATCGTCCCAAAACAATATGTACAAGGATATGACTCGACTTAGCAACCATGTAATCAACTAGATAATTAACTTGGGTTTAAACAAATGTTGTAACAATAATGCACTATAGATGAGTGCATACAAGGTAGGCTAAGGCGATTTGGGTGTACATTTTAATGGGGTGTAAACAAATTCTTCCTTTAAGTAAAATGCTTAAAGGTCGAAACGAAAAGATAGGCTCTGAGGGGTGTACTAGGGGTATCGTGTACTATAAATGAGTACAACGCAAAGGGTGTGGGAGAATTACTTGACCAATGTAGCCAATGTAATTATAACAAAAACACAGGTGTAAAACAATGGGTTAATCCTAATGCCTCTTATCATGTAGTAAATCTAACTACACGAATGTAGTCTCACTTGTGGCCTCGGAATGGTCCTAACGCAAGTTCTAGAATCTAAGTGCTACCGGTACACACATCATAGCATAAATGCTTTTCCTACCAATTCTAGGGGCGAACCTCACATATTTGGGGTGGAAAATTTTTTTTTAGTGGTACGGTTTTGTGCTAGTCATATAACTCCTATCCATGAGACGCTCATTAAGATCAAAGTTTCACTCCTATATGTTGTAAAAAAAATTTAAATTTGGCACTAAAATTACCTTAACAAGTATTTCTCTCAGTTTTATTACACATCTACTATTAAACAAACAAAAATCAAGCGTAATGGTATTCTCTAAAATCGTACTTTTACCCTCCCCTTACACTTAAGATGAACATTGTCCCCAATGTTCAAATAATAAGATGTAAAAGCAAAAAGTAAAAGAATAAAATCAAATACTCCCCTGATTCGCTCGGTGGATAATGAAATTACACGGTTAGATCTTCCTCCAAAGAGAATGTTGAAGCTCCATGACTAATGCATCGCCACAAGCTTGATCCAAAAACATTTCCTTGTCCGAAATAACCTGTTAAACCTGAGAAAACAAACACGAAAACCTGCATAACATCGGCGGGAAAAAATCTATATATAAGGTATATAATGCTTGTAGAATGATAATTTTGCAGATTCCTGGAGATTATAAGTTGGAGATTTAATAAAAACTTTTTATGAAAACAAAACTTTCAAAAATTTCTGAAAATTAAATCTGACGCCGTCAGGATATAACCCCTGACGCCGTCAGAAATGACCTGACAAAAATTTTCATTTTAAGTTTCCGGAAAATTTCTGGAAAAACCTTTACCTTACTTCCTGGAAATCCTGCAAAACATCATTATGACTCGATACAAGCATTTGACTCAAACAAATACGGATATGTATGCTAATTTATTATTATTATGATTCATGTTCATTTGTGTTCTAACAAACCGATTTAGATTTCCCTTACACTTATCTTTTGCAAAATACCTTTATATGTAGTTAAGACGAAGTTAAAAACAACATAAAGCATTTTCACAATTTAGTTTTGAACATGAATCAATAATGATAAAAATTAAACACACATACGGAAACAAATAAAATCAAACAAACAAATAAATAAACACACAAAGCAAATAAATCAAATAAAGCTTGGGTTGCCTCCCAAGAAGCGCTTGTTTTTGTTCGAGTCATGAGCCTGACTCTACCCTTATTTAATGGATAAAGGAGAGGTTTTCCCTACACTTAGGATTAAGTGCGGGTGATAGTAGCGATACACACCAGCTCGGTAGGAGTATGCCACGTGAGGAAAGAGTGGTGGATGAATTATATGCTCAAAGGGGTGTGATCCTTTCATCATAACCTTGCCTAGTTCACTTTGGTCAATGGGTGAATTGAAGTTTTCTCCTAGAAAGGGATCATCTTCTATCAACTTCGAGAGACTCCTAGTTGGGAATCCATCTTGACCTAATAAACCCGGTTTAAACCCATAGTGTTTCTTGTGATTAATCATGAATGGGTGATGTAAGTATGAAAGGTTATGGTTCACTCCTATGTCAGCTTTCTCTCTACAAGGCTTAGAGTCTACTACCTTAATCTTAACATTGCCCAGACTACATGGTTTGATGGGTGGATCGGGACCTTTTTCAATTCCTAAATTCACATCTAAGGATGGAAGATTAGGTAACGGTTTTGGTTGAGGCTCCGGTTCATCAAAAATAGGAAATCCCCTAGAACTAAGAGTAAGGTTATCACTATAAGTATTCAAACCTATATCCTCTAGTGGTGCTTGGTCCAAGGGTTCTACCTCCATTGGGATTCCTAAAGTTTCTTCTACTTCTTCTGGGTAATTCTCGGGCGGTGTGTGTGCCTCAAGTGATGGTAGGACTTGTGGGGCACTTGGTGGGCTTATGTTACTTACCTCATCATTCCTTACGTCAAGCTCACCTATATCCTCATCATGCGTTTTAGTAGGATCTAACCCTAACATTTTCCCAAGTATCTCAAGTGCTTCTCTAGGCATTTCAACTTCTATGTCCAAATCATACGGATCATCCTCAATATTCTGACTGCTATATTCAAACTGCCTAAAAGATTCATCATGTGTTTCTTGAGATTCGACGTCATCAATCACAAAACCTAGGTCTTTTTGATCAATGTGATCATGTTCGGCTAAATCCTCCGTCATATCAAGGTCACCTATGTGTTTGTTTTGTAATATGGCATTACATGACATCCACTTAGGTATCTCAACACTAACATATTCATCCCCAAACAAACTTGTTTCATGATCGTCGAAATTTGTGGTCAATTGACTTGTACTAACGTTTGTTGGGTTGTCTACTATATAATAATATTGGGCACACTCTTCAATAGCTTCCCATGCTTTCTCAGCACTTAATTCCCTAATATCCCTGCCGGCAATATGGTAAATGTCCCTTTGGGCATGTCGGTCGACATGATTGTAAAAGATTTGAGTTAGGGACCAAAAATCGAAGTTATGATGAACTCAAATAAGTACATTTTATTACTATCATTTATCCTATTAATTTGACTTGTTTTACTATATTATGTATGAGGATTGATACTTAATCGTTTACTTTTGTAATTCTCAGGTAAAAACAAGCATTTGGTGAAACTTGGCGATTTTGGACCAATAATGGAGCAAAACGTACATAAAGTGGAAGTCTACTGACATGGACAAGATCAAGCCAATTCTGCTCCAGATGCGCCGCATCTCACTATCAACATACGCCGCATCTCTATCAAGATATCACCAGATACGATCCAAGATACAAGAGGACATGCGCCGCATCTAATAAAGAGTTACGCCGCATCTTCTGGCGGTGTACGAATATTCCTGAATATTATAATCTTGGACCCCACGCGAAGTTACGTACATGCGCCGCATCTACTTAAGTAGATGCGCCGCATCTTCCCTCAGACACAAACTATAAATACCCCGTAGACCAGACACATTGAAGAGTTCCACAGGTTGGAAATTCGGAAGTTCGAAACCCAAAAGACCGAACAGAAGAGAAGGACGAATTCAGTCAAGAAGGCAGCACAAGACACACCCAAATCGAAGATACAAGAGCTGTAAGAAGGTGCTGCATGTATTTAATTCATTAAGTAGTTTTGTTTTATTGTTTTAGCAAACTTTAATTCATCAGGATTGGTGGCTTGTGTAATGTGACAACGGAAAGATTGCACTCCCTTTAATACTTGCTTTCCCATCAATTAAAGTTTATATGTTGATGTCTTTGGTTACTACTTATTAGTGCATTGACCACCTCTGTGTTTATTAGTGGCTTGCGGGCACCCGACTGCGGGACAAGGTGTGGCTCCCACGGTTGTTTCTAAATTGATCACTTAGGAATAACTTTTAGACATAAGTCGTCATTAAGGGTTTACTCGCCGATGAGAATAGGACCAACGAGAAAGGGTTAATTACATACACTTCATATAAAGCTATCAATAAAACAAGTGACAAACTACTTAATCATAAGGACAGCCCTCTTATTGTCTCAAGTATCTATCTGTGTACGTGTGTGCTACTTGCTGATTCGTGCCTATTGTTTATTTATTATTTTATTGCATACAACAAATTGTGCCAGTCTCTCAGGCTGAAACCCCCCTTGCGTTAGGATATTAAAATACTGATTAGATTAACGAGATTATACGTTCCACTCTTAGTGATCGACACTCTACTTACCATTATCTTCATACTGACCGGGTACACTGCTCGTTAAGTGTGTGTGTTATTGATAAGTCGGCTAAATATAAATTTAAAACTTGAGTAGGCATTAAAACTGCTAAACCGCAACGACACATCACGCGCATCAAGTTTTTGGCGCCGCTGCCGGGGAGTGAATTGTTATTATCTGTTAATTTGATTTAGTATTTTAATAGAAAAACCTAATTAAAATACTCGTGGTGTATCTTGATTTTTTTTTTTTTTTTTTTTTTTTTTTTTTTTTTTTTTTTTTTTCTTTTTATTAGATTAATTGCATCATTGTACTATTTTGCATATTTGTTGTATTGTGTGTTATTTGTTTGCTTTCGTTTTTATTTTTGTGTGTTTTATTTTTTGTTTGGTGTGTTTAATTTTTATTTTTATTTTTCGTATTTTTCTGTTCTGCTATCGTTGTACTGTGCTAAATCAAACGATACGGCGCATCTGATCTCTCAGATACGGCGTATTGCGTTTAATTTTTTTTAATACAACGCGTTTAATTAATTCGATACGACGCATCTTTTCCCCAAGATACGGCGTATCTGTTTTTAATAAGAAAATTTTTCTAAGCGATAAAGTAATACGACGCATCTGCTTTTGTAGATACGGCGTATCTGTTTTTGATAAAAACTTTTCTAAAACGTTAACGCCATACGACGCATCTTCTTTTGAAGATACGGCGTATCTATTATTTTAATTAAAAACAGTTTGCGAATTATTAAACAAATACGGCGTATCGATTTCCGTCGATACGGCGCATCTTACTGAATCAAAAATCTTTTATTTTTAAACGTAACGAAAATACGGCGCATTAACTTTCGTTAATACGACGCATTTAATTTTAATTAGATAAACTGATTTTTGATTAACTAATTCGATACGGCGCATTCATAAATTCTAAGCGGCGTATCTATTTTCTGGATAAAGTCTGATTTAATTTTAACGATCATAAGATACGGCGTATCCAACTCTTTGGATACGGCGCATCGTCTGCAGATATCAGTAACTTTAATTTTTCGTATTCCGTTTTCGTTATTAATTATCTGATATATTACTTTCTCGAGCATACCCTACTGATGCTTTTCGTGATTGTTTCAGAAGGATAATGGAAGGATACGGAGAACTAATTGACTTCGACTTCGAGGCCAATTTTATGAATGAAGTATTAGTGCATGAAAAAACACCCGAATATCACAATGGAGATTACATTGAACTTAATGACCTTAATGGACCAATGGAATCCAATGACCTATTCATGGTTGATGCGGAATCTGAGTTAGAAGAAGGAGAAATTGTGGATAATCCAAGAGTCAACGTTATTACTACTAGAAACTACGATGAATTTGAGGGATATGATGGTTCTTGGGATTACGGTGAAAGGATCAACACCAATTGTGCTTACAATTTACAATTCCCATGCATGATTGGGTACAAGTGTATCGACGCCAATTTCTTTCCTATTTTATCAATCAATGTCATGTCGAGAAGCTTTTACAATTCTATTATGAGAAATAAAAAGGAGTATAAAGGAAAGAATGTAGTTGGAGCCTTCATTAATGTCCCGATCTTCGTTGGACGCTTCACTATTGTTACTGAATTCGTAGTTATTGAGGACATGAATGCCTATTGTGACAGCAATATGGATGAAGTAATTGTTGGAAAACCATTTTGTAGAGAGATCACTATTAATGCAAAACGATTTGAAGGAAAGATCACCTTCCAATGTGGAAGCGACATTATCACTTATATGATGCCCCGTACTCACCCTGGATTTAAATATGCTACTAGTAGGATTTGCTACAAATTTTCTCCATTCCTTTTTGTTAGTGATGATGACAATAAGAGAGGGATTGAGTACCCATATCAATTGAAGGAAGGATTCTACAAAGGAGTTTTGAATTTGGGACCTGAATATATACGAGACGATTCGGTTGCTAAATGGATCCTACGTGGCCATGTAGGAATCAATGATCGAAATTGAAGAGCTGAACGTGAGTCTAACTTGAAGACTCTGGAATAAAGACAAGTGCTTACCGGGAGACAACCCGGATTTATCATTCTGTTTTCTGTGTCGAGTCAGTCCAGGCCGCACGAAGATACGGCGCATCTCAGTCCTGAGATGCGACGCATCCTCTGCAATGGTCATATCTTATTTTATTTTTCTGCATTTTTATTTTCGACTTTAAAACTTTTTATCAGTTATTTTAATGCGGCGCATCCCTGGTTAAGGATGCGGCGCATCTTTATTCTGATCCGTATTTATTCCAGGCTCGATACGGCGTATCTTCTTCAATAGGATACGGCGCATCGACTGACCTGATGATTTTCAGTTTTAATTTTTAAGTTTTATTTTTCCTAACTACTAATGTATTATGCAAGTTGAACCTTTCTTATCTTAGGTGTGTTTTAAAGTGTTGGTGGTATTATAGTTTTCTGAATTTCCTGTGGATACATCAAGTATGAAGCTTTAACGTTCTAATCCACAAGAAAGATGATTTTTGCTCATATACAAATGGAGGATCATACCGAGCAAATCTCAGGGGAGTTTTTCTGTTCTAATTCTTTTTATTTTCCAGTTTTTAACCTTTTATACAAACAACGAGGACGTTGTTTAACTTAAGTGGGGGGATAGGAGAATTAGAACACTTAACACTTACTTGTCCTAAACTTTTTCAAAAATTATGCTTAAAATGTGCTTAATATATCAAACTTAAAAATTTTTAGCATGTTTTTGTTTAAGATCTAAGTTGCATAACTGCACACATGACGTTATTTTCAAAAATTGTGATTTTCCAAAATTCACAAATCTATGAGTGTGCCGGTGACTTGTAAACTTTAGAACTTGGCTTGTATACTATTCGAGACCACCATAATAAGTATTATTTATATAATTGGAATGACTTGTCTAACTTGGTAAAATTCTAGGATTACACCCAAAAAGCCTTTATATGTTATGTGTTATTAGCTAACTACACTGGTTAGTTAACCCCCGTATAAAACCTTTTGTTACTCTCACTTTTAGAGTAAGATACCCCTAGAAAAACACTCAGAGCCATTCCTTTCGTTTCTTACACCTATGTTTAAAATGTTTCGTTACACCTTAAACCTTAGCCTACCCTGTAGATTAGAATCCGTGGTTGGTTAATTGCTATAGGCAGAGTGTGTTTCCTTACATTACCTGTGTTCGCGTGC
Source organism: Artemisia tridentata subsp. tridentata (assembly GCA_021014915.2). NCBI lineage: Eukaryota > Viridiplantae > Streptophyta > Magnoliopsida > Asterales > Asteraceae > Artemisia > Artemisia tridentata. The sequence goes on from CP139508.1 coordinate 203,585,289, forward strand.
GTAATTCATTATATATGGTTAGGTCGGGAAATTGCACAATGCAATTGGAGTGAAAGTAAATATTGTATATTTTAGAGTTTATTTTTCGTGTGTTTACTACTTTCACTATTTACCATTATTTCTGAAGTTATGAAAAGAATGAAAAAAAAAAAAAATTATCCGGAAAGAAAGTTATAGTGATGTGGTGAAATTTTACACATCTATGTTTATGTTTCAAGTTAAAAAAAAAAAAAAAAAAAAAAAAAAAAAATCGAAAAAATGAGAAAAGAAAAAGAAAGAAAAAAGAGTTGGATGTTTATTTTAAGCCAACGATGTAGAGTTATGTAAGTGGTTCATATGGCCACTATTTGTTGTATTATATCTATGGATTGAATGGGAATTGGCAGTTATGGGAATGCCAATTAAGGATTATTCTTTGATTAAGGTTTTGTTGAGTATAATTCGTGTCTACCTAAAGCGTGTGTTTCAAGTGTTAAAGCGTGAGTTATTCAATGATATGAGTCTTATTCATGGGATGGTTGGGATAGTGATTAACCACACTTAGGATTTTAATTTATTTGTTTTGTTTATTTTTATTTTTACACCAATTTATATCCTAAATGTTATCCATACCCTGTATTGTTCTTTATCCAACCAAACCTTTGATTTATTGAGATTAGGGATTTGAGCAATCTTAAGTATCGTAGTCGTGGATTCGGCTATGTATTTATGATTTTGTCGCCCTTTTTGATATATTATTATTGGTGAAGTTTGGACCTATCTTTAGCCTATTCGAGTTAAGGATTTGAGCAATTGCGAGTATCGTGTTCGTGGATTCGATCATGTATTTGTGATTTTGTCGCCTTTTCTGGAATTTGAGATCGATAGTGTAAATAAGAATAATTAACCCTTAAGCCTAAAAACCCTTTTTACCGCTTTAGATTTGTTATTCCTTAGCTTTAGTGGTGGAGATGTGTATACTTGCCAAGCCTATGATAGAATATTCGTCGCGACTGGACAGTTTAAACGATTAGATTTGCTTTTATCGACTTATTTTATTTTACTTCTAATTCGTTAAGTGTTTAGTTGTGTGATTACGAAATAAACGAATACATGCTTAAATATAAAAATAAATCCTAACTTCTTTTAGGATACATTTTCATGAGATTTAATCTAAGGTTTACTTGGGGACAAGTAAAGTTCAAGTGGGGGGATATTTGATGAACTCAAATAAGTACATTTTATTACTATCATTTATCCTATTAATTTGACTTGTTTTACTATATTATGTATGAGGATTGATACTTAATCGTTTACTTTTGTAATTCTCAGGTAAAAACAAGCATTTGGTGAAACTTGGCGATTTTGGACCAATAATGGAGCAAAACGTACATAAAGTGGAAGTCTACTGACATGGACAAGATCAAGCCAATTCTGCTCCAGATGCGCCGCATCTCACTATCAACATACGCCGCATCTCTATCAAGATATCACCAGATACGATCCAAGATACAAGAGGACATGCGCCGCATCTAATAAAGAGTTACGCCGCATCTTCTGGCGGTGTACGAATATTCCTGAATATTATAATCTTGGACCCCACGCGAAGTTACGTACATGCGCCGCATCTACTTAAGTAGATGCGCCGCATCTTCCCTCAGACACAAACTATAAATACCCCGTAGACCAGACACATTGAAGAGTTCCACAGGTTGGAAATTCGGAAGTTCGAAACCCAAAAGACCGAACAGAAGAGAAGGACGAATTCAGTCAAGAAGGCAGCACAAGACACACCCAAATCGAAGATACAAGAGCTGTAAGAAGGTGCTGCATGTATTTAATTCATTAAGTAGTTTTGTTTTATTGTTTTAGCAAACTTTAATTCATCAGGATTGGTGGCTTGTGTAATGTGACAACGGAAAGATTGCACTCCCTTTAATACTTGCTTTCCCATCAATTAAAGTTTATATGTTGATGTCTTTGGTTACTACTTATTAGTGCATTGACCACCTCTGTGTTTATTAGTGGCTTGCGGGCACCCGACTGCGGGACAAGGTGTGGCTCCCACGGTTGTTTCTAAATTGATCACTTAGGAATAACTTTTAGACATAAGTCGTCATTAAGGGTTTACTCGCCGATGAGAATAGGACCAACGAGAAAGGGTTAATTACATACACTTCATATAAAGCTATCAATAAAACAAGTGACAAACTACTTAATCATAAGGACAGCCCTCTTATTGTCTCAAGTATCTATCTGTGTACGTGTGTGCTACTTGCTGATTCGTGCCTATTGTTTATTTATTATTTTATTGCATACAACAAACTGTGCCAGTCTCTCAGGCTGAAACCCCCCTTGCGTTAGGATATTAAAATACTGATTAGATTAACGAGATTATACGTTCCACTCTTAGTGATCGACACTCTACTTACCATTATCTTCATACTGACCGGGTACACTGCTCGTTAAGTGTGTGTGTTATTGATAAGTCGGCTAAATATAAATTTAAAACTTGAATAGGCATTAAAACTGCTAAACCGCAACGACACATCACGCGCATCAGGGACCAAAAATCGAAGTTATGATGAGGGACTTTTTGGAGTAAATATTTAAAACGAGTCCATGCATCATAGAGAGGTTCATCTTTTTGTTGTTTAAACATCAAGATGTCATATGGAGTGGGTGAATTACGTGGCTGGTAGTATGGTGGATTCGCGTTCTCCATAATGGTGAACGGAAGAGTCAATGGAAATTACGAACAAACACACAAAGAAATAAGATAGACTAAAGAAAACCTAGAAAAATAAAATAAAAATCTCACTAGAAAGGAATCTAGTGAGTAGACCTAATAAAATAACAATTCAACCTAAACAATAACTATTCCCCGGCAGCGGCGCCAAAAACTTGATTGCGTGGTTTTGTAACCTTACAACAGGTTTTACCTCTCGAGGGATCTCAAGAGGCTTACAACCCCACCAGGCAGTGTACCTGACCGATGTAGTATAGTGTAGTGGTAAGTACGGGGGATTGATCGTTCTCCACAGGGAATAGTGTTCGTTAGGTGTGAAAGGCTACTCTAATTAGGTCTAAGGGTTGAGGAAGATTCTTTTTATGTTTTTATAGTTTTTTATGAAAGCAAGTAAAATCTCGGGTTTGAAAGAGTGGGCGGAATTAGTTGCTAGTCAACTAACCCAAATTACTACGAATGCAATAAAATAAAATAACAAAAATGAAAATGTGGTGAGAAACTTATGTGTAGAGAAATGTGTTTACTTAGATTTCCTTACTCCCTAACTATCTTTTACCGGTTAATTAGTGTGTATTAGTTGCGTGGATGACGGGTGTATTCCTTAATACCATTCGTGGGGTGGCGTACTTACTTCCCCAACTCTACAAGCTCCTACTTCACTCCTATGTCGAGCCGGCTAGGAAGCTCCTAACATGGGATCACTAGAATTCGCTTGTGCATTAAATACAACCATAAAAACCTTTAGTACGCATTTGATTCATGTTTCTTAAGACGTTCAAGCAAGTTACCGAATAGGAAGTTAGCCAGTTTTCTTAAGCCTAACATAGATAAACAATCATCCAATACAACTAATAACACACTAACAACCAATAATCAATAGCTAGGTTTCATTAGATCTAAGCAAACACAAGATAAATTTAGCCTAACATGTTAAACAAAAGACAAGAATAAGATAGAATCAAACAACACATACACATATTGAATGATTAATTGATAACTTATCTTTCAATGAAACATGGAAGATCTCAAGGCAAAAAGCCCTGAAAAAGTAGCTAAAATCGTCTTAGGGTTTTCTCCCAAAATTCCACACACTAAGCTCTCCCTAATGACAAAAAATTAGAAAACTATATATAGACTTTTGGATCTGACGGCGTCACCTTATGGATTGTGACGCCGTCACCTCGCCGCTTCTAGGGTTCCCGGATGACCTTCTTGACGCCGTCCCTCTTTAGCTCTTCAAAAATCCATTCTGGCTTATCAAGGCTTGACGCCGTCTAACCTTGAACGTGACGCCGTCCCCTTATGATTTAAGCCGTGACGCCCTTGATCAAGTTAAAGCATGACGCCGTCAGAATTCACATGGTATTTTCACTGGCTTATCATGAGTAAATTTCACGTCCACTTTTTCTTGCCAAGGCATGACGCCGTCTGGGGTTAAATGTGACGCCGTCAAAGGTAACTTTCAGCCGATTTTTGAGACTTTGCCGTTTTCTTCACTTTTATGCTCCAAAAACGTCCAAAATGCCTCCTTTTCCAGATTTCTCCTCAAAAGTACCTAAAATGACAAAAGGAACGATTTAGGGCGATATTTGATCAAATAAATACTATTTAGGGCTTAAATGACCCCTTAAAAGCGGTACACTTTTCGCTTCATCAACTATTCTACGCTTAGCATTTTCATTTGCACAAATCGTAAAACCTTAGTCTAAACGTTAAGGAAGCAGCTAGATCAACACTCTAGCAGAGTCGGGATTCCCTTTGTTCTAACCTAATCAAGACTAAACACTACTTTTTATTGCAATTTCTTATCTAAAAACGACAAAAATTTTAAAATTTTGGTCAAAAACGGGGGTACTAGGGACTAGAAGGTACACATGTGACAAAATTCGAGAGAATTCCCCCCCACACTTAGAATTGAATATTGCCCTCAATATTCAAAGTACCGGTTACTATGCCGACACTTAGAACGTAAAAAGGTAATACCACTAGCCAAGTGTGGAACAGAAATCTCCATTTTTCACAAAAAAGGTTGAAAAGATATCCCTAGATAATCGTTAGCAAAAGGATAGGATATTGGGCGGCTGGATTGAAAACAGGCGCGTCAATCAACACTATCCAAGGGAAACCTGAAAATCAGAGCAAACAACACAAAAGCCAAGCACAGTGGGACTCCCCCACACTTAGTTGTTAGAAAATAGAAAGAAGTCAAAAACATGGGTTGTCACCCATGTGGCGCTAATGTTTTTGTTAACCGAGTCATTAGCTTGACTCGACCCCGAATTCATTGGTCCATGGGGAAAGTTTGGAGATCCGGGACAACCATGGATGGTATGTCCCCTCCAAAATAATGTTTCAACCTATGACCGTTCACCTTGAAGTTTGGTCCGTCGTTTTGAGATAACTCGACGGTACCATAAGGAAAAAACTTTGGCAACGGTGAATGGTCCGGTCCAACGGGTTTTAAGCTTACCCGAGAATATCTTCAATCTAGAGTTAAAAAGAAGGACTCGATCACCAACGTTAAAAATGCGGTTCTTAATTTTGGAGTCATGGATCTTCTTCGTCTTTTCTTTGTAGATCAAAGAGTTCTCGTAGGCTTGATCACGAAGTTCATTTAATTCATTGAGTTGAACTTTGCGGTGATCACCCGCGGACTTTAGGTCGAAGTTTGCATGCTTCAAGGCCCAATAAGCTTTGTGTTCGAGCTCGATCGGTAGATGGCACGCCTTTCCGTACACAAGCTTGTAAGGAGTACACCTGATTGGTGTTTTATAAGCTGTACGGAAGGCCCAAAGTGCATCATCTAGTTTATCCGACCAAGATGCACGGTTTTCACCTACGGTCCTTTCTAAGATTCTTTTTAGACCACGGTTTGAAACCTCCACTTGTCCACTTGTTTGTGGGTGATACGCAGTAGAAAGACAGTGAGTAATACCGTATTTAAGCATGACTTTTGCAAATTGATCATTGCAAAAGTGCGTACCACGATCACTAATGATAGCACGTGGAGTTCCAAACCGATCAAAGAGAGTTTTCAAAAATTTGCACACTACTCGGGCGTCGTTGGTGGGGAGTGCTTTCGCCTCAACCCATTTAGACAAGTAATCAACAGCCACGAGTATATACTTGTTCCCTCGTGAAGACGGGAACGGGCCCATAAAGTCAATGCCCCAAACGTCAAAGATTTCACAAACTTGAACGACGTTTTGTGGCATTTCATCTTTTTGAGAGATCTTCCCGTGACGTTGACAAGAGTCACAAGATTTGACTAAGTCATGGGCATCACGGTAGATTGTGGGCCAATAGAACCCAAAATCAAACACCTTCTTGGCGGTGTAGTTGGCACCATGATGTCCCCCCGTGGGTCTATTGTGGCAAGCCTTAAGAATTTCAACGGCTTCTTGGCCGTGAACACACCGCCGAATGACTTGATCCGCACATACTTTAAACAAGTAGGGGTCGTCCCAAAAGTAATGCTTCACATCTTTGAAGAATTTGTTCTTTTGTTGGGACGACATTCCTTTCACAACAAAGTTACCCGCATGGTAATTTGCAAAATCGGCAAACCATGGGGTACTAGAATCACCACGAAAAGATACCACGTTAAGTGTCTCGAGAGGAAATGTTTCATTTATTTCCTTTTTCTCGAGCACACTTTGGTGAGGATTTTCTAATCGGGACAAATGATCAGCAGCAAGGTTCTCGGCTCCTTTTTTATCACGGATGGTGATATCAAATTCTTGTAGGAGGAGAACCCAACGGAGCAATCTCGGCTTTGCATCTTGTTTTGCAAAGAGATATTTGAGAGCCGAGTGGTCCGTATACACTATGCTTTTAGACAAGATTAAGTATGGCCGAAACTTTTCGAAAGCATACACCACGGCTAATAATTCTTTTTTCCGTCGTGGTGTAATGTACTTGAGCTTCGGTCATAGTTTTGCTAGCATAGTGTATAGGCTGAAAATGTTTTGCTTTTCGTTGCCCCAAGACCGCACCTATGGCAAAATCACTTGCATCACACATAAGTTCAAAAGGTAGGTCCCAATCGGGGGCAACCAAGATTAGTGCTTCAGTAAGCTTTTTCTTTAGAGTTTGAAAAGCTTCAATGCACTCTTGTGAGAAAATGAACGGAGTTTCCTTTTCAAGGAGACGAGTCATCGGCCGGGCGATTTTGGAAAAATCTTGTATGAATCTACGATAGAAACCGGCGTGACCAAAGAAACTCCGAATACCCTTGACGGTAGTGGGATGAGGTAGCTTAGCGATAACATCAACTTTAGCCTTATCGACCTCAATCCCACTCTTAGAAATCTTATGGCCGAGGACAATGCCCTCTTTGACCATGAAATGACTTTTCTCCCAATTTAGACAAAGATTAGTGTCTTCACAACGTTGAAGCATTTTGTCCAAATGGGAGAGACATGTGGTGAAAGAATCCCCAAAGACCGAGAAATCATCCATAAAGACTTCCATAGTTTTCTCGATCATGTCGTGAAAAATGGCCAACATACACCTTTGGAACGTGCCCGGAGCATTACATAAGCCAAAAGGCATGCGTCGGTAGGCAAACGTTCCATAGGGGCACGTGAAAGTGGTCTTTTCTTGATCTCGCAGGTCAATGGGAATTTGGAAGTAACCCGAGAAACCGTCGAGGAAACAATAGTACTCGTTTCCCGCTAGTCTTCCGAGCATTTGATCCATGAATGGAAGAGGTAAGTGGTCTTTACGGGTGGCGTCATTTAACTTTCGGTAGTCAATGCATACACGCCATCCCGTCACCAATCGAGTAGGAATCAACTCGTTCTCATCATTTGTAACAACGGTAATGCCACCTTTTTTAGGCACGCAATGAACGGGGCTCACCCAAGGACTATCCGAGATAGGGTAAATCAAGCCGGCATCAAGGAGTTTAAGAACTTCCTTTTTGATAACCTCGTGAATTTTTGGATTAACCCTTCTTTGATGTTGAACCGCTGGTTTAAAGTCATCTTCCATTAAAATCTTGTGTGTACAAAATTCCGGGTTAACACCCTTAATGTCGGAAAGTTTCCAAGCGATGGCTCGCTTGTGTGACTTTAAAACCTTTATGAGAGCGGTTTTCTCCTCATCATTTAAATCTTTAGCAATTATGACGGGTAATTTATCGGTACCCTCCAAAAATGCATATTCGAGATGAGGCGGTAAGTCCTTAAGTTCGACCTTCGGAGGATCATCAGAATTTTCAACAGATTTGATTTCCTCATTATGAAGTTCTATCGGAGGGAGGGATGATGGATCTTCATTAAGTAACTTCTCAATTAGAAGAATGTCTCCCTCCATGTCAAATACACCATCATCAAATGGAGTTGAATCACACGACAACCAAGCTTCAATCTCTTCCAAGATGAAGTCACCTCCCTCAAACGGAGTGAGAGAGGGGGAAGAGAGAGCAACGGTATGGTCTAAAGAAGTGGGATTGCCACTTAGTGCTTCATGAAAATATTCCTCGCATGTAGCATCAATGATATCAATTTGGTTAATTGACTCGCTATCACGCTTGAGAGGATATTTTGAAGTACTCTCAATATTTAAGACCAATTTTTCATCACCGACTCTAAGAGTCATTTCACCTTCGTAGACGTCGATTAATGCACGAGCCGTTTTCAAAAATGGTCTTCCCAAGATAAGGGGGACACGGGGATCGGCATCAAAATCGACCACTACGAAGTCAGCAGGGAAATGGAACTTGCCAACCTTCACGAAGACATCTTCGGCAATACCTTTCGGAACAGTAACCGATCGGTTTGCAAGCTCGAGAGTCATTCGTGTATCAGTAAGTTCCGGTAGAGAAAGCTTTGCCCATACGGAAAGAGGCATTAGATTGATGCTTGCGCCAAGATCGGCCAAGGCTAAGCATTCATCTAGCTTTTGAAAGTCACAAGGAATGAGAAATTTGCCGGGGTCTCCTAGTTTTTCGGGTAACTTCTTAAGAATCACCGCCGAACAATTCTCATTCAATGGAGTCTTTGCCAATTCCAACAATTTTTCCTTATTGCTAAGGAGACTCTTGAATGTTGAAGCAAACTTTGGCATGTAGAGAAGAGCATCCGCAAAACTAATATCGAAGTGTATCTTTTGAAAGATTTCAAGAAACTTCATCATTTGACTATTAGTTTTGTCACGAAGCTTTTGTTCATTAAGCCTCGAAGGATAAGGAATCGAGGGCTTAGAATTTGTCTTCGAAACATCGGGTTCCGGAATTGGAGATTGGACGACCGAAGGTTGGACGTTTGCGGTACTTTATGGGCTAGTAATTTTCACTTTGTCCTTTGTCACCTTGGTTTCTCGTTCCACTTCCTTCACCGGAGAAGGAGTAGGAATCGAGGGTCCATCAATGGTCTTACCACTACGAGTGGTAATAGCTTTCAACTCACCCTTCGGGTTTGGAATGGTATTTCCCGGGAGGGTTCCCGAAGTTGAAGGTTGATTCAATTGACACATGAGACTAGCAAACATGTTCTCAATTTTGCTTTGAGATTGATCAATCTTTTGATTTGTATTCTTAAGTTCATTTTTAAGTTCATGACCTTGCTTCGAAATTGAAGTTTGAAAATCATTTTTCAAGGTGGTGATTTGATTTTGCATTGACCTCATATTTGCTTCATTTGACTTGATGTAATTAGCAAGTTCGTTTGAGGAAGCAATTGGGGCTTGGTAATTCGAAGCTTGAAAGCCTTGATTGAAATTACCACCTTGATTTGGGTATTGATTGATCGGGGCTTGAAATTGATTTTGAACATTTTGCCCTCTCGGTTGGTTTTGATTGAATCTATTTGGATTGTTGGGTTGAGAAAATCCGGGTGGTCCATTTTGATTGCTAACACGATAGTTCGGGTCAACTTGAGGACGGTATTGATTACCTCCTTGGTTGAAAGACCCGGCTACCGCATTAACATCACAACGACTACCATCGGTGGCAATACAATTGTAGTATGCATGAGGACCACCACAAGTGACACAAGTTTCTTCCACCGCCTTGACTTGAGTGGGTGAAGAAGTTTGTGGGGAAGATTGTTTCTTTTGCTTGGAAAGAACCAAAGCTTGAATAGCCTCCGTGAGTTTGTCAATCTTAGCATTGGTGCTAGAAGAACTCACGGGAGATGAAGTAGAAGGTGAAGCATTCACTTGAGAAACAACTTGCTTGCTTCGTGAAGTACGAACCTTAGACTTATTTTCAATGATGGCTAAAGCATCTTTAGTCGTCCGATACAAGAGATTACCACCGGCGGCGGCATTTAGAGAGTCTTGATCGGAATGGTTCAAACCATTATAGAAGGTATCGAGTTGATGTAACTCGGAGAAACCATGGTGAGGACATTTGCGAAGTAATTCTTTAAAACGGTCCCACGCTTCACTAAAGGATTCATCACATTTTTGAGTGAATTTGGTGATTTCATTTTTAAGGCTTGTGGTTTTTGATGGAGGAAAGAATTCATTTACAAATTTTGACACCAAATCTTCCCATGTTTCAATAGAACGAGGGGGTTGTTTTTCGAGCCAAATTCGGGCGGCCCCCTCGAGAGAAAAAGGAAAAAGAATCAATTTGATTGCCTCTTGAGAAACATTTCGGTATTTGATGGTAGAGGTGATCTTGTTAAACCATCGAATGTGGGAATGAGGATCGTCCCTCTCAAATCCGAAATATTGACTCGCGGTTACTAAGGATAGCAACCCGGTCTTAAGCTCAAAGCTATCGGCAACGATTGCCGGAACAACAATAGCATCTCCGTAACCCTCGGTGGGTGCTTGGAGAAGCTCACACATGGTACGTTCCTCCGTCATTGTGACAATGGGAGGAACGGGGTTAGGAATAGCACGAACTTCGGGTTCGGCTATTGAGGCGGAATGCCTACGATTACGTCTCCGATTACGTCTTCTCGGGGTATGCTCGAGTTCACGTAAAGGACTTGTTGACGGAGAAGAACGAGTGCGCATGCACTAACAAAAACAATTCAATTAAAACAAGACCGAGGCAAAACACAAGTGAACTTAAACCTTAAATCAAACAAGCGTACGGTAGCTCTTTGAAAGAAAAACGCACAGGGTGGCGGAGGAGCAAAGGTGGGCAATAAATGCACCTTAAAAACCCGCTCCTTTCGGTTCGTCAATTTAATGACAAACCTCCTGAAACCTCCTTTATAGTTTGTTAATCAATCAAAGGTGAGCCGAATTCACAAGCGACATAAAGGCAAGTTTTATATCTTTTGTTTGGGAACTTAATATGATAATACTCCAAGTTGAGGAATATTATATTGAGATTGCTTTTATCTTTTATTTTACACAACAAAACGGAAAATGTTTTTGTATTTTTGTTTTTATATGATAATATATATACAAAAGAAAAGAAAAATATTTTTGTTTTTTATAAGGTTTATGGAAAACGGGAACTTCACAAGGAAGGATCTCAAGTCACTAATCGTTAAAACCTTTAACAATATTGTCGCAACACAACCTCCCCGGCAGCGGCGCCAAAAATTGATCCGTGTGTAGTATATATATAAATATAGTATCGTGCACACGTGATACGTGGGAAATGACAAGTCAACCCTTTAGGAAAAAGACCAACTTGTAAAGCCCGTGAATGTGATGTGTGTGATACCGGATAAGTGATTACCCGGGTCGTGTCCCAGCGAGGTGTGAATCGAGGATATCGTGAAAGGTTTGGAATTAAAATGCTTGATGATTGGATTTTGGATTTTTGATGTTTTTTAATTCTAATGAGATTTGGAAAGACAATTTACAAAGGAAAATTGAACGTAAATTAATTATACTAAAAACGTGAGTCGGGAAATCTAAAAACGAGCCTAAAAGGAAAATCTATGGAAATCTAATCCTACAAGTACCAAATTAATTTTCCTACACTCTAAATTATAAAAGAAAATTTTAGAAAAAAGAAATTTATTTTTTTTACTTTTTAATTAATTATTATGATTTAAAAACTATTCTAAACTATTAAATTGATTAAAAATAGCAAAAGACTTTGGAAAAATCTGAATTTTTGCAGAAAATTCTTAAATGTAATTATGAAGCTGGGAAAAATGAATTCAGAACTCAGTTCAACCTAAATAAGCAGTTTGGGCAGAAAGCAGTTTCAATAAGCACTTCAGTCCCAAATTTTACCAAAAGCTCATAAATGGTTCAAACAACTTACTTAAGCATAAAATGACTTAAATCAAACAGCTTATCCCACAGAATAAGCCAAATAAGCAGTTTGCAGATTCAAAATAAAGACAGAAAAAGACAGCTTAAAACCCCTTTTTGCAGATCAAATTTAGCACTCAATAAGCTGTTTCATGGCAACTTATGGGGGGCAAAAGTTACCTAGGACTACAATCTACACAAAAATACCAAAAGCCCCAAATTTAATAAGTCAATTAAGCCCCTAATAAGCACTAGATCAGATGGCAATTAGAACAAACAAAGCTGAGTAATTTTGTGCAGACTCAGAATAGACCAAAGGGGAGTTTTGCAGCCCTAAAATAAGCTATTAAATAAGCTCTAAAGTGAAACTGAAGCTCAGAATCTAAAACTTCATACTACAAACTATTATTAACCCAAAAATCAGACAATGATATCAACTAGAAAAGCAGAAAATAAGCTGAGGAGGTGGGCTGTTTGGGAAAGTCTGATTATGCAGACTGCATATATGGATTATGATGCATCAGACCAGATATTTGATGTCTAATTCCTTTGTTTCTCAATGCAAAACTACAACATCTTATAAACTCAGTTTAACAACAATAATTAACATGTCAATGCCAAAAAAAAGGGTCTAATAAGCTTCAGCTTATTAGAGGCTAATTAGGGCAGTTAAGCTTCTATCTTTGCAACCAAAAACTCAAAACCTCAAAAGCACCATAAACAAATTAAAATCTAACACAAGCAGCTTATCTAGTATCCAATAAGCTCAATCTGACCTTGACCAATGGTCAATGAACAGTGACAAGCTTAAGTCCAAAATCAGACATACATGCCAAACACTATCTTAAAAACTGAAATTGAACTTTAATACTATAATCTACCAAATTAACCTATGAAACTTGTTTATTACTGATTACTTAACTTATTTAACCACTAAAAAGCAAACTACAATTTTACATAAGCACTAACAAAGCAGATAAGCAGTTTTGAAGTAAATAAGCAAATAAAGCAAAGTTGAGTAAATTAGGCTACAATGAGATTGACATGAAACCTACTTAATGCCTTGCTCAGAACAAGACCAACATGCTCAAAAGAGCTTATCTAAATACTGAAATAAGCTGATAAGCAGTAGAACAGTGATTTGACTTTGGTTGACCAATTAAGAAACTCATAATTTCATTAAATAAAAATAAGAATTACAATACTGAAAGGATAAAAATACAAGTACCTTAGAAATTTTTAGCTAATTAAAACCTAAAAAACAACTGAGGACTTCTAGTCTATTTATACTGAAAAACTAAGCTGGCATGGTCACAAAACCTTCACAAAACATCATTTGTGCTGAAAAACTAAGCTCTTGGGTCTTCAGTCATTGTGTTTCTTTTCTGAGATAAACCTTCACAAAACATCATTTGTGCTTCTTGGGATTCATTCTCAACCCTTGGATTGCTTTGGAAGTCATCTGAGCCTTTAATTACATTTTTGGAGCCCATTTTGGTTGTGGATTGCCAACCTGGCATGGTCACACGTGAAGAGTGGTATCTCGTGATGGGTAGGGGAGAGGACATGTGGTTAGTAGGGGGAGGTTGAGTGTGGCAGAGGTGGTGATGATGGTGTTGGGGTACTTTTTGGTTGGGCGGGAAAGGAGAAGAGAAAGATAGGGGTTGACCAGGTCAGTGGTGGTTTTTAGCTAAAAGATAAGCCGGGTTGGGGTTTATTTTTGGTTTGGGCTTTGGGTTTATCTTTTGTTATGGGCTGGTGGGTTTAAGGGAAAGGGTTTAGTTGGATTATGGATTATTTGGTTTAAGGATTAGGATAAATGGGAATAAACCATAAGGACCAAAGGTGCAATTGTTGTAATTTATGGGGACCAAATCTGCCATATTTCCAAAGTTAAACCAAGGGACTAATGTTGCCAAATGAGAATGATCCAAGGGTCACTTGTGCTGTTTTAGTTGACTTTGACTTCGACTTTGTCTCTTCTTGACCAAATGCACAATTGCTGTCGAATTGCTCCAAAAATGCTCGTTTTCGCTCCGTTTTCAATCCTTTGTACCTGAAACATATAAAAACACAAAACCAAGGATATCTGCAATATATTTGGGTGTTTTTGGTTATTTTTGTGTCTTAAATGGGTGTAAAATGATGAGTATTTACACACTCATCATAAGCGTGTCTCGAAAAGGATGTGTCTGAGTAGAGTGTACCATTTCGAGAAACTTTCTGTGGACTTGACTAGGCCGGGTAATAATTTCAAGCTAGTCTAACTAGTGATGTAAGCGTGTCTCGAATCGGTCATGTTCACTGAAAGTGGATCAATTCTAAAAATGCAAGCTCTACCCAACATGTGCAAATTTATAAAACAATCATCCGAGCACATGTTGAGGGGGAGCATTTGAAAAATATAAAACTCTCAAAGTGTTTGCAAAAATGTGTTTCAGAATCATGAACACTTTGAGAGATTTTTCAAAGATTTGGTTTGGCAATCGTGGATGAATACCAAAGACCGGCCATTTTAATTAATGCATGGAGATATAAGGATGGTTAGGTTAGGCTCAAGTTCCCACGATCCCGCCAGAGCCGGAGGGATCTACCCAGGGACAATCCACTAGTTAGTGTAGAAGTCCTTAGGTATGACTAAAAAAGGAGAAAAGTGGATAAGGGAAAAGTGCCGACTGAGATGGAGCTAGTACTGGAACAAACCCAACAAGGTTCTAGTAATGAAGTCTCGGTAAGCACTGAAGGGGTTGAAGAATGAAAAAGAAATGTAAAGATAAAGGGTGAAAAGAAAGAAGCCCTCCTTACAACTTAGGCAGAAACCGGGTCAATACATATGCTGTCAGAATCACTTAGTTGATTGCTGACATTGAAGACAAAGTATCATGGACCCAGTTATACGCTGCACAACCCTCCCTAGCCACTCAAGGTCCCTCAAAGGATTCTTGTTTCAATTGTCACGGAGTTCAATACATTCCTATCGTCTCTCTCACTCCGAGTTAGATGATATTGAAAAGGTGGCAGTCCTCTCCAGCCTCCGCTTACTAAATCAAAACGCACTATAGAGTCTAGAGCCACGAGATTCATCATAAGATCTCTTAGGGACACGAATTACTCCTACTCTGGTTGTTCAACATTAAGGACACCAGGTGTAACTTTATGAGTCCTACGCAGATCTTAGCAATCTGCCAGAACATTTATGAGAGAAGTTACAAATGTAACTCTCAATGATTGAATGGAAATTCCTGCCAGGGTCAACATCAAACAGCCCTGAAAGCAGGTCACTTCGGTAATTCCTCGTGGATTACGCTTAGTGGTCACGGCGGTTTCAAACGGTCTACAGTCGTGGAGTGAACTCCAGCGACTCACCTAATCGTTGATGTACTACGGTACGATCTTAAAAGGCCCTCTGTGGGTTTTCGATTAGGAACGGTCTTGGTATGGATTAGAGAAAGTCTTCACACTATGCTATTGACGATTTCGAAGTCCAAACCAGTAAGTACCGATCGATTTGTTGCTAACTGTCGTATGCAGGAACTTCTCGCGATTGTAGCTATGGAATGCTGTAGCTGGTTGCTGGTGTAGCTAGTTGCAGACAAGTTGTCAATCCGCTACCACATGTTCACACTACATCATCACTGTAATTCAACTAAGTCATGATCAACCAAAAGACCTTCAACACTGCTTCTGCTAACTCTGATGCTGAAGATCATGACCCAGAATAGTGTGAGCATGTCGGCTCAAAGTATATCTCATCACATGGAGACTTACAACTGAAAGATGACTTGAAGACATATGTTGGATGATAACTTCAAAGAATACTCAAAGATCATCCAAAACGAAGAACGGTCATCGCAAGTTCACTGCTGAAGGCACAAAGATTTTTAAAGTTGAAGAATCAAGGTCTACGAGATGTGAAGTAAAGATTCAAGAATAGAGTGCTAGAATTCAGAACATCAAATCCGGGGTGACCTCCCTTAGGGGGAGATTGTTAGGAATATAAATATATTCAGTTGAAGACTCGGTCACCCCGAGGACTTTGTAGCACATCATAGCTCGTAGTATTACTAGTAATATTAGTAGTAGATTAATTATTATTATTATTGTGGAGTGGGTCGGGTCTTTACCCACTGTCAGCTTGCTCCACAGCCCACTAGGGGGCATAATATTTAGTCAAGTCGTGTAGTATATAAACCCCTCTCCTCATGTGGAGAGGGTTGGACCTTCCTACATTTTCAATACATTTTCCTTTCTTTGTTTCTCTCTCTAAGGTTCCACATCTCTCTCTCTAATTCTTTCTTCCATTCGATCCAAAGTTAGATCCCAAACTTGTGTTTCTTGGCTTGTGAATATATATATATATATATATATATATATATATATATATATATATATATATATATATATATATATATATAATATATGTATGTATGTATGTATGTATGTATGTATGTATGTATGTATGTATATATATATATATGTATTTATTAAAAGTTGAGTTGTAAATGTTAGAAATATATGTGTAATATGTGATTGACTAGTTGTGGTACTGACGTGATATGATTTAGTTGTTAGTAGTAAGGGTTTACGTTTTAATTATTTTCACGTCGCATATAAGCCTATGGCTTGAAATAAGTTTTTCCCACCATACTCTCATTTTGCAAGATCGTGTCATAGTGATATTTTTATTCCGAAAACATGTATAGAAATTTTTTAAACTTTAGTTGCGCCAAACATTTCTTGTCGACTTATTTTCTACATGTAATGTTGCGTACACATTTTATAAAAATTGTCGAGTTGTCATATGTGAAATTCGTATATGCCGAGGAGGGGGATAAGGATGGGCTGCGGCCCACAGACAACAATTTTTGGGCTGTCCATTCTACAAGAGCCGCATGGGCTTCGGCCCAATATGGCTTTGTGGCTTTGGGCTGCTGCGAATAGAAGAGATCATAAGGAATTATGGGCTTTGGCCCATGTAGTGACAAAGGAAAAATAATGATAAGATTAGCGTTAGATTCAGTAACAAAAAGGGAACAAAATGTAAGAGTAATAGAAGAGGAAAAAAAATAAAAATAGAAGAGAGCAGTAGACCCAGTAACGAGAAGAGTAGCAACAAATAATAAAAGAGAGAAATGGATCCAGAAACAATGGCACACAAGTATTTGTATTAAAGCAGTGACAATTGTAATAGATTGTTTGAGATTTACTCAACGCGGGTTTTTCTACGGGACTCTTTCTCAATGCATTTTGACTACTAAAATGAGGCACAAGTCGGGTCAAGGATAATATCAAGAAGATGTGCCATTGTGGTGCTACCCCAATGGGTTTCGACCCTCGACCAACACCACACAACAATTAACATTAAACACCATGGATTCAACTCAATGTATCATAAATGCAAACTAGCTGAGGCTAAAATGCGACTAATGGTTGATCATTCGGCTAGGAACTTACGTAGAACATAACGTAAACACGATCAAAACAATTACACTACATCGCGAATGAACCTAGTTTTAACACATGCGACCACGATGACTCGCGATCTGAAAACCACTCGAGTGGGTACTACTAACTTTGAACATAACACGGGTTTTCGACACAACTTATAACAAGGAGTGATTTGGTAATTTAAAAAGGCAAAAAGGACCACAATTTTGGGAATTAGCTCTACTCGAATCCGGCTTGGCATTTTTACAAACACCTTGCGGGCGCCATTCTTATTTACTAAGGTTGATCTAATTCGACTACAAAACATAGCCTCAACTTAAACCACTTCACATTTTTGAGCCAATACTAGTTTTAATCTAGTGTTCTTATAATTTCTACCACACCAATATTAACATATAATTAGTTCCAAAAATCTTTCAGTCGATCCATAATATAACAAAAATGAAAAATACCAAAAAATATTATAACAACAAGATTCATTACATGGTTCAAATGAATAATTAAACAAGGATGTTAAGCGTTACAAATAATGGTGTCGATTAACAAGAAGTTCGAAAATAATCTGAACCCGACTTCAAGCGAATCCATAGCCTTGAGATTTAATCCTCACTACTAATCTTTGTTGGTGGAAATTTTGAGAAGGCGTGGATCCTCTTGTGGGTTTGCTCGGCTTTTATAGAGGATAAAAAGGAAAGCTTGATTCCTTATCTTCTTGGTTTTCAGTCGATCTTGTAGCTAAAATAAGTAATCTTCATCACATCTTACTCATCCTTCTTTGGACCTTGCGTTGACCTCCACATAAGCAGCGAGGTAGTTGTTCTCTTATGCACAGGAGAGATGGCATCATTCTTGTTTGTTTGTGGCATGTAAGTGAGGAAAATGGAGGTGATGATTTTTCATTTGTTTGGATGGAAGCAGTACTAGCAGATGAAGCAGTGAGATGAGAGAAAGAGGCGTGGTCTTGGTGGGGATAAGAGAAGATTTTATTATTTGACACTTTTTTTTTTGTATTTTTAGTATAATAAAGATGTGTGTATAATAAAAGATATAAGTGAAATGTAAATGCTAAGTAGTAAATAAAGGTGAGGGTTTGATAAGATGTATTTTTAGGGTGTATTAAATGTTCCTCGTGTTTTAAACATCTCAGTATTAAATTATTAGAGCTATGCCATACTATCACGGTGTCAGGACGCGTGTGGTTCCAGTAAAATGGAACATGTATTTTGCCACATTGTTCGTTTGGCAATATCATTTGTCGTTTCATAGTTTACACAGAGTAAAACTTTAAATGCGAAAATGAATAAAATAGCTCGAATAAAATTTCATAATTGATTACTTCGAGTTTACAGGAAATTAATAACTTGAAAAATTACGGGTTACTACGAGATATAAGTTATACGCAAGAGCATATGAAATGTCTAAAATAAACTATTTTGAGTCCTAAATGTTGAGTAATGACCTGGAAAATTCGCGGTTGCTACACCACCTCAAGTACTCTCCCAAAGTTTCCAGATTATTCAAGAGCTAGATATTTAATCATGTGATGATATGAGTTTGGTCTTTTGGCAAGGCTAGTCCTCCTAGTTTCATTCTTCCTAACTTGGCCACATTTTCTTTATTTGCTAACTCATAAAATATAACACATAACATATTATATACTCATATTGTACCTCATCGGGGTACGGGTGTAACAGTTCTCCCCTCCTTAAAATGAAAGTCCGTCCCCGAACTCTACTCTTGAAATAAGTGAGGATACTTGGTCCTCATTTTCGCTTCCATTTCCCACCTAATACTCGTACCCTTACGATGCCTCCATTGAACTTTGACTAACGGAATTTCTTTGTTTCTTAATTGCCTCACCTTCCTTCCTAGAATGGCCTCCGGCTTATCTTCTTGCAAAAGCAACTCCGGGTCAATTTTAATGTCGTTTAAGGTGACCACACTCGACTCGTCCGCCAAGCATTTTCTTAAATATGACACATGAAAGGTATTATGAATACCTCTAATTTCTTTGGGCAATTCCAACACATATGCTACCTCGCCTACACGTTTCAAGATTTTGAATGGTCCTATAAACCGAGGACTAAGTTTCCCTCTGTTTTTGAACCTAAAAACGCCCTTCCACGGGGAAACCTTTAACATAACCAATTCACCTACCTCGAATTCGATTGGTCTTCTTTGGTTATCGGCATAGCTTTTCCACCTATCTTGTGCCGCTTTTAGTCTTGCACGAATCATTTCTATCTTTTCCGTTGTAGCCAACACTACATCCGTGCTCGCCAATTCCCTTCTTCCGACTTCTTCCCAACACACGGGTGTTCTACACCTCCTACCATAAAGCATTTCATAGGGTGACATATCTATACTCGCATGATAACTATTGTTATAGGCGAATTCCACTAAAGGCAAATGATCATCCCAATTGCCTCCAAAGTCAATCATACAAGCTCGCAACATATCTTCTAAAGTTTGAATCGTTCTCTCGCTTTGCCCATCGGTTTGAGGATGAAAGGCCGTGCTCATATGAAGTTTTGTGCCTAACTCTTCTTGGAAGTCCTGCCAAAAGTTTGATGTGAAACGTCCATCTCTATCGGAGACTATAGAAATGGGCACTCCATGACGTGCGACTATCTCATTGACATAGATCTTAGCTAGCTTATGAACGGGCATATTCTCTCTAATCGGAATGAAGTGAGCACTCTTGGTTAGGCGATCTACTATGACCCAAATCGTGTCGTTTTTCTTTTTCGTTCTCGGCAACTTCGTAATGAAATCCATCGTGATCTTTTCCCACTTCCAAACCGGAATGTCTAAAGGTTGAACTTTTCCGTACGGCTTCTGATGCTCGGCTTTAACTTTTAGACAAGTTAAACACTTCTCAACGTACCTTACACAATCTATTTTCATACCCGGCCACCAATAGTTCTTCTTCAAATCACGGTACATCTTTGTAGCTCCCGGATGTATAGAATATTTCGACTTGTGTGCTTCCTCTAGGATCAATTCCTTGATGTTACATCGAAAAGGAATGTAAACCCTTCCATACCGAGTCTTGATTCCACGACTATCTTCTTTAAGATGTGGAACGTGGGAAGTGATACGCTCACTTTCCCTATTTTCTTCTTTCAACGCTTCCTCTTGAGCTAACTTGATTTTATCGAAAAGGTCAGTCGTGACAATCATCCGCAACGAATGAATCTTAGTAACTTTGTTTCGATCCTTTCGGCTCAAAGCATCCGCTACAACATTCGCTTTACCCGGATGGTAGCGAATTTCACAATCATAGTCCTTCAGTAAATCTAACCATCTTCGTTGCCTCATATTTGGATCTTTCTTATCAAGGAAGTATTGAAGGCTTCGATGATCGGTATAAATCACAAACTTAACACCATACAAGTAATGCCTCCAAAGTTTTAAGGCAAAAACCACAGCCGCAAACTCAAGGTCGTGAGTTGCATAATTTTCTTCATGCTTCTTTAGTTGTCTCGAGGCGTAAGCAATCACCTTTCCCCTTTGCATGAGAACACATCCAAGCCCCGAATAAGACGCATCACTATAAACCACCATATCTTTGGTCCCTTCCGGCAATACAAGAACCGGTGCTTCGCACAACTTCCTCCGTAGAGTACGAAAGGCTTTGTTCTGTTCTTCACCCCACTCGAAGGTAGCGTTCTTCTTAGTGAGTTTCGTTAACGATGATGCGATTTTGGAGAAGTCTTGAATAAACCTACGATAATATCCCACAAGGCCAAGAAAACTTCGAATCTCACCAACATTCCTTGGTGCGTGCCACTTCAGCACGGCTTCCACTTTTGAAGGATCAACTTTGATACCATCGCAATTAATAACGTGACCGAGGAATTGAACTTCTTGTAACCAAAATTCACACTTTGAGAATTTAGCGTACAATCTTTCTCTTCTCAACGTCTCTAAAATCTCCCATAAATGCTCGGTGTGCTCCTCCTTACTCTTGGAGTAGATAAGAATATCATCGATGAACACTATGACGAACCTATCTAACATCGGTCTACATACGCGGTTCATAAGATCCATGAAAACCGCAGGCACGTTCGTGAGACCAAAGAGCACAACCGTAAACTCGTAGTGTCCATATCGGGTCCTAAAGGCCGTCTTAGGAATGTCTTCTTCTCGAACCTTCAATTGGTGATAACCCGAACGGAGATCGATCTTTGAAAACCATCGTGCACCTTGAAGTTGATCAAAGAGGTCGTCGATTCTTGGTAACGGATACACATTTTTCACCGTGACTTTATCCAACTCGCGGTAGTCGATGCACATTCGCATACTACCATCTTTCTTTTTAACGAACAAGATTGGAGCTCCCCATGGCGAGCTACTAGGACGGATAAAACCCTTGTCAAGCAATTCTTGAAGTTGACTCATCAACTCTTTCATTTCGGACGGGGCTAGACGATAAGGAGTTTTGGCAATAGGGGTAGCACCCGGAACAAGATCAATGCGGAATTCGACTTGCCTTTCGGGTGGGATACCCGGCAAGTCTTCCGGGAAGACGTCACAAAATTCGTTCACCACCGGAACATCATCGATACTTTTCTCTTCAAAGCTCGTATCTACTACGTGAGCCATGTAGGCATAACAACCACGCGATAAGTATCTCCTAGCCTTCATCACGGAGCATAACTTTAGTTCGCCTTTTCTTTTATCACCATAGATAACCATTTCACGACCGCTAGAATTCACAACTCGAATGATCTTTTGGCTACAAAGGATAGCCGCGTTATATTTGTCAAGCCAATCCATACCAATAACAATATCAAATTCCCCGAGCATAATGGGAATTAAGTCAATCTTAAAGACGTTTTCATCAATCTCTACCTCTACATCCCGGTATACATTAGACACAACAACGATTTTACTATCGGCCATTTCGACTTCTAGGGGTATCGGAAGTTTAGCTAGTGGAGAGGTTAGTTGCTTGCTAAAATTATAAGATACGAAGGACACACTAGCACCCGAATCATATAAAACCCGAGCGGGTACGGAATTAACAAGATGAATACATGTGATGACATCGGTCCCCGACTTGGCTTCGTCGACACTCATTTGGTAAACTCGAGCTTTTGGTTTTGGGACTTCTACTTTCTCTTCCTTGACGGTTCTCAATGGTTTTGCTTCAATTGCTTTTGTTTTCGGGCAATCCCTCAACCTATGCCCAATCTTGTTGCACCCGTAGCATACTATCATAGGTTTGGTGCAATCCTTGCTTTGGTGGTCTAGAGCCCCACATTTGTAACAACCCGGCGTATTTCGCCTACATTCCCCAAGATGGAACTTGCCACACTTCGAACATGCTACCTTAGCTTTGTTTCCCACACCTTTCTTGTCATGGTCAAATTTAGTCTTCTTCCCATCTCGACCTACAAACTCTAGTTTCCTCTTTGGTTCCTTAGCCTCTTTCTCCTTTCTTCTTAGCAAATCCGCTTCCCTTACCCTAGCTCTACTCAAAAGATCTTCCAAGGTGGTACATTTGAATGGCGAAATTACGTCACGAATATCATCCTTAAGCATCCTTTGAAACTTGTCAACTTTAAGCTTTTCATTCCCAAGGTATTCAGGACAATAAGGAACCATGTCATTAAACGCCCTCCACAACTCATTCACCGTCTCATTAGTTTGAGTGAGAGATTGGAACTTCTCTCGAATCTTGTCAATCTCTTCAATCGGAGCATATTCAGCACTAAACAACTCCTTAAATTCCTTCCAAGTACATGTCTCCGCCCAAGGTTCACCTTTCTCACACACCTTTCCTTCCCACCAAGTCTTAGCACTATCACGAAGAAAGTTAGTGGCATAAATAACCTTCTTCCTTTCCTCACACCCACTAGTGCGGAATGCACCCTCCACGGTCGTAATCCACCTATTACTGACAATCGGGTCAAGAACACCGGTAAACCGTGGTACATCACAAGCCGTGAAGTCCCGGTAAGTAGCCTTGTCACTCTTGGGTTCTTTTGCTACTCCATATTCCTTCTTAAATTCCTTGAATTCTTCTTTCATTAAATCCCTAAGATTTTGCGTTGTTTGTTTGACATAATAGGGCATTGCTTGTTCGATAACCTTACCTACTCTTTTTGCTATCATTGAGTATAGGGCTTTCATTTCTTCTTCCGTGAAACCTCTGAAGTTGAGGCCTCCGGAGCTAGAAGAAGAACTTTCATTGTCCTTATCATTGTTACCCACATCACTTGCCGAAGTTTCGGCATTCTTGGAAGCCGTGGCTTTCGCGACTTCCTTCTGGTGAGGGGTTTCCATTTCTTCTTACTGAAAATTAGCAATTCATAATATCAGGCACAATCATATACTTAACCGATGCATGAATGACATTTTATCTTTATACTAACACCCTAGTTTGTCACCCATGTATGATCTAAATGATTTCAACTTCACATATGTTCCATATTTTATCACTACGGTGGCCAGGCGTAATCATAAAAATATCCAACATATGGGTCTTTAAAATCACTCAAACGATACACAAATAACAAACACTAGCTCTAAACGCGTCTATACAAGGCCTAAGTCTAGGAAATCCTAAAGTGAAATCCTAAATCTCTTAGACCGAAGCTCTGATACCAAGTTGTAACGCCCCGTGCCCGCTTAGACCAAAAATTTTAAACTTTATACACAAAACGGTTAACTTTTACGGACATACTGACACACTTTTGACAACTGATAAAAATGTATAAACATCCAGCCCTTGAGACTATTTTTAAATGAAAGTACACTCAATTACCTTCAAAACGACGGGTGGCGCGACCCGTGACGACTTACGGATTAAAAGATATGAATTTTTGAAAATCGTCAAAATCTGAACAACAGCCCAAACCGCCGGCTGGACCCCAAAAGCAGGGCTGAACCGCCGGTTCAAGTCTGAACCGCGGCGGTTCAGACCTTCTGTCCGCCAAATTCAGTTTTCAAAATCCCCGGCCGGAAACCCGACCTCCCGAACTCGAAACTTAACCAAACTTTCCAGATTCATTTGGTATCTCAATGGGCTCATTTTCATACAAAAATATTTACCGAACGACACCCCGAAGGGATACTTTACAAATTAGACGGGTTATGCAAATAACCCATTTTGACCCATTTTCACTACAAACAACCCATACGACTCCCGTCTTACCTCAAACTTGACCAACTACGTTAACTTATCAATTCAAACTTGTTCCACAACAATTCAACCTGTATATACATCAAAATGGGTGGAAACGGCTTCGTGCCAAACACCCTATTAGTGTCAATTTCATCTATAACTACATACTACAAGGACCACATAACACTTAAACAATTGACCCAATAAATTTACATGGACAAAAGACATTGTTTGACGGCAAGACCATAATTTAACAAAACGACCATACAAGTTAAATATACCAAGGCACAAAAGGGCACTTCGACTTCCAACTTCCAAAATACTTGGTCCAAGAGTTATGGTCTTCTAAGCTAGCTTATAACTACGCTATGCTTCGTTCCACGACTATAACTAAGCAAGATCCTTACCCTTGCTTCCTCCGCTAGAACCTACAAAACCATTAACATCTAAACCGTAAGCGAAAACGCTTAGTAAGTATACAAGATATAATCAACATCACATTCACATGAGATTGGTGATTAACACCAATCATAACTTTAACAAGGAGCATCAAATGAGATTATTACTCACCTTGACCAAGCAAGTAATTATTTAGCATTTACACAACTAGCATTGGATCCAAGCTAACATACATTCACAAGCTCCATAATAAATCACATTAACATAAACACAACATAACATTAACAAGGATTATGTTAGGAATTAAATATATGAGTTGATATTGACAAAAGATGAAAGATGAAGGAAACTTATGAAGACAAAGATGAAGGACCTTAATTGTCAATTTAGAGTCTTTGTAACCCTAATCCTCTAGTATATAAAGAGGATAGGTCGTAGGTTTTATAGAACATGTCTTCCTCAATGTAGTCATTAAAAGTGTGTGTGTGTGTGTCTAGGTGTCGAGTCCTCTAATGGACACCTAGGGTTTGTAATCATTCGACAAACCTTGTTTAATAATAATGAAGCTTATGTTTATTCCGCTGCACATTGTTCTTATTCATTATTATTGTGTAATCCTAGATGAGGTCTAACAAATTGTTAGAAAATTAAGCTATAACAGTTAGAACTGTTGAAGATAACAGTTAGGACTGTTGAAGTTGGAAGTTAGTACTGCTGAAGAAGTTTTGAAGAAAAGAGCAGTTCATACTCTTTGAAAGAAGAAGTTAGTACGGTTTATGTTTATGATTTATGTAATAGATAATTATGGAAAAGATATTGTGAATATCTTATACGTTTTAGTAGATAGTTATCTTGTAAAGGAATCCTTAGTCTATAAAAGGATTGCCTAGGTTAAGATATAGAGTGTGAGGACCTTGGATATAGAAGTACGACTTAATTTTTATAGAGATTCAAGGTTGTAAACCCTAGTGATAGGAGATCACTCGTATTATTGTTCTAATAATATTGAATCGTTGAAGTTGAAGTTCATCATTCTGTGTTCATTCATTGTTACATTCAAACCATACAAAACACAAACACATAAAGTCTTCTAAGTGCTAGCTAGTAAATTCCGCGTGCTAGACTACGTATAATTCTTAGTATCACATCTAACACAAGGAGTGTTTGTAGATCCGGTCAAGTGGTATCAGAGCCAGGTTGCTGATACTTAGATTTAGAAGATTCGAGAAGAACAAAGATGGACATGGAAACAACACCAACCATAACTAACATTGCTGCTAAGCTTCCTATGCTTAAACCTAATGAGTTCGACATGTGGAGACTTCGTATTGAGCAATTTTTCTAAGTGCAAGACTATGCACTTTGGGAGATCATTGAAGAAGGAAACTCTTTTACACCAGTAACAACAACAACTCTTATTGAAGGAAAATCTGAGACTACAGTGCAGACAAAGCCAACCACTAATGAAGAGAAGGCAAGGCACAAGAATGATGTTAAGGCTAGAAGTTTGCTTCTGATGACTATTCTCAATGACCAGTTGTTGAAATTTAGCAAGTTTAAGTGTGCTAAAACCCTTTTTGAAGCTATTGTTGCAAGATATGGTGGGAATGAAGCCACCAAGAAAACCCAGAAGACCCTTCTCAAGCATCAGTTTGAGAACTTTACAGCAACAAGTAATGAGTCGTTGGATCATATGTTCAATAGGCTTCAAAAGCTGGTGAGTCAATTGGCTGTTTTAGGAATTGAGATGCCTCAGGAAGATCTCAACTCCAAATTTCTGAGGAGTCTACCAGCTGAATGGGCTATGCATGTGGTTGTATGGAAAAACAAGCCTGATATAGATTCCATGAGCTTAATGAATCTCTATAGCAACTTCAAGATAGTTGAACATGATATTAAGAAGTCTGTTGGATCAAGCTCAAGCTCAAGCTCAGGGAATTTGGCCTTTGTATCAACTCCCAGTATCTCAAGTCCAGATGAAGAAGTACAAGTTGCTGGAGCAGTTGGTACTGCTAGTGCAAACCTTGGTACTGCTAGCACCTCAAGCAGTACTAATGGACTTTTGAATGATGATACTTATTGTGCTTTCTTGACTACTCAGCACAATGGAAGTATGTTGACTCATTCAGATCTTCAAGAAATTGATGAAGATGATATTGAAGAGATGGATATCAAGTGGCAGCTCTCTCTTCTCAGCTTGAGAGCTAGGAGATTCTTGAAGAAGACTGGCAAGAAGATTGTCATAAACAGTAATGATGTTGCAGGGTATGACAAGTCCAAGATTGAGTGTTTCAACTGCCACAAGAAAGGTCATTATTCAAGGGAGTGCAGATTACCAAGCCAACAAGATGGAAAGAGCAGAGGTTATGGAAACAAGTCAAGGGTTGTGGAGGTTACTAATTCAAGCTCGAAAGCCATGGTTGCCATTGATGGCTTAGGATTTGACTGGAGCTACATTGCAGAGGATGAAGCAGAAGCATCTACAGAGGTTGCTCTCATGGCATTCTTAGATTCTGAGGTACAAGTTTCAAAATGTTCTAAATCTTGTGAAGCTTTAAAAGATCTAGAAACACTTAAGACAAGATATGAGAATCAGAGAAAAGAGTTAGTTGAAACTGCTTTTAGCTTAGCAAATCATAAGAGAGCTTTAGCTGTGTTAGAAGAACAAATTGTTCATTATAAAAGTAATGAGTCTAAGTTTTCTGATGATATGATTATTGTTAAGAGAGACTTAATGTTTAGAGAGAATGAAATCACTATGTTAAAACATGAGCTAGAACAGGTTAAGAAAGCTAAGGAGAACATTCAGATGAGTGTAGACACTCTAGAATACACATCAAAAGGTGTTCAAAAGATAATTGAGTGTCAGATCCTAAATAAAGCTAAGTCGGGCCTAGGTTATAAGTCAGTTCCACCTCCCTATAGAGGAATTCCAACACCCCCAGGCATAGACTTAGAACACACAGGACTCCCTGAATTTCAATTACATGTGCTTAACTATGGTCCTCAACCCAAGAAGGATGTAGTTGATAAACCTGTGTATGAAAGTGCAAGTGATAAATCACTATCTGAGGACAAGGTGTCTTCTGATAGGTCCTCAGCTAAGGACTCAGATGCTCCAACCATTGAGGAATGGACTTCTGATGATGAGGATGATCAGGCTGTGGTTAAGCCTGTTAGTGCTAAAGTGGAGGAACCAAAAGTTCCAAAGATGGTTAAACCTGAGACTGTTAGGCCTAGATCAAATGCCAAACCTTTTAGACCAACAGTTAGGTATGCAGAAATGTATAGAACCACAAACAAGCCAAGAGGTAACCAAAGGAATTGGAATGACCTCAAATCTCACCAATTAGGGGAGGATTTTGTCTGCTATAGGAAAGCTTGTTACTCTTGTGGTAGCTTTGACCATCTTGCAGACTATTGTGATAAATGGGTATCTGGGTATACAAATCATAGGTTGAGCATAGCAAGACCTCAATCTTTTCTTAGGAATGATAGAATGATACCTAGATCAGTTCTTTTAAGGTCTGGACCTAAAGCAGTTCAAACTGCTAGACCAGCAGTTCAGACTGTCAGACCTATGAGAACAATTCACCCAAGGCCACCAGTTCAAAATGCAATAACTATTTTTAAACCATCATACAAAACTGGTAAAAGAACCTTTTATGAGAAAGCAGTGGTGAAAAACCAAGTTTGGAAACCTAAGGTAACAACTACCAAGCCAGAAGTTCCAACTGCTAGCAGAGTAATTGGTACTGGTGTGGATAAAAACACTGCTAAGGGAAATATGGGTACTGGAGTGAATGCATCAGCATGTTGGGTATGGAGACCAATTAAACCCAATGGTGCTAAGATTGTTTTGAAAAGAATGAATTATGTTGATGCTAGAGGAAAGCCTAAGTCTGTATTAGCTTGGGCACCACAAGGAAATTAATTTTTCTTGTTTTATGCATTGTTAGTCATATGCTTGTGTCTTGTTCCTTTGTTTTTGAACTAACAATTGCAGGATTTGAGGGAAAACACCAAGGGATTATGAATGCTTGATGTTTTGGACTAAATGGTGTTCTGAAGATTAGTATGTGATCTTTGCATACAACAAATGGTAATTGGTTCACCATGTCTTACCCACATAAGAACCAACTAGTCCAGAGCAAACGGTTTTTGGTAAAGACTAATCAAATCCGTTGATGGTTGACAATTTACCAAAAATTGTATGGTTATCAGCTCACCATATCTAAGTGTGAAGAGTTGGCTAGTCCAAAGCAAACGGCTATTGGTAAAGACATATCAAATCCGTTAATAGCTGATAGTTTGCTAAAAACTATGTTTGAGCCATGGTATTTTAAAATTTATTTCAAAAGTTCATACGGCTCAACAAAATTTTTCCAACAGTTGTTACGGTTTGTACAAAGTTAGGACGGCTCAACTAGCCATTGTAAAAATCTGTCAGTAATTAATTTTCTAGCCGTTGGGGTAAAACCGTTATTCTTAAGATACTTATAGGGATTTTTATAGATGATAATTATCTTTTTACTATAAATTTATTTATTCTCTTTCTAAAGATAATTTATCTCATACGCATATTTCGCAAAACCCTAAACAGTACCTATAAACCCCAAGCGACTACATAAAACCTCAATTCCAATTTACACGATCATTGCATTGCTATAATCTTTCATTTTTTATCACTAAGAATTGCTGCATTGGAATTTGTTAAGCGTCACAACCAGGTTGCGTTCTTAGAGAAAACAGAGCAAGGAGATGGGCCGAAGTTTTATGAGATTGTGGACTTTCTCAACCACTCTCACATAAGGTATGCTTTAACTGTTTCTCCTACTCTTTATGTCTCGCACATCACACAGTTCTGGCAGAATTCATCTATCTTGACATGTGATGACGGAGACATAGAAATTCATTCTGAAGTAGATGGTGTTAAGTTTGTTGTTACCGAGTCTATAATTAGGAGACATCTTAAATTAAAAGACTCATATGGTATCCACACTATGCTAAATACTGAAATATGGGATGAACTTACAAAAATGGGGTATGATACATCTGAACACAAATTAACTTTTCAAAAAGGATGTTTCTCACCTCAATGGAGATTTTTGATACATACCCTTTTAAGTTGTTTAAGTCCTAAAAAGACTGCTTGGGAGCAGTTCAGTAGCAATATTGCTATTGCTCTCATTTGCTTGTCTACAAACAGAGTTTTTAACTTTTCAAAATTTATTTTTGAGGGTATGGCATCAAATGTTGACAGTAAAACAAAGTTTCTAATGTATCCAAGATTTGTTCAAACTCTTTTGAATAAAAAGAAATATTTGCTTACAAAACCAACAAAAACTTTTGCTACGCCTAGCCTTCAATCAAAAGTTTTTCAAAATATGGCTATGGCTAGTAGGCTTTTTCAAGGGGAACCAGTTCCATTGTTTCCTCAAATGCTTCAAACTGAGTTGGGTGAAGGTTCAACAGTTCCAACTGATCCCCATCACACATCCACTCAAGAACTTGAAACAACCCAACCACCAACCATCACAACTTATAGGAGAAGGTCTAAACCTAGTCAAACTAGGGTTGTGACTAGATCCTTGCCCAAAGATTCACCTCTCCTAGCAGGTCACACAGCTAGAAGTGATGAGGGTAGCTCTTCACAAACTGAATTGATGGAAATATGTACCAAGTTAGTTGACAGAGTAAAGACCTTGGAGGAGGAGCTTAAGAAGAACAATGAGGAGCTGAAATCTCATAAAGCAATGTTTTCCAAAGTCCACACCAAGCTAACTAAAAGGGTGAAGAAGCTTGAAGATCAGTTAAAGAAGAAAAGGGCAAAAGTGATATTGGATGATGATTCTTCTGATGATGATGATTCAGATGGTTCAGAAGGGGATGATGAAAATTCTTCCAAACAGGGGAGGAAATTTGGTAAAGACAAGGATAGATCAGGTTCTCAGGGGAGGCATGATAAAGGCTCAGAACAAGATGAAGGTTTTGGTAATGTTGCAGATATTGGTTCAGGTTCAGAGTATGAAACAGTTCAGACTGCTGAGACAGAGTATGAAATAGTTCAGACTGCTGAGACAGAGTATACAAGAGAAAGATCAGATAAGGGAAAGAAGCCAATGACATCTGAAGAAGTTGATGCTGTTCAAGAATTGGAAAGGCTAAAGAAATCAAAACCAAAAACTCAAGAACAGATAGCTTTTGATGCAGTTGTAGCAAGGCAGATTCAAGAAAAAGAATTGGCTGACAAACAAGCTGAAGAAGCTCAGATAGCTCAAGATGAGGAATTTGCAAGAAAAATGGCTTCTGATGATGTAAGAAACATTGCTGAATTTATGGAAAGAACAAGATCTAAAGAGACAAATCAAGAGGAGTTCAATGAACAGCTACAATATTTGTTGGATTCTGATGTGATGGTAAGAGCTCAAGCTTCAATAGTTCTCAAATACAAACAGTTGAATGAAGAAGAAAAGACAGAGGAGCTTAAAGAGTTCATACTCAAAAAGAATGGAGTTGCAACATGGGAAGATCTGATTCAGAGGATAAGAGAAAGGCAGAAGTCAGGATACAAGATAAAGTTGCCAACAAAGAAGGAACAAGTTGAGTCTATGAAACATTATTTGAAGAACTCAGCAAATTACACTATGAATGACTTCAAGGGAAAATCTTATGCCATAATTGAAAGGGAATTCTATGAAACTTATGCTATTCTGAACACTCCAAGAAGAGGTTTCAAAACAGGTAAGAAGAGAGAATCAGAAACTATGGAATCAGATGTTGCAAAGATACAAAAGTCTGAAGAAGAAAGGTTAACAAATGAGAAGATCAAGAGTATGATGATAATTGTTCCAGAATCTTCTTATATCAAACCTTTACAAGTAAAACATCCAATCATTGACTGGGAAGTGTTCACTGATGGAAGAATGAAAGGATGGAAGATAATCAGACTTGGAGATATTTCTGAAAGGTACAAGTTGTTTGAAGATTTACTCAAAGGTTTTGACAGAGAAGATCTTAATCAACTATGGAGCTTAGTGAAAGAGAGATTCAGAGATAAAGATCCTATTGAAGATAAAGATAAAGAATTATGGGTTCAACTGAAGAGAATTTATGAACCAGATGGAGGAGAGTCAATATGGAGATTTCAAGCACAAGTCAAGGATGTCACTTGGAAGTTATTTGGAACGTGTGGAGTACACAGAGTGTCTACCAAGGATGGAATAGAGATCTATATGCTGGTTGAAAAAGATTATCCACTCAGACCAGGTGTTTTGACAATTATGGTAAGTGTTATGCTAGAAGCTAATGAAGAATCTGAGATGGCTGATATGTTGGTGACAAAGATATTCAACCTTGCAGAAGAAGTGAAAGCTAGATCTAAGAGATTTGCTTGATGGATGTTTGAAAGAATTTTCCACATTAAGAAGAAGAAGCTTAATTTGAAGAAACTTAGTGATTTAGATAGAAATCATAAGTTTAGGGGAGGATTGTTAGGAAATTAAGCTATAACAGTTAGAACTGTTGAAGATAACAGTTAGGACTGTTGAAGTTCGAAGTTAGTACTGCTGAAGAAGTTTTGAAGACAAGAGCAGTTCATACTGTTTGAAAGAAGAAGTTAGTACGGTTTATGTTTATGATTTATGTAATAGATAATTATGGAAAAAATATTGTGAATATCTTATACGTTTTAGTTGATAGTTATCTTGTAAAGGAATCCTTAGTCTATAAAAGGATTGCCTAGGTTAAGATATAGAGATATAGAAGTACGACTTAATTTTTATATAGATTCAAGGTTGTAAACCCTAGTGATAGGAGATCACTCGTATTATTGTTCTAATAATATTGAATCGTTGAAGTTGAAGTTCATCATTTTGTGTTCATTCATTGTTACATTCAAACCATACAAAACACAAACACATAAAGTCTTCTAAGTGCTAGCTAGTAAATTCCGCATGCTAGACTACGTATAATTCTTAGTATCACATCTAACACAAGGAGTGTGTGTAGATTCGGTCAAGTGGTATCAGAGCCAAGTTGCTGATACTTAGATTTAGAAGATCCGAGAAGAACAAAGATGGACATGGAAACAACACCAACCACAACTAACATTGCTGCTAAGCTTCCTATGCTTAAACCTAATGAGTTCGACATGAGGAGACTTCGTATTGAGCAATTTTTCCAAGTGCAAGACTTTTACATATTACTTTTACATAACGTGTAGTGGCGTAAGTATTGCAAAATAGAATCAAGTAGCAAAGCACAACCGTACATGGTCGGCACGACCTAGAATATAATAACTTATCTTATAAATATGCCACGCAAAATTCAAGTAATGCGTATGAGTTAAAAGATGTTGTATCATTGTTTTCGTATCATTGTTTGTAAAAAGGTTTTTGTATCATCGTTCATGTGGTGGTTTGAATGTTAAGACTCGAGTACACATACCAAAGTATAAAACATATAGCACATGTATGAAAGAAAATAAACACATAAGGATCAAATAGCAGATAAGTGCTAAGATGAGTTGATGTTTAAGTTTTAGTAAATTTAACCAAAGTTATTCCAGTTAGTTAATTTACCGAATGGTTTTAGTTTACAAGTTTATATTGTTCTAACTAGTTAAGTATCGAGTAGTTTGGCTTACTAGTTTATATGTTACCAAATTTTGTATCGAGATAACTATTACATACTAAGTCTAATTTATTAAGTTCGATAAGTTTGTTAATAGTCTAAAATTCAAGTTCCTGTTTCGATAATTTTAGTCCAATTCAAATATGTAATTCGAAATTAACTCTTAAGTCGACAAAATTAAATATGCTAGCTCGATATTTGAACGGTTACGAATTAAACATGTAACGAAAATAGTTTTAAAAAATTTTAAACACAAGGCAATGGGCTTCGGCTCAAACCAAATGCGTCCTTATGGGCTTCGGTCCAACAGCAAATCAAACACTTATATAAACATAGATACAAATACAGGTTCAAACATTTTTACCCTATGTTGTTTTGCAGTTTAAACTAAACCAAGAACACCCCCTTTCGAGGGCTGAAATAAGCAGATCCAACCGCCCCTAATGAGATGAAACTAAGCAGAAATAAACACCCCCGATGGGCTGAAAATATGTGGAACCAAACACCCCCTGTTAGGGCTGCATTGCAGCAAGCAAACACCCAATTTTTGTGCAGGAACTAGGCAAACATAATGCACCCTTTGTGCAGAAAATAAGCAAGCAAAATGCGCCCTATTTTGTGCAGAAAATAAGAGGACAAACGCACCCTATTTGGGGCTGTATTGCAGCAAACAAACACCCCTGTTGGGGCTGCGTTTCAGCAAACAAACGCCCCCTGTTGGGGCTGCGTTGCAGCAGACAAACACACCTTTTTTGGGCTGTTGTGGAAATCGATGCGAACAAGCCAAACCGCACCCTTGTGGGCTGTTACGGTAGGCTGAACAACCAAACCAAGCGCACCCTTTTGAGTGGCGATTTGATGGACCAAGACCACGAACCAAACGCCCTTGTTGGACCAGATCTGCACAACCAAACACCCCTGCTGGTGCAGAAAATTCAGCAGCAAACACACCCTTTTTGGGTAGGCTGCGCTGGACTGAAACACAAACCAAACTAACACCCCTCATGGGTTTATTAACCAAGTTGTCACAAACACAAACCAACACCCTTCGGGTTGTGGTTGAGCCAAGAACAAGCACAACGAGCACCTTACTTGGGTGTCTCGTTGAACCGAACACAACAAATGGACACAAAACAATCACACCCCTCGTGGGGCTGTTTTGCACCGAAGTTAAAAAGAAAATAAATAAGCTCGCGAGAGCTTATGAAATAAGCAATTAACACCAAAAATAAGCTTAAACCAACATAAGCACAAGCATGATAAGTAGTTGCAAATAATCACATAAGTCGAACAACATAAGCTTCGAACCAACAACCTCTCGGTTTTCCAGTTTAGGTCGAGACCAAACAAAAACCAAAACAAGCTATACTAGTCTATCAATATTCAAATAAGCTGTAAGCTTATTAATAACCACGAAAACAAGCACATCGAGTAAAACTAAAATTAAACCACAACCCACAATTTTTAACGATGATACCATTAATTACAAAACAACTTTTAATCCATTCCAATCACATAATCATTTATACAAATCTCAGTTTTATATTTGAATAAAAAGCAAACAATAAAAACTAAACTAGGTGGGTTTCGACATACCAATGAAAACGAGAGTTGAAGGGAGGTCACGAAGGTGGTGCAGCTGGGGTTAGCTTGAACCTAACCAAACCCGAATCTAACACACCCTTGTCTCCTCTTTGTGGTGTCGGTGTGGAGTAGCTATGTGGCGGCGTGGTGATGGCAGAAAGGGTGGCTGGTGGTGAGGAGATGTGGAGGTGGCTGTGGTGTGGTGTTGGTGTTGCTGATGACACAAGAGAGAGGAAGAGATGAGGACAATATCTTCTATGTTCCTTTTGTTTGGCTCGAAATTAGAGAGAATTGTGTGTGTTTTTCTGTGAAAAAAATGAACTAGTTTTCTTTCTATTTATAGTGAAAATTTCTGAAAATATCTAGATATTTTGATGAATAGTAATTAGATATTTCGATGAATAGTAAATACATATTTCGATGAATAGTAAATAGATAATTATAAATAGTAACTAGATATTTTGATAAATAGTAAATATATATTTATGAATAGTAACTAGATATTTTATATATTAGGAGTACATTGTTTATGCATGAAAATCGTGTAGAATCGTTTATTTATTTAATTAATGATAATAAACAAATAATAGGTAAATAAGAGTAAGACATAAACTGAAAATGATATTATTAGAAATATTCTAGCAATATATAGATTAACCCTAGTCTACATTTGTACCAAGCCCGTTGGTTTGTTATTATACCAATTCTATTAGTTTCAAGATTTACACCAAGTCCATTAGATCACATAGTTTCAGTGTGGGTTACGTCACATTAGTTTGTTGTTGTGATAAACTGATAACGTTTAATCTTAAAAAAAAAATTAGACGTAGAAAATGGATAAGTATTCTTTCGTTATAATATTAATACAAGTGAAAATTTACCGGTGGTTACAGAATTAAAGCATGTGCAGTTGAAACAAGAAGAAAGATTTAGATTGTAAAGAATGATCATGAAAGGGTACAAAGAAAATGTAGAGGTATTATGCCATGTGATAAAGGGAATCTAGCAGATGGTGGGTCACAATCACAAGGAATAAAAGAAAAAGTGTCTAAGGGTAAAGGTAAATCACATGGTGAGACATCAGATGCTAGGACAAAAGGGAAAAAACAAATTAAGGGTAAAGGTGTAAATTTACATGATGAAGACAAAAGTGTGTGTCCCTGGAAAGTGTATATCTCACCTGGGAGAAATGGAAAGTGGGTGGTTAAGAAATTAAATAATGAACATAAATGCCTCCGATCTAGAGAGATAAAGGCATGTACCTCCACTTTCCTTGCAAAACATGTTGTAAACCTCATTTCTCTTAACCCTGAAATACCAACAGTAGCAATCCAAGAGCAGATGCAGTCCAAGTTTCAAGTAGGTGTTTCTGTAACCAAAGCTTTCAGAGCTAAGTCTAAGGCAGAAGTTAATTTGAGGGGTGATGCAGAGGGTCAATATGCTTTATTGAGAGATTATGCTGAACAGTTAAAGAAGTCTAACCCAAACACAACAGTGAAGATAGATGTTTACAGGGCTCATAATCCAAATGACATTGCAAGAAGGTTTAAAAGGATATATATTTGTTTGGGTGCTTTAAAAGAAGGTTTTAGAGCTTCTGGAAGAGAGCTGTTAGGGTTGGATGGTGCCTTTATGAAAGGTCAACATCCTGGACAACTGATAACAGCTGTGAGTGTGGATGCTAATAATGGAATCTACCCTGTAGCATATGGAATTGTTGAATCAGAATCCAGAGATTCATGGGAATGGTTCTTGTCTTGTCTTGGGGATGATTTGGATTTGTATAGCAATTCCAACTTCACCTTTATTACTGATAGACAAAAGGTATCTACTTGTAACTACATTTTTTTTCATTTTTTATACTGATTAATGTACATGGTTCTTGTCATGTTTAATTAATGATTCCATTTTTTGTTTTATAGGGTCTGTTACCAGCTATACATAGCCTATTTCCTGCTGCTGAACACAGGTATTGTGTAAGGCATATTAATGATAACATGAATTTGATTTGGAAAGGAGGAGTATACAAAGATAGGTTGTGGAAGTGTGCCACTGCAACAACTGTGGTAGAGTTTGAGAGAGCAATGGATGAACTTAAGGGATACAATAGGCAGGCACATGAATGGTTAAGGAAAATACATCCTAAGCATTGGAGCAGAAGCCACCTTTTAGGTAACCAATTATGACCTAATTTACTTCTTTTTAGTTCATTATTAAGATGCTTACTGTATGTACATACTTATGACAGGAAGGGCACATTGTGATGATCAACAATATCTGTGAGGTTTTTAATAGACAGTTACTAAATGCTAGGGATAGTCCTATTTATACTGCACTAGAATATGTTACGGAATATATAATGAAAAAGATTGTGTTGGTTCAGACAGTGATTCAAAAAGTGAGGGTCCATTAACACCAAGTGTGACTAAGCTTTTCAAAGCTATAATGGAACAACCATCACAATAAACAGTTCAATAGAATGGGGCTGAACTATTTGAAGTTAAGGGTCCTTGGAGTGATAAGTGTGCAGTCAATCTAAATCTTAAGCATTGTTCTTGTAGGAAATGAGAAATATCTGGAATCCCATGTAGACATGCAGTTGCATGCATTTTTAACATGGCAGATAATGGTATGCAAGTTCCTAACCCTGAGGATTGGGTTCATGAATCATATAGGTTAGAAACCTGGAGGAATGTATACTCTCATAAGGTCAACCCAGTCTCTGGTCCACATTTTTGGGAGAAGTCTCAGTTTAACCAAACAAAATTGATTCCACCTTATATTCCACCACAAATAGGTAGACCAGGAAAAAAAGAAATAAGAGTGTAGGTGAGATGGCTGAAATGGTAAAAGGGGGCAAGTCAACTAGGAAAGATGGGACTGTCACTTGTGACAACTGTGGGGTACAGGGTCATAACAAAAGAAGTTGTAAAGTACCAAATCCATGGAAAGATCCATCTTATAATGCTCCACAGTCATCTGCAACTGCTGAACAAGCACCAAGTGGTCACCAAGCAGCATCTACAACTGCTGAACATGCACCAAATGCTTCACAGTCATGTACAGCTGGTCACCAAGCTGCATCTGCATCAAAGGCACCAAGGCAGCCATCAAAGGCACCAATGAAGCCAACTGCAACTGGTAAGCAAGCATCTGCATCAAAGGCACCGAGGAGAAGCCCAAGGAAAACATCCACAAGTCAATCCAAGAAAACTGCAAGTCCAAAAAAGGAAAGAAAACTGCATCAAGGAACATAAAATAGATTTGTTCTTTTGTTTAAGGTTAAGTGACAATATGGTTATGTATTAGTAATCTTATGACAATATGGTTATTATGTATTAGTACTCTTATGATATGATGGGAACAATTGTGATGCAAAATTTTAATTTAGCAAGTTGAAAAACTTATTTAATGTATGGCAGATGTTACCCTTTCTAGCAGATGTGTTATTTTATTTGTTACGATTTTCTGAGTAAATTGTAGATGTGTTCTTTTGTTTCTTACCATTTTTTTAACTTGTGTTGTTTTGTTATGCCAATGTTAGCTTCAAAACATACAAGTTGGGCTCAATTGTTATGCCAAAACTTGCAAAACACTTAGGTCAATACTTAATACAAAACACAAGGACAAAACTTGCAGTTGTTATGCCAATATCAGCTTAAAATCATACACATAGGTAGAATCATTAAACTTGAAATTACCATTCATACTTGAACATTCATACATATAACAAAATCCATTGACTATAGTCAATTTTTAAGTTCAAGTTATACAGTCTTAGCTTTACCAGCTTACAACAAGAAAGTAACTAAAAACAAGACCCAACTACAAATCAACCATATCTTCAATCTTCGTCTTCCAGCTGCCATTTCAACCAATGATTCTTGAAGCTGGTTTCTTGACCTAAGTAGACCAGGAATGATTTGCACTGAACAAGCACACATTGGAGGATCAAGCCAATAAAAAAACACACAATCCGTTCCTTACAAATTAGTACTTCAATCAATAACTCGTGGATAAAATATAACTACAAAAGTACAAATTAATACTTACAAAAATTTCTGGGCATGAGTGAAAGCGACGTCCTGGGT
The DNA here is from genome assembly GCA_021014915.2 of Artemisia tridentata subsp. tridentata. Lineage (NCBI taxonomy): Eukaryota > Viridiplantae > Streptophyta > Magnoliopsida > Asterales > Asteraceae > Artemisia > Artemisia tridentata. The sequence goes on from CP139508.1 coordinate 203,624,488, forward strand.
TAACATTTGTCTATGAAGTACGTATACGGGTCTGACTGCCACAGAAATAATTCACCATTTTAATGAATTGATTTTGCCCCTTTTACGTTTTTAGGGTTAGGGTTTTAATTTTTTAGGTGTGTTTTGGATTTGGGGACCTGTGTTTTGGAGTGGGTAAGTGATAGGATGGGGTATTTAATTAAGATTGGGTGTGTTTATTTTATTGATAAAACATATAAAGACCAAAATACCCTCTTGTGCCAATCACGTGCAAAAGCTAACGAGTGGAAAATAACGGGGTTAGTGATGGGGACCAAAAGTGCATGAAACAGTGCCAAATCTGGACCATCTTTGCACTTAATGAATCACAGGGACAAAACGTGCAATTTGGCCAAACCACAAGGACGATTTTTGCAATTTACTCAAAAAGTTAATTGGTGATATTTAAAAATCTCACAAAATTCGTTGGCGATATAAGTCATTAAACCTTTCAAAAACTTAGGGCCCGTTTGGTTTAAGGGTATGAGGGGTTTTTGAATCAAAGAAGGCTTGAATCCTTTGTTTGGTTGTCAAGCTTGAAAAAAAGTAATGAAATGAATTTACAAAACTCATTCCCTGTCATAATGGTACCTTCTCCACCACATGTTTCATTTTTCCCCCCCCATTTTATTTGTCTCTTTGTTACAAATGTTTATAAGTCAACATTTAATATCCTAATTTACTTATAATACAAATATATAAATTAGATAATTATTAATTTTCTCTTTCCTACTTTTCTTTCAAACCATTCCCAAATCCAAATCCAATTCTAAACCCACTTACGAACCAAACGGGCCCTTAACTCCTTTACACATTAGCAATCATGATATAAATCCCCTCCAAACAAAGGCCCCCCAAAAAATTTTAACACACTGGCGGGAAACAAAACTTGAAACCATTTCATCCTCCTCTTTCACACACACACACAGACTGACTGAGTGAGTGAGAATTATCACATCAATCAATCATAAAAGAAAGATGTCGCGGTTCGAATACCCTCGACTACCACTGAAAGATATAATCGGAGTACTCGCCGATACCGGAATCGCAACCGTAACCGAAGCCGATCTCACTAAACCTAACTCCGATTTCGTCACCGATCTATTCACTCGCACTCTCGTACACATCAATTGTCTCCAGTAATAATCATCCTATCTATTACTTTTAATTATTAGCTTATAATTGATACTATTAGTTTAACCTAGGGTTTACTTTTTAATTGTATGGTATAGAAATACTTTTTAATCAGTTATGTGTTTGTTTACGTTTATGCTAATTTGGGCTAAATTTGTGTTGAGAAAGGTGCAAAAATGAGTCGAATTCGGAGAGGGTGTTTGGGATTGCGTATTTGTATATGGGGGGTGGGGGTGTTTGTTTAAGCTTATTTGTGGATTTATGTGTTTTCGCCTTATATTAAGTAACTTCATTTTTTTTCTGGCTTATTTTGAAACTTATATAAGCTTATTATTATGGGGGTGTTGGTTTAAGCGTATATGTGGGCTTATGAGCTTATTTGATTTCGGCTTATATTACATAATAAGCCTCAAATTTCTAGCTTATTTTGAGACTTGTGGGCTTATATAACATTGTTATGATATAAACAACTTATATAAGCCCATAAGACTCAAAATAAGCTGAAAATTTGAGGCTTATCTAATATAAGCCGAAATCAAATAAGCTCATAAGGACATATAAGCTTAAACAAACACACCCTATGACATAAAAAACTTATATAAGCTCAAAAAAAGAATGGGCCTATAAAACATAAGCCGAAACCCATAAGCTCATAAGCCCTAAAATAAGCTTAAACAAACACCCCTAAAATAAGTAGATTGGGACATGCTTATCATTAAGTGTCTTATTTGAGATTAAGATAAAATTGCCTTTTTTTACCATACGAAGAAGGATTTTAGTTTAGGTTACTCGGGAAAGTCGAGCCAATACTTTGATGTACGCGGCCTAACTGGTATCCCGTGGCTGTTTCATGACTTTTCCTCGAATGAATCCTGGTCTCTTCTAAGACTTTGGGGACACCTTGCCACTAGGCCACCTTGGAGATGGTTAACGTTCTATGTAACCTAAAACTCATTATTATAATAAAAAAAAGTATTAGTCAGTGTCTTTTTTTGTGGATTGCGTTTTTATACAAAATTAGCAATTCTAAACAATCTCTGAATAAGCAGGCAGGGACATGCTTATTTCAAAGTGCTTATTCTAAATAAAACTAAATTATAGCTTTTACCTTCTTATATAACGTAAAAGCTGTTAAGCATGCCGCATGCGCAAATGGGCTATCTCATGATTTATTTATCCACCTTCTAGTTTTGTAAACATTTTTGAATGGCATAAGCAAATCCAAACACTATTTTCTCAGATGTGAAGTAGCAAACTAGCAATAACACTCTCTCAAACTTTCAGTATATAAGGCCACATCTAATTGCAGGGTATACTTAGTACTCCGTATTTTACAACCAATTTTCTACTCAGATTACTTTAACATGTTACATTCAAACTCACTTTTGCTGTTTTATATACCTTATTACTGTCAAGTTTCTGAAATTCATGTTCAATTTTGCAGGGAAGACCATGGGCTAGTCGAGTTTGCAGACCTAGAACAACTTGACAATCCAGATATGCATGTTGATTCAGTGAAAATGATGAATTTGTATCACAAAATAAAGGAAGTCATTGCTGCTCTCAATTGTCCTAGACAGTTCAATTTAAAAGATATTGTTAAGCCTGAATCTGATCGCACACAGTTGTTTCTTAGTGCTATACTCAACTTTTGCATTCACAGGTACTTTTAGAATTTTTGTCTTTTAGTTGTTGATATTGTTGTACACTAATTTGTGAAAGTTCGGATTTAGACGACGTGTTACTTGTGTTTTTAGATTGTTTGAAATAGGGAGTCATATTGGAACTGTAATTGGGAATTTTGGCCCACTTCGATTGTTTTGTGATTACGGATATGCAAGTTCAAACACACACAATGTATTTTTTTGTTTTCTGCAAAGTTACTAAGAAAATAACCAGATATGCTTAGAGAAAATGATGACTAAATGGACCCAGAATTGCATATGGTTTATACGAAATAGAATCCAGTTCTCAAAATGATATGATTATTGTATGAATGGTGATGTGAGTATTTGTGTTCTCTTATGTGATCGGTAGAGGATCTTGCAGTTTCGATATACAAGGTTGTTTGGGTAAGCTTATGCTTAAGAGTTATGCATTCTTGTTTTGAGAACACAATAAGCTATTAATGGCTATGCAAATTACTTATCTGAACACCTACTTATTTATAGGGCTTAATGCTATTGTGTTATCAAAACCCAATAAGCTCAAAATAAGTGTACGGGTGTAGCTTATGTAAAAAGCTTTCTTAGTTTATTAAAAATCTTAAGCTTAAGTCAACCCAAACACCCCTCAAGTATGGGTCCGTTTTAAGTTGGAAGTAATATTCTACTCAAAGAATGAGAGCATCTGAGTAATTTGTTATGTTGGATTGAAACATTATAGAGAATATAGAATGAATATACTACAACCGATCGTGGGTGAATTTGAAGTTCTTGATGATCAAGGACGAGAGCTGGATGAAAGAATATCACAGGTTGGTCTTAGAAATATATTTGCTTGGTTAACTAATCAGACTGAACTAAATGAGCCATCTAAAGCTGTCCTTTTTACTAGTTAAATGATGAGATATCAGAGTTAAATGAAGCAAAAGAAAGGGAGATGCCTTTTGTTCAAGAAATCGAAACCAAAATTAAAGAGATGCAGCAGGAAATTACGGCTCTTAATAATCAACAACATTCCTTGAAGATTACGATTAGAAACAGGAGGGAGGCGTCTACGGAAATGGATCAGAAGGTATGTTTGTTGTTGGTTCCTGGACTTTAGATTCAGTATGAAATGAAGTGCATGACTGCCGAAAAAGCTTGCTGTTGTACTGTTGTTTGTATACTCAAGTAAACGACAGGTGCAATAATATTCATTTCACTAAGAATGGAAATGTTGAATCATAATGCTCAATTAAACAACAGTTGATACTAATAGCTATATAATGCGCATCATATATCAGGAATGAAATGTGTCAAATTCTGTTGTACTTTAACTCATGATCACAAGGTTTTAAAAAGGTTATAGTGAGCTAAGTTTTGATTTTTGTAAATTTTGAAGGGAAAAGTACCTGTATAACCACTAATCATTATACATGAGTTATGTTTAAGCCATTTTAAACTCTCATCTTTTGTACTTTATGCCAGTGTGCTAATGCAGCTATTTAAAAAATGTATCTTACAACATTATCGTTAGCTATCTCTTACTTTTACCTCACATCAGTGAATCTTTATATCGCTATATCCTTGTTTAAAGTCTTACAATACTGTACGGATTCTTCAGATTTCTAGTGCCGAGTTTGCTTTGGTACAAGCTGCTCACGAAAATCGCAGTCTGCGTTCCAAAATTGTTCAATCTCCCGATAAACTGCAGGTATGAGCAGAAAACATACAATTTTCTATCTGAATTCCATTTGCAGTGCATGAGTAGAAGTGGCACAATATCCCATCTGAATTTGTTATTTTGTTTAAATAAAGCCACAGGTTAGGCAAAAACATTTATAGAAGATCTGTAGCATATAGGCAAGTATTATAAATTACATCATTGGGACTCACTTCTTACAATGTTTGGCATCTTCAAATTAGTTAAAATAGCAGCTTAGAAGATTAAAACACGTAAAGCCTCTTTTACTTAACACATTTATCATGTTTCCTGGCGATAGGATTTTCTAAGAGCATATTTACAAATCATAGCAGTAACTATGGTGTTTGTATTTATTTTGATAGGCACTTCCCATTTCTTTAAAGACACTGTTAAGGGAAACCAATCAGCTATTACAATGCTTGTAATAATTTTGAACATCCCATGGATATGTCATATGCTTGTGAGAATCAATGTACAAGAATGAAATGGTTTTCAGCATAAAACAACTTAGTCAGTCAGGGCACTAAGAAATGTTGTATTCCACTCGTATATACTATTTGTCAAAGTTGCATGTTGTGATCCGTTTATATATTTTTTTTTATACGAGAACAAGTTATGCTGATTAGATGAAAAATTGTATGTAATGATCAAGTGAAGGGCATAGTTACGTGACAAGTAAAGTATAACATTCGTTAACATATTTTTGCTATTTGGGTGAAATTGGTTTGGTACTTGGGTTTGGGACAGCTTAAGGTATTGTTAATTCCCAGATATGGGTTTGTAACTAAAGTTTCTAACTTTTTACATTTCTCTCTCAAAATGTTTGTTGATTTAACCATTCAAAGAGGACACTGGAGGAGAGAAAAATAGCTCAAGTTGAGGCAAAGGATGCAGAAAGAGCGGCGATGCAGTCTTTTCATGAACAAACTGCCACGGATGAAGTATATACAAAGGTATTTAGTACTATATGCTATACTATCTGTTGTTTTTACTTGTCATTGTGGTGGTTAAATAAAGAGGTTGCCAACTTAGTGTCCTTTTTAACAGAGGATTCTGGAATGCTCTTAGTTTACATGGAGTATGTCCTAGGGTTTAACTTGTGCACTTTTTTTTATATTCGTTAGCTTATTGTATATGAAGTTAGGCAATTACATGCAAGAGAACAGAGCCATATGCTCATATTCATAAATAGATCGAATTTTTCTTATCTAAACTCCAATGCCCTATGTAAACTCCGATATATAAGAACATGGTGGAAGTTATCTGTAGCCTACAACTCAAGCCTATTAGGTGTTTAACTTTTAATCGTGTCATCTTTTATCTATGTGGGATGAGTTGCTACAATCCTCCCTACTTAAAAACATTTGACGTCCGCATGATACCTACACACCTTGAACTACTATCCAAGGAGAAGCATGAGTTCCCACCCATCGCATCTCTTGAGGGGCTACTGCTCGGATGCTGCCTGTAATTTTCCTCTTTTTCTTGCACTGCTTTTTGATAAGTGACCATTTTCCCAACTCCGTATTGCTATCAAGATCCATAACAAGTGCAGTGCAAATGAACTACAGATCTGTAAACCAACCTTTGATGTGCTTCTACTTTTATTCATCTTAGTCATCCGACCTTGTGGAGCTTGTCTGCAAGACTATATTCTGTTTGCAATTAGACACAGAAATACCAATGTGCTTGCCTATCTAGCTTAGGTATATATAATAACCACTTCCTATGTATGTTCTTTTGCAGGCTAGGAAGAAAATGACCAAGCATCTGTCGCAAATGCAGACATTACAAGAGCAGGTTCTGTTCTATTACAGCTATCATGTTCTTTATCTTCATGGTTTTGGTTTTAATTGTATAGGGGATTGGACAATAATTGAGTGCGAACAAGTTTTGTTTTACTTAGAAGTATTCTTCAAAATGATTTCTTTTTAGACCACTGATCTGTTAGGATTTACGTGTCTTCACATGTCAGAAGTGCATGCTTATGTTCAATAAAAACTAGAGCTAGCAAGATGTTGGGTCAAAATGAGTTAATCTTTGTACAGGTCGAAACAGGCGGGGTTGGGTTCATCCACCAATCTATTTTTTATTTATTTTTTTTATTCTTGATAAATACTACTTACTTCATTATGATTTGAAAAGAATATTTCTACAACTGTCTAAATCTTTGAATGAAACAATTGAAGAGATTGTATTCTTTTATGTATTAAAAATAGACATTACTTACAATTTCATTGACGTTTTAGCGTTTTAGCTAGTTTTTATTTTATTTTACCTATCTGACTTTTTTGATACAAATTGCAACCCACATCGACATATTCAGAAGTAAACATGTTGATTGCGAACTCTTTTAAAAATATTTTTGTGGCTTATCGCCGTTCTAAAAAAAAAAAATAATAAAAAAAATAAAAATAAAAATTGTGGCTTATCTGTTCTTGAACAGGTGAATGAAGCCAAAAAGGTTGAGAAAGATGTCAAGGTTCTGAAAACTAAGAACAGTGATGATACAGTGTCGGACAAATCACTTGAAGCCAAACTATATGAAAAGCAAGGCAGAGGTAGTTCTTGTATATGAGCTTAAGTTACTCAACTAAAACTTAAAAGTTGTATCTTATTTTTCTTTTCAGTGGATCAGCTAGAAGAATTACTAAAGCAACTAGAAAAAGAAAAAGACCTTAAGTGTGAAGAGGCTTCTAAAGAACTAAACAATGTGAGAGCACAAGTGGAATACAATAGGCGTGGTTTAGAACAAAGGGAAAGAAATGCAGAAGCTCTGGTTTCAGAGGTATGATAATTGTCTACTGAAAAATCTTTTTAAATTATAATAAATAAGATATCATTGTTTATCATCTCTTTTTTCTTAAACTCTTTAAAACCTGTTAGGGGGCTGCTATAAATAAAAATGTCATAGAGGTGAAAGATTCAGCAACAGCTAAGCAACAAATATTACTCGCTAAAGAAGACGAGATTGCTAAAGAGGTAAAATAAAAAAGTCCTTTCAGTTTCTTCCTTCTAATTTCATTAAATGCAATACTTGATACTTGAAAAAAAAGTATTTGATCAATTGCATATATACTAGTAAAATGTAATCCAATCTGTAATAGTATAAATCAAGTACCTATCATAAGTTTTGGATAATGGTTCAACGGACATTCTCTATAAATCAATCATCCACACACTTCTGACTGATATGATTCTAAAATTGTAATTGCGTGAAAAGTAAGCATTGCATGTTTATAAGAATAAAATAGAAAAACTAAAAATGTGGAAAGGCAATGACCTTTTAATATATTTTTTTATGGAACTGAATGGCATTGTATGTTGTATGCAGTTTTTTGAGTACTCAAAATCTACGGGGCAGTTGCTATCTCGGATAGAAGCAGGAACAAATGACTTTTGAGCTAGGATGTTTATGTTTTGTTTGATAATGATTTCTAAGATGTTAAATGTTTGTTAATCACTTAATGCTGGAGCTTGAGTTACATCTCGTGACACTTGACAATGCTTGGAGAGCTTATGTCAGTTTAAACTAATGTGTTCAGGATGGTTAATTTTATTAGTTTGTTTATACAGAGTGAGACTGACTGAGATCCCAGGCTACGGTTTTTTGACCGGATACGATATTTTGACTCGTTTATGGGTCACTGGGTTGATTTGTGTTAATACTCTTGTCTAACTCGTTAATGGCTATTTTGAAACTAAAGATTGTCTAGTAGACATGTGAAAATCACGGGATTCTTGATCGTTTTTTCCATCTAGCAAACCCTAGCTCGGTTTAGCGCTTTGTTCGTGACGTGTACTAGCATACGCATATTCTACGTGACGTGTATGTACGCAATGATAGAGGTAACCTACTTTGGTTATTAAGGTTTTGATCAAAGGTGATTCAAGATTCAAGATTCAAGAACTCGTTAATTGTCTTAGTAATTCAATTAACTAAAGGTTATTAATATTTATGTGATATACTTGTTTTAAATAATCACCAAGCTAGATATATCCGCTGCGTACTCGTGGTGATTAATGGTTAATCTTGCTTGTCAAATCCCAACAGATTAGTGATGTGAGTGTTATTAGTATGAGCATGTGAAGTGGTGGTTCGTGGTGGTTAGCCGTCATTGATTCAGTTAAGTGTGCTTTGTGTGTTAGAAGTTGATAAAATAGTTAGCTTTTTTAAAACCATAATTATGGTTGTTAGGATTTGACAAGAACCAAAATTTGTATTATTTGTCCCAGGAAGTTGGCAACCGAATTACTAGTATATATGAGATAGAACTATCAGGGTACCCACGCAATGCGGTGGCGGGTACCCTGTGACTAAATTTTTTGGCGAGCAAATGTTTTTCATTATATAGTTTTTTTTTAACAATAAGTTTACGTATTTAAATTTCCGATGAACTACGTATTTTAATTTATTACATTTTTTACAGTAAATTGGCAGCGGTGTTTCGGTTTTTACTATATTTCGACAACCAATAATTTTCTCTCGAGAAAATGTATCTATAGAGTTAAGGAACCATTTCGAAAAACTCTTTTTTTGTGATGGCATGTTGCATACGACGATAGTCAGTTAAGATTGTAATAACCATAAATTCAAGCTCATACTTTAAAAACTTTAAGCGCTAAACTCATGACTCATCTATAGTTATAACAAATAGAAATATCGATACTAAGTTTTGATCGTGTATAAAAAGCATTAGAAAATCCATAAAGGTTTGTGTATATTTCTAAAACTATTACATGTCCAAAAATCCATTTCTTTAACTATTGTATCTTCATTCCACCACCAACTTTGGCTTCCTATAAAACAAACTTGATATGTCTACAAGTCCATTCGTTTTAAAGTTCTTGACATGTTATGTACGTACCTTTTCTGCAGGCACCTAAAAAATGCGAAATTAGATGACTGTCAATATTAGTTACTGAATCTATTGTTTTCCCTTGCTAGCGTTTTTACTGTTCGATTCTCCTAGCCCATCACAAAAACCTGGCCCAATTTAAAAAAAATAACTAAACCTAACCCATCACAAAAAAAAACCTGCAAACAAAAAAAAAAGAATATTGGATGGTCTTCTTCATCTTCCCTGCCAAACCTGCAACTCAAGGAAAAAAAAACTACCAAACACAAACAAAGATACAAACGCAAATACAAACACAAACACAACATATAAACACAAACACAAACAAACCCACCAAAAAAGAAAAAAATAAATAAATAAATTTAAAAAAAAAAAAAAAAACACGGCGTGGGCTGGCCACCACGGCGCGAGCAGCCGTGGCGCCATCCACGGTACCGTGCACCATCAATCTTTCTTGGCTGGTGCTTCGGCGCGAGCTCACTAGCTATCGATACCCATTGCTCTTATCATCCCGTAAAACTACGACTTAAACGATTAACAATTCCTCGTAACCAAGTCACAACCAAACGTACCAAAAGCTTAACATGTTCATAAGCTTTGAATAATAGGCAAGCACATATATATAAGCTTTTCATTATATCCAAGATGCACAAAAAATGTCACGGGCTTGCAAGAATCGTCTCAAACCTCAGCTTTCAAAACCACTAAACATCAGAGAAATAAAATGGTTTACCACTGAACATGGGCAATAACATATATAACAAAAAAACTTAAAAAAAAATAAATAAATAAAAAATCACAAAACAGATCTAGTTTTTAAGAAAACAATAGTTCGAGTCGTACATCTCACATTTCCAACAAAAAGAAGCAGTGAAACCAACATAAAAATTGCAACGTTGGACATTATTAACTCGAGATCCAAACACAGAAGTAGCAAAACCGAGTTTTCAGCTGTTGGGTCGTGTTTACTCGGTTAAAAAGCCATTGAAACCGGTAAACAAACTAAGAAAGAAAAAAAAAACTCACAACCTGAATTTATGGATAAAACAAACCTATAACCGAGACCGAGACCAAAACCGGGTTGAAACCGTAGCTCACAACGGGTGGTTCACGAAACCACACAAAACCGCTAACACTTGGCACCCAACTAAATAGCCTAAACCACAACCGAAACCAACGGATCTACTCCCGAAACAACACAAAACTGATACAACCAAAATAAGTGGTGGCTGTTGCGGATTGTGTTCGCGGAGGGGGAAGTGGTGGTAGCAGATGTTGTGAATATATAGAGATATGATTTAGGTTTTGAAAGAGAAATGAGAGAGTATAGATTCATATGTATTTTTTTATGTGCGAGTTGGATATGATAAAGGGGCTTGTATTGTCTTTTATATCCTTTAGAGGGCAGCGTTAGAGAAGGAGGGAGGGACGGAGAGTAAATATGGGAGTTACAGAATGAGGGAGTAAATGGGCTGTTTCAGAATGAGAGAGTAAATGGGCTGTTAGAAGTCTTTGGGAGTTACAAGTACCTGCATTGTATTTAATTTCAAAATGTATGCAAAAGTAATAGCTGAATTTTTAAGCCAATTCTTTCCATAATAAGTAAGTGAAAATGTCTGAATTTTAAGCCTTTCTAATTATAGAATAGTCTTAAATGCATTATAATGTAGTAAAGATAGCAAGTTTGGAAGTCAAGAAGGATCCGGAAACACCCCTTGGGGCTAGGCCGGACGTGGAAGGGATTAGGGTAACCCAATCCTTATCCAACTTGCTCTCTAAGTTTTACTTAGTATAAATACAAATCTTAGGGTCATTGTTTTTCACCTTGTTTTCTTCTCTAAATTTTGTTTTTCTTCTCCTTGTTTTCTTGGATGATCGAACATAAATCCTTAGGGGTCGATTGGTTGATTTTTGAAATCAAAATTTTTTTGTGTTCTTATTACTTGCATAACGTTAACTTGGTATTAGTACGTGTGTACAAGAACGTGATTCAAACACACTATTGTTTGAATCTTGGATTGAATTACAAAATAGTAAGGGGTAATTCTTATAATCCACATAAACCCTAATTAGGATTCATCTTGTTGATTGATTGAAGAATTGCTAAAAGGTACGCATACTTTTATATTCGGTTAATTATTTACATGTTATATGTTCCTACGCTTCCTCATGTGTTCTTTGGTGGTTTATGTGTTTAAATATGATTAGTCATGATATTAAATTCCAACACACGTTTCTTTAATCCATGCCTAGTTGACAAATATCGTCCTATTCCAATGCAATGAATAGAAATGTTAATCGACTCATCAGCGCTACAACATATAACTACCATCAAACCAGATTAACCAAGTATACCATGAAAATTATATCTGCACAATGCATGCGCGTAGAATATCTTGTCTGTAGTCGAATCAATCTGCTCACTTTGTCCCATTTCCTAACAACACCCGGAACCATTAAGGGATATTCAATGACATTACAGTTGCTTGATAACATTGAAACCAAACACAAAAAGCAAATAATCCTCATACCCCTTTACCGCAGGCAGCCTGTTTCCATGAGAAAAATCAATCATGTTTCCAAGTACTCACGTGGTCTTGAATTAATCTCCACGAGAAAAATCAAATCACTGTTTCCCTGTACTCACGTGGTCTTGAATTAATCTCCACGAGAAAAATCAAATCACTGTCCCAGTACTCACATGGTCTTGAATTAATCTCGTCCGAAGACAAACAAATGAACCATGAAGACAAACCTTTGTCGTTATGACACGACCTGATATAAATCGGGTTGTCTTTTTTTAAAAATTCATTTACTTTCTATTATTTAATCTTCTCCCCTTTATGCTCTTCTTTCCTAACATATTCACGGGTCATAGAGGGTTTTTTTCCATGTTCACGAGCTAGATGGCACTTCAGGTGGACTGCTAAACCTAATGACTTCCCCATGTGAAATCAAGTAAATGGCCATATTGCCTCTATAGATTTCTACGTAAAAAGTACCATTTTTAATCTTTATAAGCAACCCCCTTTCTGCAGGGGTGAGAACACATCCTTCGAATGCTACTAAATCTCATCCACAAATCGAGGAGGAGGAAGTTGGAGTACTTTTTTTTCAAGTTTCTGAGGCCCAGACACGATTAATTATGTTCAACCCTTTTTGTAAAGTCTATTTTCAGACCCTGTATCTTCGTTATAAGTAGTGCCATTTCTATATGAGTGTAGTGCTAACTTATTTCATCTTCCTAATGTACGTATAATGTTGTAATGTTATGGCAGGATATCATTCGAGTTTGTTTTGCTCCTACGACAACCCTACTTAGCAAAACTCACCTCTTCTCTTAGGGTAGCAAAAAGTAAATAAGCGAATGGCTAATGCTTCAATTAGGGGGTGGTTCACCACTATGAAAAATAACAGATCAGCAGCAGGTACAATATGACATTTTGGACATCTTGGTTGTTGAAATTGTTCAAGAACGTGAGAACCTGAAACAACAAATAACTGAAAAGAATGGTGTATACTCATACAACTAAACATACATTAATACATGCAAATACACTAATTGTGAGGTAATAATTACCTACATGTCTGCAACGGATCTCATGCTTTCTTGATGAATCCCTAAAGTTTCGGCTACTCTTGCTTTCGGCTACTCTTGTCTATTGTGACAATGTCAGTGCCGTTTAACTATCATTTAATTATGTACAAAATCAACATACGAAGCATATTCAGATTGATATACATTTTGTTCATGATTTGGTTGCTGGTTAGGTTCGGGTACTTCGTGTTCCCTCTCGTTATCAATATGCTGACATCTTCTCTAAAGGCTTGCCTACGGCGTTATTTGATAAGTGTTGACATAAATAATGCCTAAAAACATTATCAATATTTATTCATATCTCTATGTTTTGATGATCACAAAATGTAAACTCATTAAAACATAAACTTATAAAATAAACAAGTACTTAGTTGTAAATATTCACTTCTACAACTAAAATCACTTAAGGTATGAATGAACTAATGCTTAATGCATTATATGATCAAAGGAACATTTTCTTAATAACTAGATTTTTTATAAAATGTCAAAAACATTTTATATATTTTAGAAAAACATTTTTGGTAATAAATAAAAAGGTTTAATTCATTATAAATTTATGAATTCAAATTTTTAACCAAAATCAGTAAAAATGTTCCAGAAAAACCTTCCCCACAAAAAGACAAAACTGGGCAACGGTTGGCTTGGGCGGCCCCCTTAAAATTAAGGGGACCGCCCCCTATTTAAGGGGGCCGGCCACGCTCCAGTAGCCTTCCAGCTGTCCAGTTTTCTGCCTATAAATACCAGCCTTCCCCTGGATTTTTTCTCACCTTTTGCACTAAAAACTTTCTGGTTTAGATCTCACTTCATATTTTCAAAAACCCTTTGATCATATAATTATAAGCTTTTGTTTCAAGTGATCCAAAGCTTCAACCTCTCAAGTGCAAGAGAAGAATACTTCTATCCTTCAAGACAAGAAGTATTACAACTTGGTGTATCTCTTCCATCCAAGTTGTTGGTGTATCATAATTGTAAATCATTCATTCATTTGTGTAAAGTGTGTGTATAAGGTGTAAACATAAGTGACTAGATATGTATAGTGTGTAAGTAGTGAAGAAGGTGTATAAGTAGTTGTGGTGTAAAGAAGTCATGTAGAAGTTGTAAAGCCATGGTGTAGAAGTTGTGAAGTCGCGGTGTAGAAGTCGTGAAGCCGTAGCTTGGAAGTTGTGAAGTCGTCATGTAGAAGTCATGAAGCCATAGCTTAGAAGTCGTGAAGTCGTCATGTAGAAGTCATGAAGCCATTGCTTTGAAGTTGTGAAGTCTTGGTCGTGAAGCCGTAGCTTAGAAGTTGTGAAGTCTTGGTCGTGAAGCCGTAGCTTAGAAGTTGTGAAGTCTTGGTCGTGAAGCCGTAGCTTAGAAGTTGTGAAGTCGTGGTCATGAAGCCGTAGCTTAGAAGGTGTGAAGTCGTGGTCGTGAAGCCGTAGCTTAGAAGTTGTGAAGTCGTCATGTAAAAGTCGTGAAGCCGTTGTGTAGAAGTCGTGAAGTCGCTGTGTTGAAGTTGTGAAGTCGTCGTGAATAAGTTGTATACAAGTTGTGAAGTTGTGAGATTGGTTCTAGCTACGATTAGAACTCGACATTTAGCTTTGTGTCGTTAAACCGGTGTAAGCTAAAGTTGTGTAAGGTTTTCTCCGCCATAAGGGAGCTTGTTGAAGTAGTGAAGAAAACTCTCGAGCAAGGTGTGCTCGGGGAGTGGAGTAGGGCAAGGAAGGTGTCCTTGTAGCCGAACCACTATAAATCCCTCGTGTCTCGGTTTGATCTTTCCATCTCTTACTTATTTCTTTATATCGTCATTACTTTCATACATATAGACATATATAACTGTTAGTATTAATTAGAAGTTGATTTCACATAAAGATCAATTTAAAACTCCATTCATAAAAAGAAAACTTTTATAACAAATCTAAAAGGATACCCATATAATTAATAAATGTGTTCAAGTATCATTTTTCATATAAACTCAAAATTAAGGTTTTAAAAGGAAACAAAGTTTTCAGAATAAAATTAAAAAGACGTAAAACTATTCAAACCCCCCTTCTAGTTTTCCACAATAAGTTCCCTTCTAGTTTGAGTGTTCATTCTTCTCCCGCTCTAATTGCGAGAGCTGTTATGTATTATTAGTCTAGGCCCATTATAATGTTATTGGAAAGCCTAGCCCACCTTGTCATTATTTATATTATAATCATGAGGTGAGATCCATGACAAACAAAAAAAAATCTAAAGAATAAATAAGCACATCATGGCCTTTCATTTTGATTTCATCCAACGGTATAGATCAAACCAAAAAAAAAAAAAAAAAAAGAGGGCAAAATTGGCATTTTAGCTCATTTAATATAAAAACCCACTTTCCACCTTTTAAAAAAAAACAACATATCTTGCAAACGGTAAATCTTCAGGCTACAAAAAATACACCATCGCGACGAGAATTAAATCATCTTTCTATAGATATGCACCTTTATATACTTTCGACGAACTTTTTTTTCAAAATTTTCGTCCAGAAAAATCCCACAGGATTCGTAAAAAAATCACTTTAGATTTGTTATTTTTAAAAAATCACAAGTGATTTGTAAAAATGAGTAAATCACTGTTTTTGAGTTTTATACTTTTATGTCACAGCTTTTTAAGGGTAGATGTTTTTTAAATGATTGTTGAAATGAGCTCTTTGAATCTCTTTATTAAAAAGTTGTATGTTGTTAAACAGAATCCCATGTGATTTTCTCTGATCCTTTGGGATTCATATAGAATCTCATGGGATTCTGTATGAATCACATGGGTAATCTGTATGAATTACAGGTGATTCATCAAAGAATCTCATGGGATTCTGTATGGATCACATGAGATTCTATATGAATCACAAAGGATCAGAGAGAATCACATGGGATTCTGTATAAATCCCATGGGATTTTCATTTTGCTTTATATAAACTGTAAGTACAAAATCACATGAGATTCTGTATGAATCTCAAGGGATTCTGTATGAAATCACATGGGATTCTGTATGATTTATCTTGTCGATAAATCACAAAGGATTCTGTATGAAATCACATGGGATTCAGTATGAATCTCAAAGGATTCATAGTGCATCACATGGGATTTTTTTAGTATTTTAGTATTTGTCTCCAAAAAATATACACAACATTAATGTTTCTTATATACACAGTTTTTATTTTTATTTTTATACTTCATTTGACTAAGAAAGACCTACTTATGAATTTTTTTTTTTTTTTCTTTTTTTATTTTTTTTTTTTTTTTTTTTTTTAAAAAAAAAAAGAAAAAAAAGAGCTCTAGTGTCCAAATTTTGAGGTTGAGAGAGTTTATATTCCCAAATTACCACCGTTTCTTTAAAACTTTATACGTTGATTACCAACTGGGAACTGGGATAATCAATAGTGCTGTTAATCAAGTTTAATGGTGTTCACACCTCATGTGAATCCCAGCAGCAAACCACACAATCACCACCGTCCCAAACACCGAACACCTCTTCCGAACCAAACCAATCTCCGAGATCCCCAAAATCCAATCCCAAACATACTCCCAAATCCACAAAAAATCCCAAGACCTATGTCTCCTCATCGGCAACCGCTACCGCGACTTAATTGACTCTGCCGACGATGAAGTCATCTTGCCACCAAATCTCCTCCGACATCTCACTCATTCACAACACCATTAATCACACCCTCTCTTTAAATAAAAATGATCCTGTTAATTAGATCTTGAAGATGCAACCAAAGTGTTGAATATTACATGTATTTGTTAATGTCGATGGAGAATTAGATGTATATCTGGTGGTGGTTGACAGATCTCGGTGACGAAAAGGAAGATGGTGGTGGTTATGGTTGTGTGCTGGTGGAGATAATTGAATGATAAATGAGAGGAAGGGAGTGTATAAATGTGTGTGTTTGGGACGGTTAAAGGTGAGAGGAGGGAGTGTATATTAGGCCTCAGTATATTTTTATTTTAAAATGATAATTAATGTAAATCATTATATGGAAAGATTAAAAATGCTAATTAACGTAAACCATGGAAAGAAGATGGATGGTTGAGATTTTTCTATTTGTTTTTTAGATAAATGTTGTTTCCTATGAAACTTTTGTCTTATAATCATACTTTATTCAAATAATTCACCTCGTTTAGCTGAATAAAAAAAGAAAAAATAAACAAAAATTATTTTTCACTGTGGGACACTCCAAGTTTTACCCTATAACACTTACGTTGTAGTCATTCATAATGAAGAAGAACCAAAGACTTCGATCTACTCAAATCATGGTACTTAATATTATTATCGAATTTCGTTTCTTTCTTGTAACTGGTTTTACATAGTTATTTTGTTTTCCAGTTTCAGTAATTGTTTCCTTCAAATTTTAGGTCATTTTCAAGTCGTTAAACATGTAATATAACGTCCATTAACCTGTTGAAGCAATTTATTGCAACCACTTCAGACAAATAGAGAGAGCCTTCCGGTTGAACTTAGCTAGGGTTCTTCCGGCAAGCTCGGGTGTTTGTTCCTTCGACTATCAGAGGTCTTCCGGATATCTGCACAAGACAGCACACGTTAGTCTCGCCCCGGGTGTTATCCCAGGACCCACCTCCGGTGTGAGAGTAAGTATTTGGTATTCCGGAAGGGCTATAAAGTGTGGTAAGAATTAAATGCAGGTTGTATGTTAGTTGAGAGTAGTAAATGAGCTGAGTATTTATAGTACTCAGCCTCGATACCTGGAATGGCGGCGCCGCATTTTCAGGGAACATGTCCCCGACATAATCCCGTAAATCCTGGGGCGGCGGCGGCGGTGTCTGCAGCTGCCATCTGTCAATAGGTAAATGCCACCTGTCTCATTGCTTACAGTGATACTGGCCGGAAGGGTCATGTGTCTTCCGGTAGGTCTGGACAGCTATGCGTCGTCCGGTCGACGTAGGCCGTTCGAACACATACGTCAACATGTCCCCCCCAGTATTGCATTATCGGTTGAAGATCGATGATGTAATACTTAAAGAATACTTTTATACCTTTTGTCAAGTGCCTTCCGACACACACATGTGATGCCGGTATTGTTGTTAGCAAAGCATTAACGTAACACTTCGAAGGGTATCTTATGACCTTCTGGCCCAGATCATTCGGACTAATGCTGTAGTTCCTTTTTGGTTTGGCCGATGGTTTAATACTTTAAGAGTTGTCCTTGACGTGACATGGTTTTGATGTGCAGAAGCTATCATTGTACCTCTCCCGATCCTCTATTGGTTTACAACGTTCTTCTTACAGTTCAGATTAGTAACTGTCTTTTGCTTGTGTCCGTTTGGCCTTATCTCCCGGGGGTTCCGACTTGCCGAAGACCGTCGGTTTCCTCTTTGGAGATCAATTGTTGTTTTTTCCCGATGGGCCAGGGTGTGCCGATAGTATGACATTTTAAACAAATTGTGGGTTCTTGTTAGATTCTCCCGAAGGATATTCCGTTAGGTTAGAACATGTATGCACTGGTTTGACCGGGAGTTGTCCTTTATTTACAATTCCTCATTATTTTAGAGATCTTAACTGAGAAGTGTTGACACGTGTGCGCGTGCTCGACACATGTGTTGAGGCGTTGCCACGTCAGCATCTTGCTAAGTGTGACATCCCACTTTCGGCGTTCTTCCTATAAATAGGGCTATTGGTGTGTGTTTTTGACTACCGCAATTCCGTATTTTCAACTGAGACGCCTTCCGGTATTGCTTCTCGAACAATTGTTGTAAGCCAGCTCGTGCCGCTTTGCCCATTCGACTCCCACACTTGTCCTCCCGTCTAAAAAGGTGCGCTTCGGTTCATGTATGTATTGTTTTTACTTTTGTTTGGCCGCGTCCCTCTTCTCCTCGGTCAAACCATATCAGTTCTGCCCGTTTCTGCTCGCGAGGGTCCTCCAAGAGTCAAGGGACTCCTCTCAAAGTCTGTCAGAGGGGTTCGCCCTTTGGCTAGACGAAAGGGCTGCGCGCAGAACTACATGGGCCATAGGATTCTGTCGTGCCTATATCCACGTCTGCCCCCGAAGGGTATGACGATGGAATAATCGCCGAATGGCGCCATTGGTTTGTACTTGGGGTGTTTTACTAGGGGTGGTTTCGTTATTTTAGCTGTGCTTTGGCCAACATGTATGCGCAAAATCTTAACCGTCCGATGTTTTTGTTTTTGCAGCTATCACAATGTCTCAATATTTAAGGAAGCCCAAGGTTAGAAAGGATGTGCCCGTGATCCAGAAGGATCAATCCTCCGAAGCGCACACGGCTGCTTCCGCCGCTTCCCAAGCCGCCATCCCGGAGGAGACGGTCGAAACGACAAGGGTCGAAGCGTCTGACCCAAAAGTTATGGAGGCCAGGAAAAGAAAACAGGACCAGAATGTTGTTCGGCCCATACCTCAGTCCCAAACACAGGGGACTAAATTCCGTCTTCATCCTGACTCGTCAGGTGGTGGTACATTCCGAGAGATTAAACGAAGTAAGCCAAATGAGGAAGCCGGTATGGCGGGTTCAAAAGAAAGCGTCAGTGCTTCGGGCGCAAGAAAACAGCCGGAGGGGCCCAACGCTTCGGCCGAAAGAAAACAGCCGGAGGGGCCCAATGCTTCGGCCGGAAGAAAACAGCCGGATATCCCAGGAGGTATCGGCGGAGGCTCCGCGTCGGAGACCACGGGTGCTGGTAAGTTCTCTCCCCCTTTTTTTTATTTTTAAGAAGTGTTGATCCCTGTCCCTCGCCTTCGTTCCGACAATGGTTGTTACTTAACTTTACTATTCTTTCTTGTGGGAAATGCAGGAGGTTCGTTCGCTGCTGCTCCCGATCGCGGGAAAGACAAAGTGACCGATGAAGATGACTCAGCGTCCTTGCATGTGCCGATGTGGAAGGTGCGCAAGGATGACCGTCTGGACAGCTGGGAGGTCTGTCGGGACTTGATGCTGAACCTTCCGACTCCGAAAGAAGAGTCGTTTTTGGAGGGTTTGGGGGACGCCGAGGCCGCTCAAAGGGCCTGGAGACTTTTGGGTATGGGGGCCGCTGCCCAGTCGAACTTGTTGCTTCGGTTCGAGGGCCTTCTTCACGACCATAATGAATTGTATCGTGTTCACCAACATTGCGGAAACCTTGGAAAGGACGGGGGTGAGCTTAAACAGCTGAGGGCTGAGCATTCTACTTGTATGGTGAGAGAGTCGGAGCTGATGGGGCAGCTGAAGGATTTGGAGAAGTTGGTGGAGGACGAAAGGTTGGCCGCAGCGGAACGAATCAGTGCCTTGGAAGCTGATTTGGAAAAAGCTAAGGTTAACCTGGGTGAGGAGGTGAAAGACAACCTGGCCCTCCGGGAGCAAAAGAAGGATCTTATCGCCCGGGTAGGTCGCACTGAAGGGGATAGGTTCAGGGTTGTTAAGGAGGTCCTCCCGGAGGTCGTTCGTCGACTATTGGGCAGTTATGAATATAAGGAGCATTTGGCAGGACCTTTCAGCCTGTCCTCGCAATCCGGCTTCATGGAGGGCGTGGTTGTGGGCCGCACGCCGGAGGAGGTGGCCGCTGTTCTGGCCAAGACGGAAGATCTGGATGCAGATGCGGCCAAGAAACTCGACCCACTGTATGATGGGTTGTTCACCGCAGAGTATCCGTACATCAAGAAGGTTAGCAGCTCCTACCTTAAGTCTCTTGATGAAATCTTGCAAATCTTCCCCGATCCTGAACCAGCTCCTTCTCCAAAGAGCCTAACTGTTGATGCCGCCGAGGGGTCATCCTCCGGGGCTCTTAAAGCCGGGGTTGCTAATGCCGAGGGTTCAACTGATGGAAGGGATGAGTCGGCTCCTTGAATACCCACACAATTTGATTCAATTTGGTGTTGTAAGGCCTTCGGGCCAAGAACAATATTTTTATATCCGGATGACTGTAATAATTTATGACAAATAATTCGTATGGCCTATTCGTTTGTATATATTCATGACTGTTCCATATTTCGTATGTGCCATGCTTCATGTTTCGTGTTATTATTTGCTTGTTTCTGTAGTGCTTTTTTTTTTTTTTGCTTTGCTGGTTTCAGTGTTACCTTGAAAGTAGGATTTTACATTTCGGTTGACATGACGGGGTGTTCTATCGGGAATTTGAACGAACCTGTCGGATTTGTGGACTTGCGATTATCAATGGTTGCCTTGTCCTACTCCCCCTTTTTTTTTTCTTCATAATTTTTATTACGTGTGACACTGCATGTGGAATGGAATGGGACAACTTGGACCTTCAAATGTGGTGCTGCTTTATCATATGGATCTACCTTTATTTTCTTTTATTTTCTTTCGACCCCCGACACATGCCTGACAATTGTTGTCGGTCGGCCTGTGCCTGATTTATGAATCATATCACTTGCCTGTTATTGCCTTTGCCATTCGCTTAGTTTTGGAAATATATTTTTACGTTGGAGCAACACTCTTATGATTACGAACGTATATCATTTGTTTGTTATTATCTTTACTATTTTCATGGTACCTCCTTGAACATTGACCACAAAAATCTCCGGAGGGGGCCAGCCTCTCGGAGGGATCACTCTTCGCTTATGTTCAAGGTATGACACACGATTCGGCTTTTCCGCAAGGATCACGGCAACCCCTTTCCGGGTATCAACCATCTTTGGACATTGACTACACACTCCCCGGAGGGCGCGAACCTCTCGGGGGGGGGCATTTTCTAATTATGTCCAGAAAACAATGAACATTGATCACTAATCTCCGGAGGGCACGAACCTCTCGGAGGGACCACTCTCTAATTATGTTCGAGATATTACAGGTGGTTCAGCCTTTCCGCCAGGATTATGGCAACCCCTTTTCGGGTATCAACCATCTTTGGACATTGACCACACACTCCCCGGAGGGCGTGAACCTCTCGGGGGGGGGGGGGCATTTTCTAATTATGTCCAGAAAACAATGAACATTGATCACTAATCTCCGGAGGGCACGAACCTCTCGGAGGGACCACTCTCTAATTATGTTCGAGATATTACAGGTGGTTCAGCCTTTCCGCCAGGATTATGGCAACCCCTTTTCGGGTATCAACCATCTTTGGACATTGACCACACACTCCCCGGAGGGCGTGAACCTCTCGGGGGGGGGGGGGGGCATTTTCTAATTATGTCCAGAACGTCACTAGTATTCTTGAGATGTTCCTCAGAAATATTGCCTCCCTCCAACGGCGGGGTAACTGCATTTAATATTAAAAATAGTCAACATAGGGTCTTTTTGAGAAATCACAAGCATTTCAAGGAGGTATTGCGGGAAAATTGCCCTCCCCCCAACGGTGGGGAACTGCATAACTGTATTTCATTAGAATAGTTAACATCAAACCCTTTCGGGCGTTACAAAAGGTACAAAGAACTCTATTTATGTGAAATTTTTTTTTCATATCAGTCGCCCGTCCTGCTCTTGGCGCTTTTCTACCCCTCCCTTCTCGGCTTGTGTGTTCTCATACGGTAAACTTCCGGCCTTTTGAGAGGCTCATGCCTCTGGCGGATGGCGTTCCTATAGGCTTTGCTTCCTTGATATGCGACATTACCTGTCTTAAGTTACGAAAGTATTTGTGTTTCTTCCGTTAGCTTGCACATAATCGTAGAGTAGAATAAAATAGTAACGGTATTCCAGTGGTTATTTCGTATTGACAATTACCTGAGTTGTTACTCGTACCTTGGTGAGTCCGTCAGGGACTTCTCGATCACCATCCCGGTTCGACTTCCTACTGTCCTTTCTTCCGACGACGGGTTCTTTCTTTTGTTCATGTGGCATGTTTCCTCGCTTTTCCGCCGGTGAATGAGCTCTTTCCCCGATTTCTCGTGGTCTTGCAATAGGCTCCTCCCTCGTACCGGGATGCTTTCGTACTTTTGTCCGAGTGGCCAATGTTGCAATGCCGCCCGGTGTGGGAAATTTGATCATCGAATGGACAGTTGAAGGCACGGCCTGTAACTTCTTCAAACCGATGCGTCCCAGTATGGCATTGTAGGGGGAAGGCGAATCGATTACGGCAAATTCCAAGTTTACTTTTCGGGACAATTCCTGGCTTCCGAAATAGACTTCCAGGTCTATCACCCCTCGTGGTCTAATGGGTTTTCCGGTGAATCCCATCAAGATTGTGCTAACCTCCTTCAATCGTGTCCTGACCGCTGGATCCAGGCACTCGAATTGGTGCCCGTACATTATTTCCATCGAGGCACCCGGGTCGACGTAGACCTCACGTATTTTCCTTCCCCCAGTTTCAATTTCGATTACCAGCGGTTCATCTGACATTTTCTCCGGGAAGATGGCCGGAAAACTTATCGGCACGTTCATCCATTCTTCTATCTCCGTTTCTTCCGTTTTCCGAGAGGTCCTAAAGCCTTGGATCATATTGATTACTTTCCCTTTATTCCCTTGGTTGTTACCCCCTTGGTTAGTTTTTCTTCCTTTCCTGAGGTCTTTCACCAGGTGGTCCAGCTTTCCTGTACTCAACGCAGTTCTTAACTCCTCCCTGAGTTGCCAGCAGTCGTCAGTGAAGTGTCCTTTCTCCCCGTGATAGTCGCAATACCTGTCCTCACAATCCTTCTGTGGCTTTCCCTTCGTTGGAGGAGGCTGCGGTAATCTCAGCTGGTGCTCTGTTGCCAATATTTCCTTCGGTGTCTTGGTAAGGGTGTCCAAGTCGATCGGCCTGGTATCACTTCGGCGGATATCAGTTCGGCGAGGGTCGATCCTCCCAGCGTTCCCGTACCTTGGGGCGATATAAGGTGCATAATAATCGTTTCTTCGTCCTTTATATCCGACCTTAGGGCTATTCCGGCGGTAATCTCCAGCAGGGGGTTTTGACTGGTAGTCGCCCTTGTTTTGGTACGGGTTAGGCCGAGACTCCGTTCTCTCTCCTTTTGGCAATTCTGTCGTTCGGAAGGCCTCCTCGGACCGAACAAAATCATCGACCCTTTCCAACATCTCATCAACGGTCTTAGGAATCTTATCTGAGAATTTCTTGGCCAACTCTGGGCAGTGATGGCCATTCAAAAATGACCCGATTTGCATAATTTTCGGGGCGTCCGGGAAGTTGTTGGCCTCGCAAATCCATCTTTCCTTAAAGTCCGGAAGGCTTTCGTTCGCCTTTCGGTGGATTTTATTGATTTCTGTTAGGTCCTTGGTGCTTATCCTCAACATACTGAATCTGTTCAAAAACCTCTTCTGAAGCTCGTCCCAGCTATCAATGCTCCCCGTCGGGAGTTTATCAAACCATCCTCTGGCTTTCCCGTCCAGGGTTTGTTGGAACATCCGACACCACACAGGCATGGGCCACTCTTCATGATTTCCTGCTCCAGTGAAACGATTGATGTGGTCATCCGGATCGGTGGTTCCTTGGTACGGTTTCAGATTCGTCGGTATTTTGTGCTTGGGGGATGAAAACTTTATGATCCTTTTCGTGAACGGGCACTTGATCACTTCCTTGAACGGTTTGCTCAGATCGTCGTCCGCCTTTTTTCCTTTCCCGTAGCTCGAATCATCGTCCGCCTTTTTTCCTTTTCCAAAGGGCGACGCTCCTACATCTTCTTCCTCCGAATTTTCATACTCATCGTCGAGCCTCAGCATTCCGGGGCTCACCAGGTTGCGATTGCCTGGTTGTTTGAATAGTTCTTTCAAGGCCGAAAGATGGCCCGCAATTAAGGCTTGGGCATCTGGAGGATCTTGGTTTCCTCCGGATCCTCCGGGTCCTTCCGTGTTCCGGACAGGGGTGAAGAGGGGTGTAGGGCCCGTCGCCTCGAATGTTTCAAATGTTGTTGTAGGACCTGTCATTCCGAACCTCAGGTAGATCGAGCGGAAGGTCCCACGGATGGCGCCAATTTGTTGAAGCAATTTATTGCAACCACTTCAGACAAATAGAGAGAGCCTTCCGGTTGAACTTAGCTAGGGTTCTTCCGGCAAGCTCGGGTGTTTGTTCCTTCGACTATCAGAGGTCTTCCGGATATCTGCACAAGACAGCACACGTTAGGCTCGCCCCGGGTGTTATCCCAGGACCCACCTCCGGTGTGAGAGTAAGTATTTGGCATTCCGGAAGGGCTATAAAGTGTGGTAAGAATTAAATGCAGGTTGTATGTTAGTTGAGAATAGTAAATGAGCTGAGTATTTATAGTACTCAGCCTCGATACCTGGAATGGCGGCGCCGCATTTTCAGGGAACATGTCCCCGACATAATCCCGTAAATCCTGGGGGGGCCGCGGCGGTGTCTGCAGCTGCCATCTGTCAATAGGTAAATGCCACCTGTCTCATTGCTTACAGTGATACTGGCCGGAAGGGTCATGTGTCTTCCGGTAGGTCCGGACAGCTATGCGTCGTCCGATCGACGTAGACCGTTCGAACACATACGTCAACATAACCCCAACTTGATTTCCATCTGCGATAAATTTTAGAGGGTGCTTGGGATTTGCTTATTTGTAAAAAGGACTTAAGCTTTACAAGGAGACGTGTACATTTTCAAATGTTTTATTTCGAGCATATACATATAATATTACTCGTATCTAACTTGTGATTTTGCACTAATATGTTGATTTTGTTGAATATTAATATAGATCTGTACTTTTTCAAAAACTCCATTATTGTACATAACATACCCTCCTTATGGACTATTTGTACAAACCACGAAGCACATAATACAACCGTCTGAAGCTTGCAATCATTGGAAATCCCCTATAAGGGGGTCCTTATAAATTGCCCCTTACACAAATACTCCATTATTTGAAAAAGTAAACTCCATTATTGTACTACTCCCTCCGTCCCAAAATAAGTGTCAAGTTTGACTTTTCAAAGTTAAACTGATTCAACTTTGACCTTAAATATATTTTTTTGTGTTGTATAATACTTGATAAAAAATTATATCATTGAAAATACACTTAAAATCCAATCCATTTATATATTTTGTATCAAATATTATATAACACTCACAAAAATAGTTAATGTCAAAGTTGAACCAGTTTGACTTTTCAAAGTCAAATTGTACACTTATTTTGAGACGGAGGTGGTAATATATTGGGTACTACACTTATCATAACGTAAATTTGAAAAAGTATCTGCTAAATATGATGAATTTTATGTGCATACAAGAAACTGTTTTGCATTTAAGGAAAAGTAGTTTTGGGACTTTAGATTATATGATGCTTCTAGGTAAGCACAAATATTAATCAATCCAAAACACACCCTCATAGTGAAAATCATCTTTATGAAGATTCGCATTTATGAGTGAATTGTCAAGAATAAGTTTTCCACTACATGTTACTCGGGGGAGAGGGCGAGTATTTGTCTCCGAAGTAGAAGTTAGATGTACGTGGCCTAATATGGGTATCCTGTAAAACATTTTTGACCCTTTTGAATGCACTTTCAAATGTCTACGGTGAATGTGAGTTGCCAATAATATAACGCTACATACCAAATATGCGGTGTGTGTTTTGAGGACTATGAAAATCAACGACTTATAAGGCTAGTCACAGTGGTGATCTGGTTCACCAGCTGCCACGTCAGCTTTCTCTCTCCGGTGACCAGACATGACCAATGTGCCACAGTGGTGACCCATTTTTATTTATATTTTATTTTTTTTTAAACATTTTAAACAAAAAAAACTTAAAATTCATTAAAAATATAAAAGTTGTAAAGGGAAAGTACACAAACTAAATTTATTTGATTCAAAATACGTAGTAAAATTTAGAGCATCTCTTTAATGCAAAAAGCAACCACATTAAAAGACAAGCACTATTTTACTAATATTATATTATTCATCTTCTTCCATCTCTTCTTTCTGCATATTATTTCTTCTTCGGTTTTTCTCCATGAATCAAAAGTCAAAGCCTCAAAATAATACGTTTTTCCTTGTATATTTATTCAGCTTTGTGTGCAGTTATCAAAACTTAGTATAGCACTTTCAAAGAACCAAAAAAAAAAAAAAAATTAATAAATAAAAAAGAGGAAGAAAGGTGACACAAACTCGGTCACAATTTAGACCGATATACGTTTTCCTTGTTGTTCGACCGACTTGTGACCAAAACACCACAAAGGGTGTGACCGATCTACAAATCAGTCATGCTACTCGACCGACCGATATTTCACGGCCCTTTGTGGCCAGCCTAATAAAGCAACTATGAAATTTCACTTCCTTATTGATAAAGAAAAATTCAATTAAAGTTATGTTACCTTTCAATGATGGAGAAAACAGTGGATGCCCAACATTAGCAAATTTAATATTTTTTGTTACATATCTTGGCGATATACCCGTCTATTATTGTTATAGATTATTGTTGATCACCTGGATTTTGTAAAGGAGCACCCTGGAGTATCAGTACAGAAAGATTTCATCAGCCAAATGTCAGATGATATTCTTGTGATGATACTATCGCTTTTGTCGATGAAGGAAGCGGTGGTTACCAGCATTATCTCCACAAGATGGAGGTTCTTGTGGTGTAATTTAATCCAATTGAACTTTGATGGAACTGAAACTTTAGAGCGTGATAAGTATATCAACCAGGTGAACAGTGTCATTAAAACTTACAACCACCTAAAGGTTCAAGATTTTCGGATTTGGTTTGATTTGGATTACAACTATAGAAAATGTATTAATAATTGGCTCCAGTTTGCGGCAGATAAGAAAGTTGAACTAAATTTAAAGAAGCGTAACAGTATTATTCATAATCGTAATAGATTGCCATCATTTGATATTATACTTGGGAAGATGGTGTGTTTAAATAAGCTAATCTTGAAGAGTGTCGATGTGCGTCAAGAAATTTTGTTTGAAGTGTTAGTAACCTCCCCGAATCTTGAAACGCTATCCGTTCATGATTCTGATCACTTGACCCATATTGATGTTGGTGGACGGTATCTTAAGTTAAAACACTTTGAAGTAGTGGAATGTGGTTCAGTTGAATCCATTCAATTATATGATTTTGGCCTTGAGTCATTCACTTACGAGGGTCAGGCTATCGAACTATGTCTCACTGATCTTCCAAAGCTTAAGGAGCTTGAAATTAATGAAAAACATGCACTGTTGGAAAATAATGTGTTGGGTCAGATCTCATCTGGTGCTTTGTATCTTCAGGTTCTTTGCTTAAAAATATATCGTTTAGAGGTTAGTAGGACATCTCAACTGTGCTGATTTAAGATCTTTAAGGTGAAGATTGTGAGTGTATTTTCTTGTGTTTGCAGGAAAATTTCAAGCTTGATTCCCTTCCTGAACTACCAAATGTCAAGATCTTGAGGCTTACAATTACAGTTCTTGAGGATGATGATTGTCTCTTAGAATTTGCTTCCATAGCAAATGCATGTCCGCGTTTAGAGACTTTTACAGTTGAGGTACTTAGGCTATGCACAGTCGTTGACCCAAGCGACCAGAAGCGACCAAAGTGCCACAGTCGAATAAGGTGCTTTTTTTTTTTTTTTTTTTTTTTTACACACAAACGCATACAAATAAGGTTTAAAAGTCGGTCGGTTGAAGGACCGATGTTGGATTTTAAACACAAGCACCGATATTCTGCAATCGAAGAGACCGACCTTCATATCGGTCGGTTTGACCTTTTGGAAGCGACCGACCGATAAAAATCGGCCGCGTTTACATGTCCGCGTTTAGAGTCTTACAGTTGAGGTACTTATGCTATGTCCAATTAATGGGTTGATTTTACCAGTGTTAAAACCGGTTTAGGATAAACATAGACTTATTTTCATTGTTTTTGCTAATTATTGTAAGGCATTTACAAAATATTGTGTGAATTTTTGTATAATTAATGGTCTGAGTAAAAAGATCCACAAGATGACTTAAAAATTTAGAGGTGGCAATTATGTTGTATTTAGGCTGGCTCGGTTGGGGTATCACTTAAACCACACACCATGTGCAAATCTTTTTTTCGGAAGTCAAACGCTAAATCGGGTTGACTGGTTGAATATGCATTTCTTTATTTTGATTCTAAAAGGGCTAGGGGTTTGGAATCGGGTTGTTGACACCGACTTGAACAGGATCCTTTTGTTAAACGGATTGGTGGGTTGACTTATTTACAATCCGAACACGTCTATTTTGTTGTGTCAGGAGTAGTTGCTCCTCCTTAAAATCCTATGTGTTTGTTTATCCTCATTCGATCTGTTTTCCTAGGCGAATTTGACACTGACTTACTATTAAAAAGGTTATGACATGATCTGTCATTTTGCAGCTACATTATTCTGTAGTGACTGAAGTATTGAGGAAGAAAATAAGACGTGTTGTTACTCGCCCCCATGAACACCTCAAGCTTTTTCAATTTCTAGGCTATCATAGTCAAGTACGCGACCTTGAACTTGTTATGTACATCATAGATAATATGGTATCACTTGAGAAAATTGTGGTTGGTCCTGTCCTGCAATTTCATAACAGTAACTGGAATAATTATGGTCGATCATATGCTAAGAAGCAACTCGAACCATTAAGTTTATATTTTGTAGTTAGAATAGTTTATATTTACAACTATTTAAACGGCAAATATATTTATTCAACACATACAATTAATACAACTTTTAAATCAATCCCTAATCAAACTACTAATCATTTATTATGAAAATTCAATAAGTCAAGCACTTAAAACATCGGCATAAAAAAGCAACGCAACTTAAAACACCAGCATGTACAACTACTAGCCATCACCTTTTGCCTTTTGGTGCCGTTAACATTTATTTTAGGTACTTGCCGCTGCAACGCGCGGGTACCCTACTAGTTAACTATTACTAAGATAACTGATTTTTACAAATTTAGTGATTTTTTTAGATGTTTTGGCGTTTTATATATTGCAGAAATATTTTGGTGTTTTATATTGTGTACATGACTTGACACCTATTATTCGTGATCAGTTAACTTAGGAACAATCTTAGTGTTTCAGGCGGATCCGCCGCTACGGATTCTGGTTTAGTTGACGTATTTAGTTGTTATCGGTTTGTCAAAATGTTTTTTAACGCCACTTTGCACAAGGTTTATTTCTTTCAGGCAGCAGAAAAAAATTATTTTGCCCCCTCTCAAAAAATATTCTGGCTCCGCCCTAATTAAATCTAATGAAAATTTTCAAGTTGACTCTCTTTGAGTTGATTTGACTCTGTGATATTCCTAACTAGTTCCAAAAAATTTGAATATTTGCCTCAGAATAAATAACATAACTTTAGCAAGGGTGAATGCATATTTGAAGCTAACATGCAAATAATTGTTGAGGTAATTACCATTTTAGTATTTGAAAAAAAACATGGTCCATTTAATAGTCACTCTCAATACCTCTTTCCCATTTTGGTCACACTCGACTGCTCGACTCCATCACTTTAACGACACGTGTCCAAGGTTAGGTAGGATATTTTATTCATTTATTTTGAAATGATAAATATACCCTCATCTTTTATTAATACTTTCTTTTCTCACTCCTCATCATCTCACACACACATCAAACCCAGATCCACAAACATCAAACCCAGATCCACAAACACAAAATTTTTACTCATCGAGATCAACAAGGCAAAATTAAAATTTTATAAAATGAAAAGAAAATTACCAACTGTTTCAAAAAAATGTCACTCAATAGTACCATGTTTCGATTCAGTCACTCTTTCAGCTTATTCAACTTGAAAAATGACTCAATGTAATGTTGTTTGTTCTTAAAATCGTTTGATTTGATACTATTTAATATGGTCTTTTGCATCTTTATGACAAACCAATGCTTCAATCTAATACAAAACACAGTAGCAGGTTCGCCGAAATCTGCTGGTGCTTCGCCGAAATCTGCTGGTGCTCGCCGGAATATGAACATCCACAAAAAAGACAATTTGTCTAACTTGTCAAACCCATCATGGATTTTACAAGAGATTTAATCAAACAGCCACTAAACCAAACTGCTGCTAAGTTCTGTCAACCTGCTGCTAGTTCTATCAACCTGCTGCTAGACTTAATCAAACTGCTGCTAAGCCATTACTACTTTTTCTTGACGTTCTGTCAACCTGCTGCTAGGCATGATCAAACTGCTGCTACATGAACTAACCTGCTGCTAGAAGAAAAACATGACCAAGACATTGACTTTAGGAAAAATGAGGAAGAGGTTGTAAATGAAGATGCAACCTTTGCTCAAAATGGCGAGTCTAATGCACATAACTTACTCTACAATGGAATATTTGGTGAAGATTACGCAACAGTTGGAGCTTATGCTAAGTTCTATCAACTTGCTGCTAGTTCTATCAAACTGCTGCTACATGAACTAACCTGCTGCTAGCATAAGTTATGTCTTAAATAATTAAACCATTATACCATCGACCCCACAATATACATAGACCAATCAGATCAATAATCCATACGAATCCACAATCAGCGACAATAAAAGAATTCAAAACTCCACTTGCGACAGAGTGTATGAATTAGCAATAAAATTAATAACTCGCCGACCTGTTCTATGACCCACAATCGAATCAATACCAAGATATAATAATCAGAAAACACAATGTCTTGTCGTAATCTTCGATTGTGACAGTTTGATTAAGTCTAGCAGCAGTTTGGTGAAGATATTTGGTATAGGGCCTGCTCGATCTGTCCTAACAAAAATATGTCAGTATAATATTCTTGCAAAATCTGTCACAATCAGAATAATAAGGTCCCATTTTGGAGCAATTCAATATAGAATAATAAGGTCCCATTTTGGAGCAAATCTGTCACAATCAGAATAATAAGGTCCCATTGTGGATCTGGGTTTGATGTTTGTGGATCTGGGTTTGATGTGTGTGTGAGATGATGAGGAGTGAGAAAAGAAAGTATTAATAAAAGATGAGGGTATATTTGTCATTTCAAAATAAATGAATAAAATATCCTACCTAACCTTGGACACGTGTCGTTAAAGTGATGGAGTCGAGCAGTCGAGCGTGACCAAAATGAGAAAGAGGTGTTGAGAGTGACTATTAAATGGACCATGTTTTTTTTCAAATACTAAAATGGTAATTACATGCTCATAATTGTTTACATCAGTAAGCAATATGCATAGAAAAGTCTCTTTGTAAAATGCAATACAAATCTCTTGCGGATTGTATAAATATTCTAGTGAAAGTTGCTTCAATGACCCTTAAGAAGTTTCGAGATAAGTAATTACACATGACAAACTTACCCATAATGAGCAGGAAATAGGATTACAACCACCAATTTTATCCTCGGTTTTTCGAGACAGCATGTCATATAATAACATATCATTCAAGTAAACTATCACATGACCCGTCACTTATTTTTTTTTATTCTCTACAACCTGAAACAGAGGTGAAGTAAACATACCTTAAACCATTGCTTGGTATAAAAGCTTACCAAACCGTTAACACATCTGCAATCATCCAAGGAAGTATGAGCAGTCGTGATTCCATCCTTTAGATAGGTTATCCAAGGATGACTTCAAACGATATGTGTTCTAACATAATCCAGTAAACCTAGTAAGCAATTAGCATAAAATGAGAATAGTCTTAGCAAAAATAGAGCACAATTGCTGCAATTAAACGATGTGTTTTAACATAATCCAATAAGCCTATGTTCTTTATGATTTTATCAGCTTGGTAGTTCATGGCAGATTTTGTGTTTATGGCATATGAGTAAATTATTTTGGAGATTAAACTTATGAGTTAGTTTAACGTGCTTTTTTTTAGATGACAATATTTCTTAGGGCAAATGGCACAAAAAGTCACTAAATTCAGGGTCCGTTTCCAATCAGGATACTCTTCTTTTTTTATTGCATAAAAAGGCGTCCAACAAAAATTTTCAACCGATTTAGGTTTTTTACTAACTTTCGTTAACCCACTTCGTTAGTGAATTACATGTTTGGTCCTTAAATTCGTATAATCATTACATGTTTGGTCATTAAAATTTTTTCTTCAATTTTTTTTTCTTGAAATTTTTTTCTATATTAAATCAATACATATACACGGAATTATAAATATCAAAATAAAAGCACGGGAAACTATGATTCGTAAATAAATAAATGATATTGTACATATACGAACGACTCATGGAATTTTCAAGATTAAGTAAGGATGTACGGAAAGTATTTTATAAGTTTAATCTACGCAACAACATGGTTATTGTTGATACAAAAGTTGGGCGTTCCTTGTGAGGGCTTCTATTCTCGTACCAATTAGATCTTAATGCTGGGTGGAACCTGCGCACTAAGAAAAAGAACCAACACCGTTAGGCTTATCGAGGGATTGTCTCCCCCGATTATCCTCCGGCGTGAGAGTAAGTAATCGAATTTTAGGGTTTAGTGAAGAGTTAGGGTTTGAATGAAGTCGTACCTTTACCGAGGGCATGGGTGCCCTTTATATACACATGAAACCCTAGTAGGTTTCTTGTTCCCTACTCCTCGGCGTATTCGCCGACCTTGGATATTTGGTGTATATCCCCTTTATTTAGGAGATATTCCAAATCCTATCCGAAAATAGCTTTGGGCTTGGGCCTTGTAGGCCCAAACCGTATAAGTGGTAGTCCATTAATCGCCGTAGCGGCCCATACGTGGTGGGCTTAGATATTAGTATTGTTTACTAATCGGGTTCGTGACCCGGGTGTAGACTATACGTCATCATGTCCCCCCAGTCTAGTGTGCGCAGGGTAAAACCTGCGGATGCTAGACTAAAGTCGTGTCGAAATTATTCCCCACGCGTACGCGGGAAGATTTAAAATATTTTACCTCCAACAACGCATGTATGATGTATCTAGTCCAAAAAGGTGCAATTCGGGTACCTTGGGAAGTGGAGAAGTTATCCACTTGCCCTGTACCGTCAGCTCTCCCATCCACACGATTCGAGTTAGTGGGATACACGTGTCAATCATCTGTGGTGGGTGAAAAACTATATAAGCTACCGCCTCCCTTTACTGTGATATCCACTGTAGGTCACTATAATGATCTCAAACACACACTCTCGCTAATGAATTAAACAAACACTTACGATCTACTACTTATCTAAATATGAAGCTACGTATGGAAATATCAATAAGCTAGATACGATAAGCTAGAAATAAGAGAAATAAGAAGAGAAGAATAAGATGGAAGGTTTTTCATTCAAACGATTCACACACTAGCATAGCTTCCGCACATACATAAGAAAAACCAACAATAAGAATGACTCCCTTGCCTTGTATTTATAGGCATTGGGAGGGGAATATTCTTTAGGAATATTCCCTTTACATGTGATAAGGATTAATTAATTAACATGACCGGTCCAAGGACTACTATTGAACCGGTCCAAAAATACAAACAATATAGTCCTAATTGTGCAACATTAATTAAATGAACAAGACTTGTAAAATATTTAAAACGTGTTCCTAACAATCTCCCCCTAAGTCTTGATCATCAATGTTGCCTGACGTCTTCTTTGCTTCTTAGGCTTCCGACGTCTTTATAATCTTTGTTTCTTTGTTCTTGTGTAATGATGATATGATGTTGTCTCTATCTGCCAATCTCCAACGTCTTCTCGTCTTTTCCATCATGCTCATATATCTTTGAATTGTTTTCTGCAACATGTTCTCATTTTTCAATCTTAATCTTGTGAAAGGTTGAGATGCTCGAACTTTTGACTTTACAATTACATATGTTGAACTTTTGATGTTACTGAGTCTTTGAGAGAACATTCCTTCAAACTATGAACATGATGGAGTCTTGATGATCGAACTCCAGCTCCTCAGCAGCAGCAGCAGCAACAGCAGCAACAGCACGAACCAACCGGTACTTACAGGTTCAGACTTGAAATTATCAACAGCATAGTGTGAAGACTTTCTCAAATCCTAACCCAGACCGTTCTGAACCGGATTCCCCCGAAATGGATTACACGGACACACCGAAGTGCACCCACGATTCAGTGAGTCGCTGGAGATCACCCCACGACTGTAGACCGTTTTGGAGCAAAAACACTAAGCGTAACCCACAAGGAGTTACCGAAGTGACCTGCTATCAGAATTGTTTGATGTTGTTCTGGCAGGATTTCCATTCAATCATTGATAATCACAAATGTGACTTTTCTCATGAATGTTCTTGGCAGATTGCTAGGATCTGCGAAGGACACTTTTTCCTAATTTACACTTGATGCCCATGATGTAGAACACCAGAGTGATTCTAAGTGTACCTAAGAGATCTTTTGATGAATCTCATGGCTCTAGACTCAATAAGTGCACATTTGTTTTGGTCATCGGAGGCGTGGAGCAGATTGCCTCTTTTTCAATATCAACAATCTCGTAATGAGATGTTGATAGATTATGAAGGGTTCTCCGTGTGAATGAAACAAATGTATTTTGAGAGACACTTGAGTGGCTTAGAAGGTTTTTTAGTGCGTCACTGGGTCCATGACGTCTTTGGTCTTCAATACCGGTGATGCTCATCAACCAGTAGATTATGAATTGAACCCGTTGTCTGCCCTAAGGTTGAACAAATGGAGGGCTATTTCTTTTCACCCTTTTCTTTGCTTTTCTTTTTAATTCTTCAACCCCTTCTTTCTCCGTTCATTCATTTTCTCCTTTTTTTTCATATCATACCTAGGACATTCTAGTCTAAACTAGTGGTATTGTCCTTGGGTAGATCCCTCCGGCTCTGGCGGATCATAGGACGGTTTTTCCTAACCTTAGTCACCTTGTAACTCCATGACTATCCTAATGATGCCATAAGACCAAAACCATTGAAAATCTCTCAAAGTGTCGATGATTGTAAAGACATTTTGTTGACACCTTGAGAGTTTGATGAATTTCAGAAGTACTCCCCCTTAACATGTGCGCATAAGTAATAAATTTGAAATTTGCACATGCCGGAAAGAGTTTGCACTTTTTGAATTGATTGACTTTCAATGAACCTGATCGTCGCGAGACACGCTTACATCACCAGTTAGACTGGCTTGAAATTATTACCCGTCCAGATCAGATTCAAAGATTATCGCTCGAAATCGGTACATTCTACTCAGACATGTCCTTTGCGAGACACGCTTACATCACCAGTTAAACTGGCTTGAAATTATTACCCGTCCGGGACATGTCCTTTCGACTACTGACTTTCCTATTCGTCAATTCGAGGGTCAATTCTGAGTTTGAGCACACGAGATTCCAGCAAATGAGACATCATATTTTAATCATTTGTTTCTTCTCCCCCTCAAAAATAGCATACTCATGATGTTTTTGGAAAAATGTTTATGATTAAAATATGCTGTTTTTGAGTTTTAGGGAAGAAGTTTCAAGAACTTTGATACTTCTTTTTGAACAAAGATTATATTTTTCAAATACTCCCCCTGGACGAGGGAATATTTGTCCTTATGAGCAGAATGTTTGAAAAACGTTGTAAAACATTCTGATTTTAATTCTGCTCATAAGTAAGAAGCTTTCGCTCCTTTTTGAGGATTGAGGCACTGAAGCGTACCTCAGGGTCCTTTCTTTAGGGTCCGGGTTGTACACTGTTATTTGTGCACAAGCCGTAGTTACAGTCACAGTCATATATAAGTAAGAATATTGAATGAATATTGAATATTGAAATCAAATTCTTACAAATTAACCGCCTCGGCCAAACGTGGTGAATTTAGGATCTGTTCTCTGGAATAATCTGATGGCAAATGGAGGACGACCACCAACATAAGTTTCCAATCTCCTCATCTGATCCCTTCTGTAGAGCCTTTCTTCGATTGACCAGATAAAATTCTTGACCTGCCTGAGCTGCTGATGATTCCATTTCTTGTGCTTCTTCAATATTTGATCCTGAACCCGTGTGACTAACCCATCTCGAACATTCTTTAGCGTGTCATCACAAAATTTGTGAATCTCTTTATGTGGCATGAAACGGTTAGTGTTCGTTGCACTTCTGTAGACGAATCCGAAGATAGGGTCGGTCTTGAGCAAGTACTGAGGTTCCTTGTTGTCAGTGAGAGTAAACATGGGTTCCTCAAGATTCAGTTTCTTCTGATAACTTTCAACTCCAAGTTGAAGATCTTCTACACTTTCTTTGATCACTATTCTTCTGATGAAGTGGCATATAGCAGCGCTAAATGCATACAGAAGAGTAGGATTGAGGTGATTCAGCTTCCCTTGTACTTTCATTAAGTACAAGTCTTCAATGTCGTTGAGATTGAGTTCAGGAAAGTCTGCTTCATTGAACGTGTAAATAAGATTATCTTGTCTGCGAACGGAGATCTCAGAAATGAATGTGTATCCCAGCTTTTGTGATCCCTTAGCATCAATCACTGCCTTTATACGAAGATCACTGAACACCTTTTCACGAGATGCCATGAGGCCAAGCTTGTATTTGTACCACGACTTGCGTTTGTCAAACCAATGGTGAATTCCAAGTTCAGCGTCACGATCATATTTTGCAATTTTGTTGATGAAGAGTTTACGGTGTCTAGCTTCTTCTTCAATGGCAGGATTTGTGTAGTTTGCAGCAGGAGTGAACGTTATTGAGGTAGCATACTTGATTTCACTAGAAGCCCCATGTACAAGTAGTTCCAGATCTTGGTTGAAGAAGAATGCAAATGGAATTTCTGACGTTCCATGATATGGTCGTATCACAGGAAGTGGTTTTGTCCAGTCGGTGATGTATGGACGTTTCTTGCTGTCGAGACCACCTTCCCTGTATAAATCTGGATTTGTCCAATCGAAGTCTTTAGATAATGCTCTAGCAATATTCTCCAGATGATATTCCAACTCGGCAGCACTTGCAGACTTATCTTTTAAAAGATTGAATGCATCATTCTTGATTCTACGAAGCTCTCTTTTAGTCATCTTCTTAATGTTGAAAGCATGTTTGACTTTTTGATTGTATTCAAACGTGCTATCTTCTATCTTTGAAGCTTCGTCTTCGATGATTTGAGCCTGTGCAAGGTGGTCGAACCAGTTGTTTCCGTGTAAGTCTTCGTCAGTATCTAACCATGTAAGCACAGCTGGTTCTTCAGAAGACTTTTTACTGCTGGATGGTTTGGCTTTTGCTGGTTTTGGAGGTGATTGAGGTGGATCATCTTGAGGTGGGTCATCTTGAGGTTGAAACTCAATGTCATCATTGATGAAATGTTCAAAGTGATGCTCAGTTTCCTTAGGACCAGATTCTTGATGATTTGGAGATGGTGGAGAAGTTCTCTGTTCTGGTGGTTCCTGAATGTGAATACCAGATCCACTCACAGTCTTTTGTTTCTTTTGTGTGGAATTTGGATCTGGATCCTCAGTGTCGTCATCACGAATCCTCTTTCCTTTATCAGCAGCAACTTTGCAGGAAACATTCTCAATATGTGCTGCAATTGACTTCATAAGACTAATATCTTCAGGAGAAGGAGATGTCATAGTGTGGAGTCTGTTGAGAAGCTCAAGTTTGAGTTCTTCTGTGGTAAAGTCTTTGAGTTGCTTGAAGCCAGAATTGAGGATGATTGCTTCTTTGACCTTGATATCAAGTTGAGTGTTGACATTCTCATTAAGATTCTTCTGTAGATCAGCAGTAAAACGTTTGACATAATGTCTTGTCTTACTTTTGATATTGTCTTCTATATCGAAAGAAAGAAACTCATCCATGTTCTGCTTTGTTTCTTGCATCTCCTTGACTTGTTCAGATAGACCCTTGATAAGTTTTTGCATTTCTGTCATTTGTTCTTGCATCTTGCTCTCTCTTCTTGCTTGAGCAAGTTTTGCTGCTTTCTTGATTTGCCTAGATATTGGTGAGAGAACTTCAACTCTTGTGACTTTGGCGATTTTATTGACTTGTTTGCCTTTTATGACTGTTCTGATTCTTTCTGCCAATGTTGCTTTGCCTTTGTTTGGTGGTGACCTTGATGGTGATGGAGTGAGTGATGGAATAGATGATGATGAGTTAGGAGAAGCAGAGTCTTTGTGAGATGAGGATGAAGGTTTTGAAGGTTTTTCCGGTGATTCTGGAGGAGTTTGATGCTTAGGAGGTGACTTAGGAGGTGAGAAAGGTTTGGGAGAAGGAATGGGAGGAGTTTGATCACGTGGTTGTTGTTGAGGAGATTTGAATGGATCATTCAATGGAGAGATAATGTAGTTGTCTGCTTCCTCATCCTCCTTTTGTTTTCTTTCCATTTCTTCCTTCCTTTTCCTTTCTGCTTCATTAAGTGCCTCCAGCTCATTTGCAGCTTCTGTAGCCTTTGATCCAGTGATTTCTTTTTCTTCATCAGAATTTCCCCATTCATTAGTGTCATCATGGTGATGTACCTCCTCTTGATGTGGAATATCATCAAACATTGAATCGGAAATTTGCTTTGCTGTGGAAGATTGTGAGACACCGGGTTGATTAACCGGATTAGGGGATGAGACTGGTGCTGGAGTGACTCCTGATCCTCCTGCTCCCTTAGCAATTTCTTCCTTCTTCTTTGCTTCCAATTCCCTCATAACTTGCTTCTGTAGTTCTGCTCTTCTTTCTTCATCAATCTTCTTCTGTTTAATACTTGCCTTAGCAGCATTCTCTAAATCAATCTCTGTTTGAAACTCGGCTTCTTGCTCATTGAGTATTTCTATTTCTGGTTCAGTGTCTTCGGAGGATTCAGAGGATTCATCACGAATACCAATTTCTTCAACTTTTGGTTTTGGAGCAGTCTTGATGATTCTCCTCTTGCTTGGGGGTTGTTTCTTTGAATCACTTGATGCACTTCCAGTTTTGCTAGCTCTACTACTCTTGGAACGAGTCTTGGAAGAACCTGTTCCCTCAGTCATTTTAGTGATACCGACAAGCTTCTTCTCATAGGCTTGAATGTAATCTGCGTAAGCAGGAGTTTCCTTGACCTCTTCAGTAAGTAGCACATCAAACAGCTTAAGACCTTGTTTGTGAGTGCTATCCTTTGGAAAATATACTGATTTGAAGTCCGTGTCCATCTTGATCACATGTCTTTCTCTGTCTTCGGGACGATTAGAAAT
Organism: Artemisia tridentata subsp. tridentata; assembly: GCA_021014915.2. Lineage (NCBI taxonomy): Eukaryota > Viridiplantae > Streptophyta > Magnoliopsida > Asterales > Asteraceae > Artemisia > Artemisia tridentata. The sequence goes on from CP139508.1 coordinate 203,664,283, forward strand.
ATCATGATGTTTATCAAGAAGAAGACTGATCAGCAACTTGGTGTAACGGACGAATGGGATTTTAGTCAAGGGTTTTTTGAGTACACCATGTATTTGATGCATAAGGTCTTCCCAGATAAGAGCAACAAAATCAAGGTTGTGTTTGGTAACAAAACCCCAGAAGAGTTGAGCATGAGAGAGTCTTGGATGTTCGTGTCCACTGTCTCTTCCAGACACTGATCGAATCAGAATATAGTACATTGCTCTCCACGGTTGAGGAATGGATTTGGCATTGATATTTGAAAGGATGTTGAGTGGAAGATCTGGATCAACATCATATCCAAGGCCAATGAGAAAGTTGAGAATGTCTTGTTCAGTGGGTGCAGGCCAGTATCGTCTTGAGGGTTCCGGTGGATCTGGTAGAGATAAAGCTTCACGTAGATGTGCTAAAGTGACCTTGACTTGTTTCCTGTCAAGAGTGCAGGTGAAGAATTTGTTGTTGTCATCTGGTTTGATGGTGCTCCACATCTGATGAATGTAAATCTCTGGAATACTATCTGAATCTTCCAAGATACTCCTGCATTCATGTCTTTTGAGAATTTCGATGACAATCCGACAACTTGGTTCAGCACACTTGATATTATCAAAGACCACTCGTGAATTATTCTTGCCATACTTAGCCTTGAATCCTTGTGGGAATAACTCTGCTTTGGTGATAAGTGGAAGTGGTTGTTGTTGTTGTGAAGACATTGTGGATGACCTGAAACAGCATTATGACACCAAATTTGCAGGATATATGTGTGTTAGCATTAGTTGAAATTGAGAGTTTGCACATCACATCCTTTATTAGTGTGAAATTGATCATTTTGATTTGCATAAGAAATTTTCTCATAAATTTGAAATTTCAATGAAATTAGTAATTTCAAAGGCAGATGGTCAAAAAACAAGAGATTTTGACAAATGCGAGAAAAAATTACCAATTGCAAGAGAAAAATACCAATTGCGAGAAAAACTTGTCAAATGCGAGAAAATTTCCAATTGCGAGAAAAATTTCCAATTGCGAGAAACATTTCCAATTGCGAGAAGAATTTCCAATTGCGAGAAAATTTTCCAATTGCGAGAAAAATTTCCAATTGCGATAAAAATTCCAATTGCGGGAAAAATTCCAATTGCGAGAAAAGGTTTTTCAATTGCAAGAGCAAATTACCATTTGCGATAGCAACACCAATTGCGAGAGCAATGGCAATTGCGGGAGCAAATGACAATTGCGATAGCAACTGCAAATTCGAAAATATCTTATCCAAGAAATTTCGAAACCCGTTTTGACGATTTATTCACTCACAAAAATTTCGCAATTCACAGATTAATAATTCCACACTAATTGCAATAGTTTCATTAAGCTATTTCACTCATTTTGACCAATTTATAACAGTTTCTAACCACAAAATCTATGAATTCGAACTGCATGTGCATAGTGTTCTTGATAAACCCTAAATCATAATCAATAATTGTCTAATGTTTCTGGGCTTAATCTGAGGCAACAACTATTCAATTTGAGTCATACCAACACCATAACAACACTTTAATTATACCAAAACATTCATATTCGATTTTCCCTAAATGATGAACATAAACCCTAAAGCTTCGAATAATCATTTAGATGAATTTCTGGAGCAATTAATCATGCATTTGTGTTTCATAATCAATAACTAAGTATAGAAGGACAATCATTATCACGTAAAACACATAGGATTAAAAAATCCCAAATCTACGCAAACCCTAGAAATTCGTCTAATTATTTTACACAAATTCCACCGTTGGATCTTTAATTCCTCGAAAACCATATGTTAAAATCACTTAAAGATCATAAAAAACACTCACAGATTTGTTAGAACTTGAACAGATGATCAGATTTAATGAGAGCCGTTGATTTTGGTTGTTGGTGTTAGTAAATGCGGGAAGGATTTGCAGAAATAGTAAATGACTTGAACAGTTATTTGCATTTAATTCTTTTACTATTTATCTTTTATCCTATTTCCACATTTAGTCCCTTAACCTCAATTCTTAGCACACTAAATCCTAACCAAATGATTTTCAATATTTAGCACTTTTGGTCCTCTAACAATTAATAACCATCAAATTCCTAACAATTAAACAAATAATTCTTAGGGTATCACATCAAAACCAATACAAAACAATATTGTGACAGAAAATATGCAAGTACAAATTTGTAAAAATTTTGTGTCTCCCCCTCAACATTTGGTCAGAAGTGAAAAAAAAAAAAAAACAATTTTAAACTGAACAAAATGTTGAAAGAGGATTTGTACTTGCATACACACTTTTTTTTTTTTTTTTTTTTTTTTTTTTTTTTTTTTTTTTTTTTTTGTGTTATTTACAAGATAGTTTGGATGTTTGACTCATGTATTAGTTTTTGAGAAAATTTGACAATTCCTGAGGAGTCAAACATCGCATTCCAATTTGGTGAACCAATTTCACAAAACGTTCATGAGGTAAAGCCTTCGTGAAAAGATCCGCCAATTGGTGTTCCGTTCCCACGAAATATAGCTCAACGGTACCCTGCTCCACATGCTCTTTGATGAAGTGATATCGGAGAGCGATGTGTTTGGACTTGGAATGTTGGACTGTGTTGCACGAGATAGCTATGGCACTTTTGGAGTCACAGTACATCGGGATTTTGTTGAAGATATAACCATAATCCATCAGTTGTGATCGCATCCAAATGATTTGAGCACAACAGGCAGACATGGCTACATATTCTGATTCCGTCGATGATAGAGACGTACAATCTTGTTTCTTTGACTGCCAGGACACCAGCTTATCACCGAGAAATTGGACACCACCAGATGTGCTCTTCCTTGTATCAATACATCCCGCATGATCCGCATCTGAAAAAGCAGTTAGTGCAAAACCAGAATCCTTTGGATACCAGATTCCCAAATTAATGGTTCCCTTGATGTATCTAAGGATTCTTTTAACAGCAGATAAATGTCTTTCTGTTGGGTTAGATTGATAGCGTGAACACAGGTATGTGGCAAATACAACATCCGGTCTGCTAGCTGTGAGATACATAAGAGACCCAATTATACTACGATAATTTGTAGGATCAGTGGGTTTCCCATGTAAATCAGCATCTAGCTTCGGGGATGAGGAGGCCATTGGGGTGTTATAGGTGTCACTAGTTGTCATGCCATGCTTCTTTAATATTTCTTGTGCATATTTAGACTGACTCAAGAATATACCACGAGGTGATTGGTGAACTTGTAATCCTAGAAAAAAGTTTAATTCACCGATCATGGACATCTCAAAGTTTTGTTTCATTAGTTTTGCAAAAGCGTTTGAGTACTTTTTATGGGTAGACCCAAAAATGATGTCATCCACATAAATTTGTACGATGAGTATGTCCTCCCCGTGTTTTTGTATAAACAGAGTCGGGTCCACAGATCCTTTAGTAAAATGATTAGCAAGCAAGAATGCAGCAAGTTTATCGTACCATGCCCCGGGGCTTGTTTAAGGCCGTAGAGAGCTTTCTTAAGCCTGTAAACGTGTTGTGGATGTTCTGGATCAACGAAGCCCTCTGGTTGTGAAACATACACCTCTTCACGAAGTTGTCCGTTCAAAAATGCAGTCTTCACGTCCATTTGATAAACAGTGATGTTCTTGTGAGCCGCGTATGCCAGAAACATTCTCACTGCCTCTAGCCTAGCCACTGGTGCAAAGGATTCCTCGAAGTCAATTCCCTCTTCTTGGCTATACCCTTTAGCAACCAACCGAGACTTGTTCCGAATAACCGTTCCTTCTGCATCCAGCTTATTTTTCCAAATCCATTTTAATCCCACAACATAAACTCCGTCTGGTTTTTCAACGAGTTCCCAGACTTCCAATCTTTTGAACTGATCCAACTCTTCTTGCATTGATTCTATCCAATTGTCGTAAGTCAAGGCCTCTTTGATATTTTTCGGTTCAGCTTGACAAACGGTGAGAGCGTAAATGCAGGTTTCACCATCTGTGTGGAGTTTCTGTCGTGTCATTACTGGTTTATCTGGATTGCCAATCACATTTACTAACGGATGATCCCTTGTCCATTTATGAGTTGATGGGTAGTGTTGAATGTTGTGCTGATGATATGACGGGTCCATATTGCTCGAGGATGAATCTCCGGTATCTGGAACAGTTGGTGGTGGAGCAAATGGATTAAAGAAGGCGTTCCCGTCATATCCTGATGGTGGTGGAACATTGTTTAGAAATGGGGGATGAATCTTCAACTGCTTGTTGAGGTGTTTTCTCCATTGTTGATGATGATTGTTCAAGTGGTGGTGCATCGTCAGCAACTACTGTAGAGGTAGATGCTGATAGATCAGGTGCTTGATTTGGAAGTTGTTGAGCAGCGGAACTGGTGGAAGCATCTGATGCACTAGTAACACGAACGTCATCGAACATAGGTGCAAACAAATTTTCCAGATCCTTCCTGTTGAAAGGTAGGGGTGCAGATGAAGATTCAGGAAAGTTCAGACGGTTATGTGCGGGTTCCAAGCGGTCTTGCTCAGAAGCCATTTCGGTGAGTTCATCAAAATTAGCGTGTATGGTCTCTTGAATTTCCCCAGTCCGACGATTCCAAATACGATATCCCTTGGAGTTTTCACAGTATCCAACAAAGATCCCAATATCTGCTTTAGCCTTAAGTTTACCAAGATCATCCTTATCATTCTTTGGATAACACAAAGCTCCAAAGACGTGAAAATGGTTGATGTTTGGTTTTCTCCCTTGTATAATCTCATATGGTGTTTTAGTGTGTCTTTTAGTGATCATTGCACGATTCTGAGTATAACAAGCAGTATTGACAGCTTCAGCCCAAAGATAATCCGGTAATTGAGCATTGATCAACATAGTTCGAGCTGCTTCCACGAGCGTCCGGTTTCGTCTTTCAACTACACCATTTTGTTCCGGAGTACGAGCTATGGAAGTCTGATGAACAATCCCATGTTTCTCTGTGAAATCCCGAATGATTTGATTCTTAAATTCAGTCCCGTTGTCTGTTCTGATGATTCGGACGGTGTTACGGACTTGAACTTGAATCTTGGTGAGAAACGTGATGAGGATAGAAGGAACTTGATCTTTAGTCCGAAGAAAATAGACCCAAGTCCATCTTGAGTAATCATCTACTATTACCAGAATATACTTCTTCCCGTTAATACTCTGAACGCGCATTGGACCACACAAATCCATATGGAGCAGTTGTAGGACATGGTCTGTGCTGTGTTCTGTTTTGGGAGGAAAATGGGCACGATGACTTTTCCCTTGTTCACAAGCAGAACACAAGTGATCCTTGGCATATCTGAACTTTGGTAGACCGTCAACTAATTTCTTCTTGGCAAGATCAGTCATGGTTTTAAAATTGAGATGAGACAATCTTTTGTGCCATAACCAAGCTTTTGTGGGATGAGCCTTGGAGAGTAAACAAATAGGAGAAGAAGCTGTCATGCCGTCAAAGGAGATAGAATACAGACTTGTTCCGCGTTTCCCTTTCATAAGGTCGTTCCCTTTAAGATCACGAATAAAGCATGTTTTCTCTCTGAATGCTACTTCCAAGTCTCCATCGCAGAATTGTCCCACGGAGAACAAATTATGACCGAGACCTTCAACATAATACACACGGCTGATTTCGATGTTCCCATTAATATAATCCCCATAGCCCATAATTGCAGCGAAGTGATCATTCCCGAATCTGACCGTTCCGATAAACTTTGCAACAAAGTTCTGAAGAAGTTTGAGATTGCCGGTCATATTTCGGGAGCACCCGCTATCAACAATCCAGAGGACGATTTGAATCACCTGCATCACACACATCGGAAACAGGTGGAGAATTGATAACGGTTGGATCCGCTGGGTTAGTTACACAAGATGTTAGTATTTTAGGTAACCATTTAAAATCAAAAGTGTTCTGTAACCAGCGTTGCCAGGTCCAACTAGTCTCTGCCTTTTTCCTAAGGTATGCACTAGGTGACTTTTTGGTCTTGGATTGGGGCTTTTCTATTTTCTCCTCAGAAACAGCTAGTGGAGGCATTCCTAAAATGGATTTCGCAATGGTTTTAAGCCTAGAGGAAGCGCCACTAGTTCGTTTCTTTCTCTTAGTCAGCAAAGTTTTAGCAACACATTTTGTATGATCACCAGATAGTATGCTATGACGACAAAAGACACAAGTAGCATCAACCAAAACATCTTCATTAATATTTAAAGAGTTATCATTTGTTACATCATTCTTAGAACTAGACTCAGATAAGTGCAATTCTATTTCTGATGTTACATTTGTCTTATTCAAACTACTTTCTCGAACTTCTTCAGACTTAGATACTTCCTTCCTAGATTTCTTGACTCTATTCTTCCTCTGTTTCTTGTGAGTCTTGGAATGGTTGATCTTAGAGGTGGTTTCTAGTCCTGTGGAAGTACAAGTAGCTGAATCAGTGGTTGTGTCAGATGCTTGGGTATGTGCTTTGTCCACTACATACATTCCTGGAGCAATTTTATGAATGTTTGCTTTGCTCTTGTCTAAAACTCTGATCTTCTTCTTCAAATCAATAATGATGTGTTGGAACTCTTGATTTTGTGAATCTAATTTCCTGTTTAGGTAGACTGTGTCATTTCTGTTTTGAATAACTTCATCCAGGTCTTTTTCATTTTGAAACAGTTTAACTTTTAAGAAAGCCTTTGTGTCTTTGTTTTGTTCATGACTGTTTTGAAATGATAGAGATCCCATGAGATTGTGAAATTTGATTTCAAATTCAAGACTTCGTTTTTGACACCAGTCCAACCTTTTTTGAAGAGTAAAAACTTTGTTTTCCACATCACAATTGATTTGTCGAAGATTCGCATTGTCATGTACCAGATTATCAATCTCCATATGCAACATTTTAATATCCACAGCATGATCATTTACAAGTAAAGCATTACCAGATTCATAGAGCGAATTCATAATCACAGAGACCACGTCATAACACAAGACTTTTTCCAAGAGTCGATCATTTTCTTTTGCTAAAAATTTCTTTTGAAGTTTTTGTCGTTGAACCTTGTCATCTTTAGCTTTGAAAATGGATTTCATAGATGCTAGTTCCGTATATAACTCCTCTTCCCATCTTGTTGCACCCTTTTTCAGATTTCTGACATGAGGAAGAATTTTCTTTTGAAGAATCTCCTTCTTTTCTTTCTGAACAGGAGAAAGAAAAGACGAGATAGGAATTTGAGAACTGAACTCAATTTCATTCTCCAAACGAGAAATGTCATCCATAAATGTCTGAAAATATCGAAGAACCCGACATTCTTTAGGCATTTGTGGATCAACAAGATCCTCTATCAAACAATCTTTAAATTGTACACCAGGCGTAGGATCAGAAGTTATAGACGAGGGAGCATTTATGTTTGTGTATGTTAACGTTTGTTCTGGATGATCCTTAGGAGGAACAAATGATTTGCTCAAATGAGGTCGTGCATTATAATCATAGTGTACGTGTGAAAACTTTGTTTGTGACTTTGATCGACCCTCAATCTTGTTTTCAAGAAAATCAGTTTCTTCATCTACAGAATACATAACAACACGTTGAAAGGAATCATCTAACAGAAATGTTGCATTGTATAACTTAGGATTCTCTTTGAGTGCTATGTGTAATTTGCGGGGTGTATCGCTGCCAAGTGCAAAACTTACTCCTTTAGGACTTGGTTTTACAATATTTTTCTGAATTTGTGTTACAGAGTTACCCGTTTTATACACAATGTTTTGAAAATCTTTGAGTTTGGTTTCCAAATCCAGAATTTGATCAAGATAGGAGTCAACACATTTCCGAGTGGCTTTCTTTTCTTCAAGAAGATCCTTCTGAGATGTAGAAAGCTCAGATTGAGTTTTCAACAATTCAGATTTTAAAGCATCAATTTGAATTTTAAACTCAAGTTGATCCTTCTCTTTCTGAGAGAAAAGCTCAGCTTTGGCAATGGTTAGCTCACGAACTTGACTTTCTAAATTTTGAACTTTTACATACTCTTGTTGGAAAGCCGTTTCAAAACCTTTTTCACGTTTATCTTGTTTTAGATATCCGGAAAGTTGTAATTTATAACACTCATTATCCTTTGTTAACACTGCAATTTTCTCTTTGAGCTTCTGATTTATGTCATTGCATTTTTCTATTTGTGACTGGGTGGTCAATAACAAGGCCTGTAAGTCCGAATCTTGATCATCCAACTGATCTTTTTGTTCAATATGATCACAATTAGCATCATCGATGAGATCATCAAAGGAAACAACTGTTTTATCATCATCAAATGATACAACCGTGTTAACTTGATCATCGGATGATGATGATAATAACTCATTTTGAACAAAAGTTTCGTTTGTAGATGAAGATGCAGACGGTGAAGCAATTTCATGAATAAGACATATCGGATCAGGTACCTGAGAAAGACCATCGGTATCATATACCGGGCCTGACTCGGACATATTCATCTCGTGCATATTAGCCATAAGCATGACTGCAGCATTTGCCTCAAGGTCTTCCATCTCATCATCTGATTCCACAGTTGCCATAAAACTTTGATCATTCTGAGTCATCATCCCAGCAGCTCTTTCATCTTTGAGTGCCATCATAAGAGCCTCTTTGTGATACTGACTGCCCATTGTTCTCGGCTTCGGACAAGCATTAGCCATATGACCATTCCCCCCACAATTGTAGCATGTGATAGATGTATTAGCAATGCCTTTCTGACCATTCCCAACATTCGAATTTCCTCTCTGAACATTCCCCATACTGTTTCTGTTTACCCCTGCAGTATTGAACCGATTTCCTCCTGACTGAACCCTTTGATTACCATATCCACGAGTTCCCGAACCAAATCTGCCTGAAGACCTGTTTTGAATTTCAACTCTGCCTTCATGAACAACTGCCTGATTCCTGGTATTTGAAGATGAACGAAGACGGTTGTTGGATTTTGTGAATCTGCCAAATGCGTTAGCAATCAATCCAAATGCTTCATTGAGTGAATTGAAAGCATCCTCTTCTTCATCATGATCTGCATTTGAGTATAGCATTGAATCGGTGTTGTTGTATGGAACCAGCTGGTTATCAGAGTATTGTTGTGGTGCTTCATAAGGAATGATTTGATGATGAGGTTGGGGTGGAATGCTTGGTTGAAAAGATGAGTGTCCAAATTCCTGTTGTGGTAAAGAGAAGTTAGATTGAGCAACGAGAGCAAGTGAATTTGGTGTTGGTGCTGGTGTAAAACCTCCTCGTGCTGCAATTTCTTTATCCACTTCTGATTGATGTTGTCGGAGGTAATCATACATGAGACCATATTTGACATCACCAATTTTCTTTGTCTGCCTCACAAAAGTTGCATATTTTTGCCATTCAGGACCAAGGCATCCAAGGAATTTGGAGTTGATAGCAATCTTTGGTAACTTTATATCATGACGATCAAGATCGTTGATAATGTTGGTGAAACGGTGGTAGTAAGATTCAATGGTCTCCCCTGGTTCCATGATGAAGTGAGTGTACTCCATATATAACTTAGACTCAAGATCTTCTTGGTTTAACTCTGTTCCTTCCATGAGAAGATGAACATGTTCCCACATATCTTTGGCTGTCTTTTGAGCATCAATACTTCGATAGATAGGATTGGGAATTCCTTGAAGTATAAAAGACATAGCCAATTGGTTTGCTTCTTGTTGTAATGTTTGCTCAGTTGTGTAGTTGGCAACCGGAATGGGTGTGGATGTTTCTTCTCTCTCTGTAGTTGCTGAAACTACAGTAGCTGGAATGGGATAGGGTCCTTCTTCAATGACCTTCTTGAGATACTGACCATGGGGTTTTTGCAGTTCAACAAATCTGAGGAATCTACTAGCCCATTGCACGTAGTTACCTGGAGTTAGCATAGGTGGAGTTTCTTGACTTCCAGCTTCATGACGTGATTGCTGACTACTTATTGCTTCACACATCTTGTTAAACCAATGAGGTTCTCTGGAGTATGGTGAATAATTCTGCAGTTGTTGATTCTGTTGCATGATTTGTTGTGGGGATACTTGTGGTGGAGAGAGAAATTGATGCTGTTGAACGAATGCTTGTTGTTGTTGATACTGAGGATGATTTTGTTGTTGTTGAGGATGTTGCTGTAGCTGATAGTAGTAGTTGAAGTGAGGTGGTTGAGACATTTTCTTGGATCTTTAGATAATTAAGATGTGTTTTAAGATTTATGATGTTTGATTTTTAAGTTTACTTAATGTTCTTAGTCCAATTGCGAGAAGCACTGTTTGAATTGCGAGAGAATCTGAATTGCGATAAAGGTTGACCAATTGCGAGAGACTTGTGTAATTCCGAGAGATTTCTCCAAATGCGATAGAAAATTGCAATTGCGAGAATCAATGTCAATTGCGATAGAACTTTGCAATTGCGAGAGATAACTCTGAATTGCGAAAGATCAAGCAATTTCGAAAGATTTTTCAAAATTACAATTTCGATCACGTTCTCAAACTTTTATACAAAAGTTGAGAATAATTCCGAGTCGAGGTAGTTTCACAATCTTTTACAAAGAAGGAAACACCGAGTACCAAATCCGAAGAATCTGATGAAATTGCGAGAAACCCTTAAACTAATCCAATTGCGAGAAACCCTTAAACTAGCAATTCCGAGAAACCCTTGTTACCAAATGCGAGAAACCCTTGAATTGTTGCAGACCAATTGCGAGAAACCCTTCTTCTTCGAATTTCAACCCAGAACGATGGATAATGATGAAAAACGTAAATCTAATGATAATTAACGATTAAAACAACGAATTTTCACCAAATTTTACCACGTTAACTTGAGAAAACGAAGATTAAATGAAAAAGTTTTACACAACGATTTGCAAAACTTACGTTAATCACACTTTTGACGCAAAAGAACTTTTAACAAAACTAACGTAAACTCTTCAAACCAAATGAAATACCGATTAGATCTATTCTTAAAACACTAATCCTAAATATCCTTGGCGTATGATACCACTTGTAGGTCACTATAATGATCTCAAACACACACTCTCGCTAATGAATTAAACAAACACTTACGATCTACTACTTATCTAAATATGAAGCTACGTATGGAAATATCAATAAGCTAGATACGATAAGCTAGAAATAAGAGAAATAAGAAGAGAAGAATAAGATGGAAGGTTTTTCATTCAAACGATTCACACACTAGCATAGCTTCCGCACATACATAAGAAAAACCAACAATAAGAATGACTCCCTTGCCTTGTATTTATAGGCATTGGGAGGGGAATATTCTTTAGGAATATTCCCTTTACATGTGATAAGGATTAATTAATTAACATGACCGGTCCAAGGACTACTATTGAACCGGTCCAAAAATACAAACAATATAGTCCTAATTGTGCAACATTAATTAAATGAACAAGACTTGTAAAATATTTAAAACGTGTTCCTAACACTGTGATGTCCACAGTAAAAAATCATATTTCCACCATTTTTATATCTTCCAATCTGCTATCAAAGAACGATAATCCGAAGGTAATAGCGCGTGCGCACATTCGAAAACACAAAATGGTTATGCAACTTCAGGATTTTACTTCTGACATAACCGAAGATGAACTGAATCAGTTCACCTCGGATTATTTTATCCCTTATGATCTGCACCCAGAGGTGCCAGGTCCAAATGACACCATCGCGAATTTCCCCGATGGGAAGGTGGGGCTATATACGCGCTTTTTCGAGTGGGCGAATCAGCGCGTACCCATTTCCGTGCTCTTGAGTGATATACTCAATTATTACGAGCTCCACATCTCCCAATTGCACTGTATTGGTGCTGGAACTGTCGCTTATTAGCGATTCACCCGACCCTCCAATTATTCCGCGCGTTCTATCACGCGACGTGGTCAAATGGGTGGGTTACTTTCGCGAAGCGCGTAGGCAAGTTACAATGCTATGTGAAGAAGGTGGATAAACTCAAGGACTGGAGGGAGAAATTCTTCTGGATTGACGCCGCCGTCTTTCCTTCCCACTTTCCATTTTACACCCGTGCCACTCTGCCCAAGGATGAGCGCCCCCCGGAGACGTGGTATAACGTCGATCATGCGGCGCTCATTGATGAGAACCGTATTCCCATCAAACCGTATCCGGAAGCGTTCCTGGTGCATATGGGCATCAGTCGCAACTTCTTCGAGCATGAGACAGAGGTTCCCACATTCTTGAATGCGGATGGCACGGGTGGGTGCTCCTTCTGTCGTTATTAATGTAAGCGTTTCTTCGTTTTCCATACTTTATGTAACTTGCTTTTCTTTGTCTACTTTATTGCGCAGAGATGGATCTTTTTGCGGTTGTTAACTTGGAGAATCCGCGTGCCGTAGCAGTGGGGGTGCGTCCTCTGGGGGATGGTGAGCAGACCATTCTGGAGGCAACGGCAGGGCGTGTCGTGGACTTGGTTATCCCAGAGTCTGAGGGCTCCCCTAATGTGGTGGTAGCTGAGCCGCTGCAAGAGGTGGCTCCTCCTGTACAGCAGGGTCCTGACACTGCGCAGTCTCCTCCCAGCAAAACGCTTATTCATTTAGAGGAGACTGACAGTGAGGTGGAGGAGTCCTCCCAACTGACGCGCAAGAGGGTGCTTAGTAGTGGTGGTGAAAGTTCTTCCAAGAGGCCGCGCACTGAGGTTGAGAAGAGCCCATCCTTTACTGAAGTGCAGATGGAGTAAGTATCGTAGTTATTGGTTATGAACTTTTGTCAAGTTATACTTTATTCTAACTTGTGTTCCTTCGTGTCTTCAGCGTGGATGCTGAGAAGTCCGGTGGAGGTACATCCACGGCTGAGATGGAGAAGGACGTGTCCTCGTCTCCCACCCCCATGTAAGTATTTTTTAGCAATCCCTTAGGATTTTGCGTATACTTGACTGTTATTCGTACGCTAACCTTGCTTCTTGATCTTTTGTGCAGTGAACAGCCTGTGGAGGACGCTGGCGTTGTAGATGGAAGTGCGCCTCCCAAGGCGGCTTCCTCTTTGGATAAGGCGCCTTCACCCAGGGATATTGGAGAGGAGTTAAGTCCATTTGACTCTGCGATGGAGGAGCTGGCCTCCATTGCTGTGTGCCAATCTGAGCTGGTGGCGCAAGCCAGGGTGCACCAGTCTGAGGAAGTTTCCAGACTGCAGGCGCAGTTAGCGTCTGTGCAGGCTGAGTTAGCAAGCTCTAAAGCTGAGCAGCTGAGCTCCAAGGCTAAACTGGAGCGCGCAGAAGCGTCTGCGCAAAGGTTGGGGGAGGGGAAGATATTGGTGATGGCTGAGCTGGAGCAGGAGCGTGCTGCTGCGGACCTTCAGAAGCGAAATTCTTTATGGGCGCTGAAGTACTTGCAACAGAATAGGAGCAAGCACTTTGCTAATATTGAAGAGTTTCGTAGCCGCGTGGAGCTTGCGCTGAAGATGCAAGAGGAGAAGCTCCGCAAGCTCAGCATCGAATATGATGAGGAGCTATACCCTCATCTGGTTCAGTCCGTGGCTGAGCGCAGGTACATGCTGCTTTATCTGTTTATGACTTGTATATATCGTAAACTCTTTTTATGCTTAACACTTGTGTTATTTCGTAGGTGGTTGATCAGTCATGGTCTTCGCCTGGCCGCCATGTGCACGCTGGAGCATCCCGAGGTCACCACCTCCTTTGGCAAGGTTGTGGAGTGCGCTATTGCACATGGTGAGACCTTGGCCGCAAACAAGCTTGCTGAGGCCAAGTTGTTGACCGTGCCGCTTGCGGAGGTGCCTGGGTACAAGGCGGATGCGCGTGCTGAGCTTGTTGCTGCCATGGAAGAGCTAAAGAAGCTTGAGCTTCCGCATATCGCTCGCTTGGAGCGTGATCAGGATCAGCCTATCAGCGTGATCATGACGGGGCTCACCCTTCCCAGGCATCTACAGGATGGTGCGGATCAGCAAGTGGACTTCTACTTGAAGCCTGATGTAGCGCAGTTGAAGGTACCCATTTTTGCTCAGCCTCATGACATTCTGAATCCTTTCCGTATTGAGAAAGAGATTTCTTTGCAAAGGTCGCTAAATGCTCATGCTTCCAGGGTCGCAAGAAAGAAAGGCGTGAAAGGGAAGGCCATTCTGTGCGGCATAGGCGCTGCGCATCAATCTAGATCCGACGGGGTGCCTGTTTCCGTGGCCACTGTTTCCCTTGATGATGTAGGGTTGTTAAAGCGGCTCGAGGATGCGAAGGAAGCGGCTATGAGTGGGGGCTCTAGCCAGCTAAGGCGTACAAATAGCATTTAGCTTTTTTGTACAAGTCTTTTGTAGAAACGTATTTCTATATATAAAGATTTTGCTTTTGTACTTAGTATTTTTACAACTTCCAAATACTTATGCTTTTGAACTCGTAGTTCGTGTGTATCTTTGCGTGAAGATATCTTTAATTACCTAAGCGTGCTTAGAAAAGAAAAATTATCATTATGTATGAATTTTCTTAAATGAGGACCGTAGTCGTGTATTAAATTTTTCCAACTTAATGAAAAGGAGAGAGTCATAGTCGTCTATGTATTTTTGTAAGTTTACTTATCGTATCGTACTTTAAGGAATCAAGGGTCTTGATTTCCTGAGTTGTTAAACGCGCACAGTGTGCCCTAGTGCGCATCCGTCGTGGGATGCGTAAGGAACTTGCGCCAACGTCTTGAGCGCAAGGTGTTTAACAAGGATTCGTGATCCAAAGTTGATGGGTTTGCAACCCTCTTACTCAACGAGTTGTTTATTAGGTTTACTCATCCTTTCTGCCATCGTGGGTCTTAGTGTGTGCATGCACGCCATGTAGGCAAAATTATAACAATATTGAAACACGATAATGAAAGATGCAAACAATAGAGTTAAATGTGTTATGGAGTTAGCTAGAAACCATAACGTTTTATTAATACTTGCAAGTTTTTAAAAAAGAGAATACTTATCTAGATAATACTTAAAAAATAAAATTACATGGATCTTTATTGGGGCACTTTCTAAAGTGCGTGAGTGTCCATGTTGGGCCGTAGCCTGCTTTAAAGATAGCACCGCTTCAGGTTGCGGATGTTCCACGTTCGCTGTAGCTCATGTCCGTCCTTGTCGCGTAGCTTGTACGCTCCATTGCCAAGTGCTTCTATGACCTCGTAAGGTCCTTCCCACTTTGGTCCTAGCTTACCAGTGTCTTCTGCGCGGCTTGAGTCGTTTTCGCGGTATACGAAGTCACCTGGTCTGAATGACGTGCTGCGTACTTTGGCATCATAGTATCCTTTCATTCTTGACTTGGCTTTCTCTTCGCGTATTGCTGCGCGTTCACGTCGCTCTTCCAATAGATCTAAGTCTATGCGCCGCTCATCATCATTGGTTGCCACATTAACTTCCGCAGTGCGGATGGTTGGCATTCCAATTTCAGCTGGTATTACAGCTTCTGTCCCATAGACCAAAGAGAAGGGAGTGTCCCCATTACTAACCTTGATGGTTGTTCGGTGCGCCCAGAGAACATGTGATAGTTCTTCTACCCATCTTCCTTTGTGTCTGTCCAGGCGCGCTTTGATTCCTTCGCCTAGGCTTCTATTTGCGCGTTCAACCAGACCATTGGTTTGTGGATGAGTTACTGATGCAAAGTGTTGCGTGATGTTCAGCTGTTCGCACCAATCTTTGAACGGATTATCACGGAATTGTTTTCCGTTATCTGAGATAATTTCACCAGGTAATCCAAAGCGACATACTATGTTGTCCCACACGAATCGTTTTATCTGGTTACCTGTTATGGTCGCTACTGCCTTTGCTTCGATCCACTTAGTAAAGTAGTCTATTGCCACAATAAGGAATTTCAATCCACCTGCGGCAATAGGGAAAGGTCCAGCGATGTCGATACCCCATTTGTGGAATGGCCATGGCGATGTAATAGGCGTTAGTTCATGCTGTGGTCGGCGCGGAATGGGTCTGTGAACTTGGCAATCACTGCACTTCCGTACCAAGTCTCGCGCGTCACGGTGCATAGTTGGCCAATAGTATCCAGACCTTAGTGCGCGCGCTACAATGGACCGTGGTCCTGAGTGCATGCTGCATGAGCCTGCGTGGATCTCTCGAAGTACATAGTCTGCCTGGAGAGGTCCAACGCACCTGAGCCATGGTTGTAGGAATGAGCGTCTATATAAGACGTTATCTCTAAGCTCGAATCGCTGCGCTGTGCGCCGGATTCTTCTAGCTTCCTTCTGTTCTTGGGGGAGTATGCCCTTACTAATGAAGTCAATGATTGGTGTCATCCACGTAGGGCTTTCTTCTTCTATCACTGTGGATATTTCCATCTCTTCGATTGACTTATTTTTCAAGGTTTCCACCAATACTTGTTTCGATAAATGTGCGAAACTGGTGGATGCAATCTTGCTTAGCGCATCTGCTTTCCTGTTTTCACCCCTGGGGACCTGCTTGATGGTAAACCTATCGAAGTTCTGGATCAGAGATTTGGTTTTTTCGAGGTATTGGATCATGTGTTCCTCCTTTGCTACATACTCGCCTGACACGTGGTTAGCAACTAGCCGTGAATCGACGTTCGCTTCTAAGTTGCGTGCACCCATTTTAATTGCGATGCGTAACCCAGCCAGGAGTGCTTCGTATTCTGCCTCGTTGTTCGTGGCTGTGAATTCAAAGCGCAGAGCATATGTGAATTCAGCTCTTTCTGGATTAGTGAGAATAAGGCCACCTCCTGATCCATCTATGCATGAGGATCCATCAGTGAATAGGATCCATGGTTCTTGAGGTTCCCCCTTGCTTGTCGCAGGTGTAGTGTCAGTATCTGGCTTCTCGATGATGAAGTCGGCCAATATCTGCCCTTTAATTGCAGTGCGCGGTCTGTATGATATGTTATGCTCACCCAGTAAAACGCTCTATTTTTGTAGGCGTCCCGATGCGTCGGGTCTCGAGATAACTTGTTTGATGGGTTGGTCTGTGATAACAGCTATTGGGTGCGCCTGGAAATACCTGCGCAGTCTTTTTGCTGCAAATACTAAAGCTAGGACCAACTTTTCCATTTCAGTGTAGTTAATCTCCGTCTTCTTGAGCGCCTTGCTAACAAAATAGATGGGTGTTTGGACAGAGTTCCTGTCAGTCAGTAGTACTGCGCTGACTGCTCCCTGAGTCGCAGATAGGTACATGATCAGCTCTTCCCCTGGTCGGGGCGCGACAAGCTTTGGTAGGGCTGCTATGTGTTGTTTGAGCTGTTGGAAGGCCTCTTCTGCTTCCGCGGTCCACCTGAAGTCTCCCTTTTTTGTGCACTTCTTGAGTGTTTTGAATAGGGGAAGTGACTTGTCCGCTGATTTAGATAAGAATCGGTTCAGTCCGGCTAGTTTGCCATTTAGGGACTGGACCTCCTTCAGTGTGCGCGGTGAGGGGAGGTCAATGACTGCTTGGGTCTTTTCTGGGCAAGGCTTGATCCCATCGGGTTCTATTAGATACCCGAGAAACATGCCTTCTGTAGCGCCAAATGTACACTTCTTGGGATTCAATTTCATGTTGATTCTCCTCAGTGTTTTGAACGTTTCCTCCCTGTCGCGCACTAGTTCTTCCTCAGTATGGCTTTTGATGACGAGGTCATCGACGTATACTTCCAAGTTGCGGCCTACTTGTTTCTCGAACGCAGTGTCTACCAATCGTTGGTATGTTGCTCCTGCGTTCTTTAGGCCAAAGGGCATCTTTGTATAGCAATAGACCCCTTGACTTGTGTGGAAGGCCGTTTTTTCTTCATCTTCCTCCGCCATTTGAATTTGGTGGTATCCCTTGTATGCGTCCAGGAAGCATTTGAAGGGATATCCACACAGAGATTCGATCTTCCAGTCTATCTCCGGTAGCGGGTAACAGTCCTGTGGACATGCTTTATTGAGGTCTGTGAAGTCTACGCACATTCTCCAACTGCCATCGCTCTTCTTTACCATTACTGGGTTAGAGAGCCAGTCATGGTAGTACACTTCCCGCATGATGCCTGCGTTTACTAGTTTGTGTACTTCTTTCAGGATGGCTTTTGCGCGGTCTGGGGCTTGTCCGCGCTTTTTCTGTCGTATTGGAGGATATCCTTGTCGAATTTGTAGCTTGTGTTCCGTGATAGAACGTGGCACTCCTGTCATGTGCTTTGGCTCCCATGCAAAAATATCTAAGTTATTTTGCAAGAGTGCGCATATAGCTGATTTGCCTTTGTCAGACAGAGACCCGCCAATAGATACTTGTTGATCCGGGTAGTCAAGGTGGATGGCGACCTTTAGGTTTGGGACTTTGATTGCGCGCTGTTCTGGAGCATCGCTTACGTCGTTTGTCACTGCGTTGCATTCTTTGGGTGGTATGGTGGTATTGTAAAGAGTGACAATACCTCCTTCCACTGGGAACTTTAGCATCCCGTGCGCTGTGGATGGCACGGCGCGGATAGATGATATTCCAGGTCTCCCGATGATGCCATTGTACGGAGAGGGGGATCTGATTACCATGAAGTCCATCCAGGTGACTGTAGAGTGTGGTTTGTCACCAACTTCTACAAATATACGCAATTGCCCCATGGGCCATATCTTCTCCCCTGTGAAGCCAGTGAGCGGTGCTGTGGCTGGGATCAACTGACTCTGTATCTCAGGTCGCAGTTTCTTGAAACAGTGTTCATATATAATATTAGCGGATGCACCTCCATCTATATACATGCGACGGATGTCGTGACCCCCCGTATGTATTTCAATGGTAAGTGGATCCACCACTGCGTTGTTCGCAGTCAGGGAGGGGAAAGAAATTTCGTTTTCCTTAGAAAACCGTTGACTGACCTTCTGTCTTGTCGCGCGCTGCCATGGGTGTATCATGTAGATGATATCTGCCTTTTCTTTTGATGTCTCCTTCTTGGCCCCTGGTTTTGGTTTGTCTTTCCCTTCTCTGATGTTTTTTACGAGGTGGTCCATCTTTCCTTCCTTTACCAATTTGTCAATCAATTGGCGTAGTTGGAAGCACTCGTTGGTTGTGTGGCCTTTCTGTCCATGGTATTCGCAATATCCATTCCCTGTGCGCCGATCCTCTGGGGTGTGCATTGGTGGTGGTTTCGGGAAGTTAGCCCCTTCCGTCGCGAATATTTCTTTTGGAGTTTTTGTTAATGGGGTGTACTTGTCGTTTCCCCTTCCACCGCCTTGAGTGCGATAACTCCTATTACGATTGCCGCCCTGGTCATTGGATTGTCTCCTTGACTCTTCTTGTGGCCTATGGTTCGAATAGCCTTTCTTGCTATCCGCAGCGGCTTCTTCTCCTTGGACGAAAGACCTCGTGCGCTTCATGAGTTCGTCGAAAGTTAAGGGAACCTTATCGTTTAACTTTTTTATCAAATCTGGGTTATTGATCGCATTCATAAAACCCGATATTTTTAGTATCTCTGGACACGCCTTGACTTTCATGCATTCGTCCTTGAAGCGTTCCATGAAAGCACTTGTGGGTTCCCCTTGTCGCTGTTTAACTCTAGCAAGTTCGACAGGGTTTTTGGCGCACTTCTTCCTTTGAGTAAAGTTTAAGCGAAACGCCTTGCGCAACTCCTCAAACCCATCGATGCTTCTACGTGGAAGCTTGCTAAACCAGTTGCGCGCATTCCCTACTAATGTAGAGTTGAACATATGGCACCACACAGGTTGTGGCCAATTTTCGATAGTAGCTGCTGATTCGAAAATTTTTAGGTGATCATCAGGATCACCTGTCCCATCATATGTTTTGACGTTAGTAGGCATGCGCCTTTTCTTATTCTCCGAAAAATCGCTGATGCGCCTAGTGAACGCATCAACCTTTTGGCGACGCCAGGGAAGAGACATGTCTTCGTCTTCCTGGTCGCGGTATTTTCCTCTTGATTTCCAGTGTCCAGTCTCGCTGTCTGAGGAATCTCTTGAAGATGAGCGAACTCTTTTGTGACGCTTGCGTCGACTATCATCAGAGTCTGAGCTCGCTCCTCTGCGGCGCTTGCGCCGACTACCCTCAGAATCAGAGCTTGAGGGGCTTTCACTTGGGGAGCATCGTCGCCCAAGCCTATCTTGGATCCTGCGACTGCCAAGCCTAGCGTGGACATTGGCGCGCCACTCCCCCTCTTCAGGCTCTTCCAGATTTTGAAGATCGGCTGCTTCATCATCCATAATCCTCCTTCCAATCCTGGTAAACACTGGTTGTTTGCGGCTATCCCTCTCGTGTCTTTCCTTTCGGTAGCGCGTTGGGGACGCCTCATGCTCAGGGTCGAAGTTGAGTCTGCCGTGCAGACTTTGGCTTGACCTCTTCTTTGCCTCCTCTCGCATGAGCGCAGCCAAGGCTTCGTAATTTTGAGATACAAAGTCGCTTGGCGCCTATTCGGAAGTGACTCCTTCTAGCGCGATGGAGTCTGTTTCCAAGGCAAGATCCTTGTTTCGGATAGGCGCATTGGGAGGTTCAGTGAAGTTCACCTCTGGCATGGTAAGAGGAGTGCTCTCCAGTTCTACCGCACTAGTACTTGTTGTAATAGCGGGGGTAGTCTTGGTAAGCGATTCCACTGTAGGAAAGACCAGATCCGAATACGCTCCTAAGCTTCTAGGTGTGCTGGTTGTCCCAGGGGCCTGCTTAGGGGGTGCATCCGTTTGATGCTTCTTCCCTAGTGGGTCGTCATGCGCTTTCTTCCCATGCGGACTCTTGTGACTTCCGTGTTTCGTCATTCTAGTTCTTGGTAAAATTCTTAGTGTAGGGTCCCACGGATGGCGCCACTTGTTGATACAAAAGTTGGGCGTTCCTTGTGAGGGCTTCTATTCTCGTACCAATTAGATCTTAATGCTGGGTGGAACCTGCGCACTAAGAAAAAGAACCAACACCGTTAGGCTTATCGAGGGATTGTCTCCCTCGATTATCCTCCGGCGTGAGAGTAAGTAATCGAATTTTAGGGTTTAGTGAAGAGTTAGGGTTTGAATGAAGTCGTACCTTTACCGAGGGCATGGGTGCCCTTTATATACACATGAAACCCTAGTAGGTTTCTTGTTCCCTACTCCTCGGCGTATTCGCCGACCTTGGATATTTGGTGTATATCCCCTTTATTTAGGAGATATTCCAAATCCTATCCGAAAATAGCTTTGGGCTTGGGCCTTGTAGGCCCAAACCGTATAAGTGGTAGTCCATTAATCGCCGTAGCGGCCCATACGTGGTGGGCTTAGATATTAGTATTGTTTACTAATCGGGTTCGTGACCCGGGTGTAGACTATACGTCATCAGTTATTGAGATAAACCGAATTTATTTTTATACTAAAACCCCATGCAAGCACGAGATTATATCATTTATACACACAAATATTTATTAAATTTGACGTATGTCCAAACTCCGTTAGTACGACTAATGTCAAAGTTACACGCGCGTGTGTGGGTAAACTAGTTTAATTAAACACGACTTGTTTAATTAATCTTGTTGACAATCCTAAAGGGGTTGACTGTTGGAATCGGTCAACGAGGCATTTTAATTTTAATTTTAAACGGGTTAACAGTTAGAATCGGGTGTTAATATGGCTAACCTGAACATGGCCCGTTTGTTAAACGGGTTAGGTGGGGTAACCCGTATACGAGTCGAACCCGTCTATTTTCGTGTCAAGTTACGAATTGCTACCTTACTTGAAATCTTATCAATATTTGTGTTTAATTTTCCTAAATTAGTTTTCTAGGCAAATTTTACGCAGACTTATTACTTATTAATAAGGTCATGATATAACAAGTCTTTTTGCAACTGCATTATCTGCTAAACGGAAGAATGTAAGACGTGTTGCTACTCATTAGGGCTATAAACGAACTGAACGTTCAGTGAACATTTCATGAACCGTTCGGTAAAAAAATTCGTTTATGTTCGTTTATTTACTATATGAAGGAACATGAACAATATTTTACGTTCATTTAGTTAAATAAATGAACATGAACAAAGGTCGCATCCGTTTATTTATATTCGTGAACGTTCGATTATTTGTTTATTAACGTTCGTTTATGCTTACTTATTTGTTTATGTATGTATATCATATTTTTTAATTGTATATTTTTAAAACTGGTTTGTTTAAACAAAACAACACTTATAAAGCAAAATAGTATGTATAATTTAATAAAGTTTATGTTTGTTTTTCTACGTTAATTTGTGTTCGATCGTTTATGCTTATTTATGGTTTGTTTAATGTCTTAATGAACGAACATGAACGATTCGTTTTCTTAATAAACGAACATGAACAAGAAAATTCGTCCGTTGCGTTCGTGTTTGTTTATTTGTCCGGTTAAAATTAAACGAACGAACATGAACAAGGCTCTATTCGTGTTCGTCCGGTTCGTTTACAGCCCTACTACTCACCCATCAACATCTCAAGCTTTTCAAAAATCTGAGCTATCGTGGTTGAAGCGATGTTGAGCTTGTTAGGTACATCATAGAGAATACGGTATCACTCGAGAAAATTGTTATTAAGCCTCATTGGCTTGGTATTATAATTCTGAACGATTGGTTTATTTTGGGAGGAAATGGCCAAGCAACTGGTGCCTCCGCGATGTGGAGTTGGTTATACTCTAAACGCTTTTGAATGCCGAGAACTTTGTGAAACTACCATATCTTCCTTTTAGTATGTAGTTTAGTTGTTGATGTTTCTTGAAATGGCCTCACTATATACAGCATTCACTATACTTTTATCCCTAAATAAAAATGGCCATACAACATGAACCCAAAATTATGAGAGAAAATCAAAAACCCTATAACTCATTTGTGTGATATAAAGTTTTTAACGTAATAACATTTAAAGAAAATAAAAAAAGACCATACACGCCCAGTGGGACTCGAACCCACAATCGCCTGATTAGAAGTCAGACGCCTTATCCATTAGGCCATGGGCGCAATTCGTGAACAATTTGTAAACTAAGCAAAATTTAAATGCTTTTTGTGCTCAAGGATCTATTTCAGGTATCAAATCAATAATCTATCTTAAATATTTTACAACTTTGAAACTAAATGTTTAGCTTATTTTAAATCTTTGTTCCTATTAATCATCTTCACATTTTGTAAATATTACTTTTTTTCCATAAGTTACCAATTGATAACATATATTCCTCTTATAGTGCAAACATGTATTTTAAGGAAAATTGAAAAAAATGAGTAACATACTATGCATATTCCAAATATATGATAAGTGTTTTCGGGATAGTATTTCACATTCTAGGGTTTTTTATCTTAAAGAAAATTCACAAGGAAGTTGCATCCCATTAACCGGAAATTCACGACATTCCTCATTAAAGATGACAAAATGGACATCTTATGTGACGGGTTAAAATAGATTAAATTTTTGTATGAGTCGTAATGGGGTGGGGTAGGTTTAACATGAAACACTTTTTGAACGACTTCCGACCCGTAAACTTTTTTAGTTAATTCTTCTTTTACCCACCAATTTCCTAATTAGTAGTAAATGAGTCAATATTTCCATCTCAAAATAGAGTAAATTACACCGTTCGTTCTTGTGTTTGCGTTGACCTACGAGCTTCATCCCTTGACCCAAAATATTTTACTGTTCGTCTCTACATGCAAATAAAGACGAATAGTATATTTTCTTGGGTCATGGGACGAAGCTCGTCGGTCAACGCAAACCACAAGATCGAACGGTGATCTTTACTCCTCAAAATTTAATAGAAAAAGCCACACTACGTAATCATAAGTTTAGTCTTCAAAATCTAGACTTATCCACACGCTTTACATAACCGGTACTTGCATGGATATATTCACTTCCACAGTTCTACACAGAGTAGCAAAACTGGCTTATTATACCAGGCTAGAGTTATAAGAATCTTGTATACATTGGGATCATGCATATCAACACAACAATAGCCAACTAAAATTTACGAAGATCAGAAAAAACAGCACACATGATTTGGATGGTTCAACACGTCGAAAACCCTCAGCTCATCAGCTCTTTTGAATACCCGAACATTTTTCATACTTTCCTCACATAAAAAGCAAGCTTCTCCATCCAGTTTTTGTAGTTTTGGATACATTAATAACAAAAGTAGTGTTTATGTAATATGACATAAGTTATAGAAACTTGGTATATTTTGTATTTGTGAACTGTGTTCGAACATCAAACTGAACAACACAGGACTTCCAAAAGGATTATCTCAGAAAAGAATTAACATCTTGATCAATGTGTAAACATATATTTCTAGAATTAACTCTATGGATACACGATATTTTTCTAAAGGAAATTTCTTTAGAAGGATCCAGAAGAAAACCGGGAAGTCAGCCCTTGTGACATATTTTCAGCATCTAGTTTGACATTCTGTCGTCCGGCGGTCAAATCTTTGTCACGGTCCCATGGTTTCCAAGGATGCTGACCTTCCCATTCTTGTTTCTGTTTATCCTGGTCCTGTTTTGACTTCTTCTTTGACCGAACCCAAGTTGCCTCTTGATGCTTTTCCACCAACGATTTTGACCTTTTGGCTTTGTTGTACTTGTCTACCAATTCTGCATCAGCATTATTTGTTTTCTTCTCTTGCTCACTAGCAGCAGCAAGTGCAGCCTCATTATATGCCTCCAGATAGCTGCCCAATCATATGATAAGTATTTTAGAAATGCGAACGGCTAAACTGAGTATTTCACATTTTACGGTTTTCATTTAAAAGAAAATTCACAAGGAGGTTGCATCCCATTCACCGGGAATTTACGACATTCCAGAGATGACAAAATGGACATCTTATGTAAGGGTTAAATCTTGTACATTGGTGCTGGCAATAACTTATATATAGACATTTGGTTTCTTCTTTTTTCAGTGTGGGATTTACTTTGCATACAATAATAACTTGTAGTCATAACCAAAAATGAAATGAACCTAGAGTTGGGTGGCACCAAATCTACCTTTTATAGGATCGTTATTATTTAGCGTGGTATCATTGAAATGATGTGACAAGTGTGTTTTCTTTGCATGTACACTGATAAGTTCAGGTGAGCAGTATAATCCAGACATGTTATTTAACTCCTTAACTATCTAAACTATACTTCATATTAGACACATATCTGCACTGATTAAAAGATATAATGCTTAATTCAATATCTTGTTTTTAGGGTATCGTTGTTGTTGTATACCAAAAGGTGTGAGTGATTTCCTCAAGAGGGACGTATGGTTATTTCCTTCGCATTTATATGTAAATACTCATTTAAAAAGTGCTTCAATGTTCAGTTCTTGAGAGTTTGAAACTTCGAGTGATCTTTTTTTCCACACTTTGTAACCAATAAACATCTTTTTGTTGACACTAGTATTAAACACTATGCAAACTTCATTTATGCTGCTATTACATGTAAATGTCAGTGTGTCCAATGTCTTTCTTTTAACATACTAATCCGGAGCATATGAAAAAAGTAGCTAACTTGCCTATTGAACAATGGAAATTTGACTAATGCATTGCATAAATTGGCAGCTTCAAACGATCATAACTATTGATGAGCCAGGTACGACCTGTAAAAGCAGCAGTGACGTATATTCAGCAGTTGTGCAACCAAATTTCCTTCATCCACGGGTTTAACATTTTAAGGTTTTCTCCCATTTCTCCAGTCTTATGAAATTTTCGTCTCTAACAGTAAATTATGTTAAAACAACAGTTTATGATTTTCGTATGTTTATCTATGGGATTGATCTTAAATAATTAATTGCTGGTTTTGGACCCGTATAAAAAGTCTGTTTGTAACTCTGAGATCCATTTAGGTATATCATACAATATCTCTTTGTGTTCATAGTTCATACATCCGCTTTCATTCTACATCATTTATACAGTGACGAGACATGTTACAACTACATGAGCTAACTTTTATACCAGGCTAGAGATAAGAATCTTGTATACACTGGGATCATGCATATCAACACAACAATAGCCAACTAAAATTTACGAAGATAAAGAAAAACAGCACATGTGATTCCGATTTGTGTAGTTTTTGAATAACAAAAGTAGTGTTGAATTGAAATGGCATAAGTTATAGAAACTTCGTATATTTTGTATTTTTGAACTGTGTTCTAACATCAAACAGAACATACACAAGACTTCCAAAACGGTTATCTCAGAAAAGAATTAACATCTTGATCAATGTGTAACTTGTAACACAACATGAACATATATCTCTAGAGTTAACTCTATGAATACATGATACTTTTCTAAAGGAAATTTCTTTGGAAGGATCCAGAAGAAAATCGGGAAGTCAGCCCTTGTGACATATTTTCAGCATCCAGTTTGACATTTTGTCGTCCAGCGGTCAAATCTTTGTCACGGTCCCAGGGTTTCCAAGGATGCTGACCTTCCCATTCTTGTTTCTGTTTATCCTGGTCCTGTTTTGACTTCTTCTTTGACCGAACCTGAGTTGCCTCTTGATGCTTTTCCACCAATGATTTTGACCTTTTGGCTTTGTTGTACTTGTCTACCAATTCTGCATCAGCATTATTTGTTTTCTTCTCTTGCTCACTGGCAGCAGCAAGTGCAGCAGCCTCATTATATGCCTCCAGATAGCTGCCCAAGGATATGATAAGTATTTTAGGAATGCGAACGGCTAAACGAGTATTTCACATTTTACGGTTTTCATTTAAAAGAAAATTCACAAGGAGGTTGCATCTCATTCACTGGGAATTTACAACATTCCACATTAGAGATGACAAAATGGACATCTTATGTAACGGGTTAAAACGGATTAATATTTTGTATGTGGCATAACGGGGGGTCGGGGGAATTGCATATATATCCCTCCCAAAGTCAATAATTACATATATATCCAACTTAAAATCATAATTACATATATATCCTTTATAAACATTAAATATAACAAATATATCCAAATAACCAATTTTTATATTTTAAAATCTAAAAATACATGATTTTTATCATATTCATTTAAATTGTCCATTATACCCTTATCCCTTCCATATCACTAGTCATTTTCTCTAGCATCTGTTCCTCGACATTGTCCTTAACATCTGCTCAATGAGTCACGTTATATTTTTTTATGTGAACATCAACTTTATTTAATTCACAATAGTTGTTTATTTAATTTATGCTCCTACTTGATTTTGTCAATTTTCATACACGTGTCTTTCCTTCATGATATAATTTCTTTGAAAAGCCCACTGCAAAAGGAATGCAATGACCCATGAAAATTGAAAATCATATCGTCAAAAATCGTCATTATATTTGGTACAACTTAGATCGTGGACGAGTGCACAAGTTTAGTCGATAATGGTTTAGTCGATTGGATTTTTGTAAGAAAATCCACCCCCATTCAACCAAATCTAATAGCGATATTTAGTCGATTGAAAATTATCAGTTTTCTTAATTTTGTCTTTCCTTTACAATAAGATTGAACCATGTTCGAAGCTTGTGAAAAATCAAACAGTGATTGGACTTTTTGAGCGTTTTTGTGAAAAGTGAGAGGGGTTTAAGACATTTGGATCTACAGTTCCTATTTCACTATTATTGGTTTGAAGAATAGAGTTATAACAGGAGTTGCATAGTTAATCATCATGAAAATGGTGGTTTGATCACTTGATGTGTAGATGAAACAAGGTATAAGGGTCATTCTATGGTTAAATGATAAGCATAATGGATTTTTAGATTTTTATAATATAAAAATTATTTATTTGGATATATTCATTATATTTAATGTTTAGAAAGGATACATATGTAATTATGATTTTAAGTTGGATATATATGAAATTACTGATTTTGGGAGGGATATATATGCAAATTCCCCCCTTTCAATAAAATCTGAGCGACTTTCGGCCCATAAACTTTTTAGTTAACTTTTAAAGATAGAATCATAACCCCAATAACCCTGAACCGACCGATTCATAAGTAGATGAGTCAAAATTGCCACCTCGAACTACAATAACAAAAGGCACCCTAAATAATTATAAGCTTGGTATTCAAAATTTAAGACTTATCTACACACTTTAAATAACCAGCAGTACTTTTTATCTAGAGTGTGTGACTATATATAATCTTGACCAACTTGAAACAAAAGGGCCTTTTGTGTAATATTTCAAATATTGCAGAATGCTGGTAGGAGTAAAGAGTTGACATACTTCATTTTAGCTTTCTGAGCTCTGTCAGAAGGCGTATCAGTCCAGGCACTAGTATCACCTCGCCCTTCTCTAGAAGTTCTGCTAAAAGCTTTTGTTGATTGTTGTGTTGCCACGCCAGTCTAAGAAGAAAAGATTAGAATGAAACCATGTTTAGGGTAACTGTGTGACAATCTAATCCCTAATAACAATCTCCATAATAATCTTTATGTATAAAGGACAATGAGTAATGAAAATATGCAAAAGGTTTTCTGACAGAGTTCTTTGTTATTTATACTTATGTTATTTATAAAGGGGAGTTCATGTAGAACAGAATAATAAGAAAGAAGTATGAAAATATCAGTTCTCTGTAATAAGACACTGAACTTATACTATTTATTATGCAGTTCAAAAAAGAGATAACTCAAGCATCTGAATAGATAAAGATAGCATTAAAAGGAAGCCTTACTTTCCTCTCAGGAGGTAGCGTTGTCATCCATTCATCTCTCTTTCTTTCCTCTTTTACATCCATCTCTGCTAAGAGTTCGTCATCACCCTCCATAGCAATACCTAAAAACAAGCAACTTTATACTTTTAAATTGGTGGGAAAATAACTAATCCAGTAATAACAAGCTTTTAGATGTTAAAAAGAACAAATATGCTGACACTTTATATCATGCAGTAATTTTCAGTAACAGATAAATGCAACAAGTTAATGGAATGAATGCCTTAAACACAGAAATTAATCTACCAGACATCATCAGGACTTGCAGGATGTATGTAGAACTTTGTTATCAAGTTGGCCACCGGAGTTACAATTAATAGCAAAATAGTCACTACTATATTCTATCCATTGCCGGGCGCGCGTTAGCGCTTTACTAATAAGATAGAAGGGGCTTTTCTTGTTTAGTCAAGTCTTGCTTTTTGATAGGAGTAGGTGCGGAAGGGCACTCTTCATTCGAAACTAATGAATGTCAGGTCGGGGCTTTCTGCCTTGTTATCAAAAAGGGGGTTGGGTAAAGCAAACTCCCAACATACTCTTAGTGTTTTCTTTTTTATCATTATTAGAGCCCTAAATTTCTCAAAACTGCAGATTCAGGCATCATTTCCCAAACGGCTCAAAGGGTGTGAAACTACAAATCTAGCAACAAAACTTTCAAAACCAACTCATAAGCAAATTCGTTCAAATAAATCAACATAGACGTTGTGACAGCGTCATGTAGGTAGGATGTTCATGACGTTTTTCATATCAAGTCCTTTAGTTGTTTTCAAAAGTAAAGGATAACAATAGATCTCACCTTGCAAACGCCTCCATTGTGCAGCTTCACGCATCGCTTTCAGCTCCAACTACAAAAGAAAAACAGCAATTTTAGATTCTATAACAAGTCACTGGTATTCTTTCTGCTAAAAGGCATGTAGACACGCACCTTGAATCTTTCCTTTTCCTCCTTTTCGTCAATTTTATCATCCATTGCTTTTTTCTGAAATACAGACCATAGTTAGAAACTTAAAATTACTAACATCAACAAACTCCAAGAGAGTTCACTAAAAACATAATACTCAGTGTAAACACAGTTAATAGCCATTACTGCTAACAATTATTAGCCATTAAACTTTACTGATAAGATACAAAGTCGATTGCAAAAGCTTTTCAAATTTCAAGATAAACGCATGAAAAGATATTGATAATATTTCATGGCAAGTATTGACAGTGCATGATACTAACCTTCACAGGATCTTGTAGATCCTTGAAAGCTTTATTTAACTTGATGAAAGCTTGATGGGCTTCTGGATGAGTACACTTGTCAGGGTGAACCATAAGAGACAACTTCCAATATCTGAAAGCAGATAAACATTTCGGCAATTAATATATCTAGTAATAAGATTACTAGCAACCACACTAAAGCCATATATACGACATTTTTATAAAATCTGGATGGGATGTCAGACATCAAATTTTAACTGTTGCAACAGGAACCTTAATCAAATATTCATTAAGATTGTTCTGCATGGCTAATAATACAGATATATGTAAATCATTAATATAAGATATATGGCATTTATTACTGAAATCTAAATAAGTGGAGAAAACTGTATAAACAAGAATAAGCAGGAAGTGGCAACAGTATTTGCAAAAGCTTGCCTTTTCTTAAGGTTGTCAGCTACCATATTCCTATTGACTCCAACAACATCATATGGGTTATCAACATCTGCTCCCATAATTCGTGTGACCTGATAACACAAAAGTTACAATGTTAATAGCCTAACGTCAACACAGATATGCATCAAGATAAGTTATACACGCATGGTCTGAAACATTGAAATAATACATGAGCAAGTTAATAATCCATCCATCCCCTGCGATTTGAACCAATTCCATTTTAAGATATCCCGTACTAATTGCAAGGTTCCCCATCTTAAAAAAAAAAAAAAAAAAAAAAAAAAAAAAATCAAGATGAAGTTACTTGCTAACCCATTGCCGTCATTACAAAGTACAAACTGTTTATGGTATCAATGTGGTTAAGAAGAGTTATTATTTCTCTTTCACCCTTCCAAAGGTTAAAGTCATTAGCCATAAAGAGACCTTAAGCTTTTCAGTGAAAATTAAACTATCTTTAGACATATAGGTAAGGTGGAAACTGGGATGCAACAAATTTCTATTATTTTTTGGTTTATAATTTTATTGTCAAGACAAAGGCCAAAAGGCATATGATTTGACAGGTATGGAAGTTTATTACCAAGTAATATGATATCTCAACTGAAACATAGTGAAGAAAAGTAGTGTTGAAAAATAAGATTATAAGCAAAGCAATTAAAGACCTCCTCAAAACGTTCTGCATCATTGGCTGATGCAGCCTCATTGACAACAGCAGGCGGTGGAGGTCCAATAAATAGTGCATCATCCTCACCAACTTCAGCTTCCCTACATTTACATAATCTACATTAGATAACAGTTCTGAAATTCTATTTAAAGTAGTCGCATGAAGGAAAAAAAAATCAAAAATCAAAATATATATTCAAATAACAGCTGTGAGTCTGTGATCATACCTTAACTCAGCCTCTGCTTCGGTTAACTTAGCTGCTGCAGCAAGCAATTCAGCAGATGGCATTGCAGGTCCAATAACCCTAACAATTCAAGACAGATAAGCATGAGTCAAAAGTCTGAACAACTGAAGTAAAAAAAAAATACATATATATCACTTCAAATATAGAGTGATACAGATTATTTCAAAAAAATTGATCCGCAAAATTGTGTCTTGTTACCTCTTCTTAACAGGTGCCACGTCTTCTTGTGCAGATGGAAGATTAGGGCCACCATCATCAGGTTTATGTTCTTCGATTGGTTGTTCAGCATGTATATCCTTATGTGGTTCATTAGTATCAGTAACCGGACCTTTAGATTCCAACGGAGGCCGTATAACAGCGCCAACGACTTCCAGAGTTGGACGAACACCAGAAGGCAACAGAAAGACTAAACGACCATTATCATTGAGGTTTAAGGACAAGAATAGCTTTCTGAGATATTCTACTAATGACTTCTCAGATAGACCAGATATATCAACTGCTTGTCCGGCATCAATCATTTGAAGAAGCTGAGGAAAGATTAACAGTTTGGTAAATTTGGCAAGCAATGTACGTCTTTTGAGTATATTTAGACATTTAATACGATACCATGGAAAAAAGGAACAAATAAATCAATATATGTGCATATAGAAGGTAAAAGACATGATAATTTCTGTAAAGGTTTTATGTTTATGTACTGAAGTGTTGGATAATATATTGAAAAACATGCAGAGTACTAAGCTATCCAACCTTTGTCTTCTCACTCCTTCACTCTTGAATAAACTTCAAGATTTCACTAGTATTCTCAACGCACCCAAAATCGCAACTTTGACTTGGCCCGGAGTTTATTATAAGTCTGTTTAATATAAATCTTTGACTAATGATCAAACTCCAATTATATCCAAAGCAAGATAAGTAGGGGAAACGTTTGGACTAAAATCTAGTTGACAACTAATTTTGGCAGAATACATAGCTTAGAAATAAAACTGTGTATCATGGTCACAAAGATAAACCAAATATAAGACTTCCTTGTGCGCCAAATACTTATGTCATATGCAGATAAAAAATCTTTTCAGGAAATTGTTGTGACAGTTAATGATTATCACTATCCTGAATATTCGGATGCAGTAAATGGATGCTTTATATCTTGAACAGATCTATATTACTAAGAAGACTTATTAAGACTTCAATTGAAGGTTCCTAGAGCTAAAGACTGACTTGGAAGGACGATTGTAATCCAAATCACTAACTTAAAGTTCACGATATCACAACCAACCTCAGAATAAGTTAAAACCCCTCTGTAATTTGCTTCAAATCCACATTTGAGCATCGATGCTAATCGTCTAATCCATGATCACTTAATCTTTATGTACTCAGACATATTTTTCCTTCTATAGTCCTACATGCTACAAATCTCATGCCCAAAGACTCTTCTTGCATATTTTCAACAACGTTAAGGGAAGCAACAAGTTAACCAAAACATCCATTCTTGCTAGAACTATACTCTAATTACAATTCAACAAACTCATATACTCATATCTGTTTTAGCACAAGCAACTTGCTGATTTCTGATGTCAAACTTGAAACTTTGGAAATCGACCCTAGACCAATCACATTCCCTTTGCAATACTCCGTGCTTGTCATAAAGTTCCATGTCTCTCCCATAACTAAAAGGTAACTCACTCGAAATTAATTAACATATACTATAGGCTAGTAGCGATAGCAACATCACCTTCTACAAAAGCCAACATAATTCCCATTCATTAACATAATTCGACTTCTTTCAGTATTTCAGTTAGTAACACAATAGAAATGGTAATCTACTAAAACCGCAATAAAACTAACGAGAAACAAATAAACAATCACACAGGGGCAATAATGTTCTCTTATCTGTATTACGAATGACAAGAAGTCTTGCAACCAGCTATAACATTTACAACCTCTAAAACCTACGAGTTTGTATCAAATTTGCACATCTATTGATGTCAAACTCATACTAGATTACTAGTCAGAGCCATATAGTATACCAGGGTGTGCAAAGTTTTAGGGGCCTCAAAATTCATTTGTAAGTAAATATATGAAATTGGGTTCTAAATATTTGTCAAACTCTACTTCAAGTAAGAGAGAGTGACAACAATTTCATGATAAAAACTAAAGCTAAATCGTTAGAATATATCTTTGATTGTCATGTTAGTTATCTTTTACACGGGCCTCTGGGGTACTAATGAGTCTACTTATCTCATATAGTATTTAAGTTACACTCTACTAGTAAGGGGGTGGTTGTTTAAGCTTATATGTGGCTTATGAGCTTATTTGTTTTTCAGCTAATAGCCATAATTTTCCAGCTTATTTTAAGACTTATGGGCTTATATAAGTTTATCATATCATAATAAACTTATATAAGCCCACAAATTTCAAAAAAAAAGCAGGGAAATTAGGGCTTACGAAATATAAACCGAAAAACGAATAAGCTCATATGCCACATATAGGGGGTGTTTGGGTTAGCTTATTTATCTGGCTTATGGGCTTATTTGAACATGGAAAAAGCTCATAAGCCCACTCTTTAGAGCTTATTAACTTGAGCCAATAAGCTGAAGATGATAACGTCATAAGCTCCAAAGAGTGAGCTTATCGGCTTTTCCATATTCAAATAAGCCCATAAGCCAGATAAATAAGCTAACCCAAACACCCCCATAAGCTTAAACAATCACCCCCTAACATTTTATAAAACAATAATCAAAAGTAGTACCTGTTCCAAATCATTAGCAACAGCAGGAAACTGATTTAATATAAAGTTAACAACGTCAACAGGGTTAATATTATCCCTCAAATCTTCAAACTCAGAATCTGAATCATCAGAAGAAGAATACTTCCGTTTCGATCTCTTTCTCTTTCTATCTTTATCTTTCTTACTGCTACTACTTTTCCTCTTTTTACTTCTTTTTTCCTTGTCTCTCTTTGAAGTTGAGCTTCTGCGGCGGTGTTTTTTGTGACGAGGTTCATCGTCGCTGCTTTCGGATGAGGATGATTGAGATGATGATAGGGAGTCTTCTGAATATTGTTTCTTTTTCTTTCTTGATTTGTCTCCCATTTTATTATTCAATCAATTAAACCCTAGATTATGATGATGATGATGAAGATTTTCCGGCGACTGTGTTTTAGAACAAGCAAAGCAAGCAAGCGGAGGTTTGTTTATGCTTTTTTTTTGCACGATTTAAAATTTAACTTTTTGGGCTCACTTTCATATTACGTAGGAGTAGTGGAGTACTATATAAATTTTCAACTAAGCCAAAAATTATTTGGTTTATCTCTTTTTCAATGTAAATAAAAAAAAAAAAAAAAAAAAAAAATAGCGTTTGAACATTAGAGAATTGAAAATGAGAGAATCTCATTCCTGAGAGAACTCAGTGTCGAGTGTTATGGTTGTCTGATCCCTTGCCTAACGACACTCCACCTCATGCCATAAGGCTTCGCACCAAACTTACCAGCCGAAGTTATACGTATTTTTTTTCTTTCTTTCAATATTTGCAATGATCCAATGGTTAAAAAAAAAAAAAAAAAAAACACAACTCATTTTACCCACTTTTTAAAAAATCCTATAAGAATCCTTTAAATATTCTAATTTTTACACACACTTCTACCTACATATCTTAACAATGCTTCTCTTTATTACCTTAAAAAAAACATTATGGATCTCAACTATGATCATTACGATCTCAACTATGAAACATTATGGATCCCAAATGTAGGGATATTTGATAACGATTTATTTGGTACATTTTTAAGGGGTCATTTAATCCTAAAATCGAATAAATATGATCAAATATTACCTCAAATTGTTTCTTTTTGTATTTTAGGTACATGGGACGAGAAATCTGGAAATCGGCACTTTTTGAACGTATTTGAATGAAAAAGTAAAGAAAACGACGAAGTCGCAAAAACCTGTCAGACATGGATATCTGACGGCGTCACACGCTACAACGTGACGCCGTCCCTTGCTTTTGAAGTTGGATTTTTGGCTCAAAATCATCAAGTGACGCCTCAGAGAAATTTGAAGATCTTACAACCTGACGCCGTCAGGTACAAAATGAAGGAGGGAGTCACGTTTTAAGCTATAAAGAGACGGCCCAGAAGATTTATAAGGTGACGGCCTCATACCAATCCTGACGCCGTCACAACGGCGACTTGCACAAGACGAAACCCTAAAGGCGGCGATCTGATGGCGTCACGATCTATAACCTGACGCCGTCAGCCTTGTAAACTTATATATACTTTCGCATTTTTTCTTTAATTCGTGTAACACTTTGGCGAAGGAAACCCTAGACGATTTTTACTACCATTGTAAGGCTTTTGCAATCTTTGAACTTCATGTTTCAATAAAGATAAGTTATCCCTTAATCATTCGTTATGTCTATGTATCGTTTGATTATTTGTTAATCTTTTCTTTGCTTTAACATGGTAGCTTAAATTTATTTGTGTTTGCTTAGATCTAGTGAAACCTAGTTATTGAATATTGATTTGTTGTCTCTTGTTTAGTTGATTGCCTCGCGTTAGGCTAAGAAAACTGGCTAACCTCTTATATGCAACTTGCTTGAACGTCTTAGAAACGCAACCGTAGAGCGCACTATTGGTTTTTCTAGTTGTATTTATTGCGTGAGTTGCGGCTTGTAGATCTTCGATAACTTAATAGACTTTAATGAATCTAGGGGAGACTAAAACTCATAGAGTTGGGGACTTCGGCACCTCCCCACGACCAATATTAAGGAATACAATGCTTCAACTAAAACAAGGACGTGACGATTCAACAAATCAGTAGGAGATAACCAGGGAGTAATTATATCTAAGTAAATACGCTTTCCTCTCATAAGTAGTCACCACTTTTATTTTCCGTATTAATTAGTTTTAGTTAATTTTATAATTATTAGTTTTTGTGTTAGTTGACTAGCAACTAATTCCGCCCATTCCTTCTAAAACCGAGATTTTTACTTTCTTTCATAAAAATAATAAAAATACAAAAAAAAAAAAAAAAAAAAAATCATCCCTCACCTCTAGACCTATCTCGTCATACATCTTGACCTAACGACACTATTCCCCTAGAGAACGATCAATCCCCCGGACCTACTTATACTACACTATAGCGATCAGGTACACTGCCTGGAGGATTGTAAAACTTCTTTTCAAGGTCTTGCAAATCTCGCATCAAACTAATTCTATGACAAGAACACCAAGTTGTTTACCCGGGCATCTCTCCGGCAAGCACCAAATGGAAACCACTAAAAATAAAGTCCTTTACGGTTAATAGAATTATTAAGAACCTCTTCGACCAAGATTCATTTGACCATTCCTGTAAGGCGAAATATTCCTCAATTGCCTAAGCATTGATAAGGACTTTGTGTACATGTTGGAATGTCTTACTCCATATGTTTTACATCTGAAATATAAAATGAATTTGAAGTGCTATGACTTTAATTTCATGGATTTTCTTAACATGAGACTATATTGTTAGTTTTGTGGACATTATTTTAGTAGTCGTATGTTAGGATCGAACTCGAGATCACGGGATTGCACACTTTACGTATGAGAACTAAAGATTAATAATTTTATATAAAACGTTATATTTAATTGTTAATTATCACAAAACGTATAACGAACGTTAGTATTTAGCGGAAAGTGACTAATGATCGTTAAATAAGAAAAGGAAGTGACTAGAATGAAATTAGATGTCAAGAAGGTTCCGAATCCACCTCTTGCATAGGGGCCGATCGGTTTGTATTGGGTTTACCCAATCCAAATACAACTTGGACTCTAAGTTTCTTCTAGTATATAAGCAAACCAAGGGTTATTGTTTTTGTATCTCTTGTGCATACAAACTAAACCATAAAAGTTTTATTTCCTTGTTCTTTGTTCTAGCCGATCGACAAACACCCTTTACTAGGGTCGATCGGTTTTGTTTCTTAAACAAAACGTTTGGTTTTAAGTTTTGTGATTTCTTTACTTGCATAACTTTAGTTTGTTTTAGTACGTGTGTACAAGAACGTGAATCAAACACGCTATTGTTTGATTCTTGGATTGAATTGCAAAATCGGTAAGGGGCAATTCGTGTAATCTGTAAAAACCCTAATTAGGGTTCATCACTCTTGTTGCTTGGATTGATTCTTGTTTTGCTAGAATCATTAAGGTACGCATACGTTTAAATTCGGTTAGTTAATTATGTGTTATTGTTCGTACGCTTTCGCATGTGTTCTTTGATGTTTATTGTTTTAATTATGATTGTCATGATATTAATATTCCAACAGTGGCATCACGAGCCGTTATAACGTGTAATTAATTACCGAAACACATAAAAAAACAAATCTTGATTGTGTTTTAACATGTTTGGTCGATTTTAGGGTTAATTCCAATCGAACCCTAATTTTAATTTAGGGCCGATTGCCCTTTATTATTTTTTAGGGTTTATGTTTGGTTATTTAATTTGATTAGGAACCCTATGATTAACATGTTTATGTGTTTAAGTATGCGATCTTGTGGCAACTTGCTAATTGTTAGGTAGAATCCATGAAAACGTGCATGTTTGGCATGGATTCATTGTTGTGATGATTTAAATTATTTTTCACATGTAATTTAATTAATAGATGTCGAATTGGGGAAGACTCCAATATATTAACTAATCAATTATGTGCTATGTGGTGCATATTTAATTATGACTAATGTAATCGATACTTCGATGCATGTGGCTCACTTACCTTTGTAAGTGATAGTCTTAGTTAAATATATACAATACTAGTAATTAAGACCCGTGCGTTGCACATGGGCTATATATAAGTGTTCATAGTGTAACATTCAGCACTTGTTTTCGTCATTATATATTTAAGTTGTGATGGTATCACACCTATTGACATGTAATTTTTGGTACTTATTTTCATCATTATATATCTAAATTGTGATGGTATCACAATTTTTGCAAGCATGGTACACATTTAAAATAGTTTATTGACATTAAAAGAGTATATGTGAAAAGACCTTTTTCAAGATGTTATATTTAATAGAGTCTCTTCACATGTAATCTTTTAATATGTATAAGTTACATAATATTTTTTTTCCTATTTATTTGGCACCTTTGTCATAGTTAGTTATAAAATCATTTGTACTTTGATATATTTTTTTTCAATGGCACAATTTCAGTTATTAGAGAACTTAAAGAACGTTGCTGGTTCTTCTAAATTGCATGATTGTATGCGTTTGTGGTTTGTGCAACAGGGAGGTGAAGATGATGCTTTGTCCAAATTGCTTATCGCTTGTTGTCAGCATTTGAGGCGGGTAATGGTGAAAAACCAAAGCATGATAGCGAACATGGAAGAATTAGGTGCTCGTGGTGTTGCTATGGACTCGTTAGAAGCTTTGAGAAAGACTCAAGAGAGGCATCGGGTATTGCTTGAAAAGTTAGGAGCATTGTTTTTTTCAAGTGAAAGCTGGTGTTCGTGAGGAAGAAGCTAATGCTATTAAGATGAATGAGTTTAATTAGTTGTTTGGTGACGTTTCTGTTTAGACTTTGAGTTTTGTTTGTCTATGTGTTTTTGATATTGAAAATAAATATAAGGATCCATTTTGCTATTGACTCTATCGTTAAAACATTTGGCTAAGTTATAACTATTTCTTATGATGTTTAGGATGGTAATGGTATGCATTGTGTAGGTGATGGGTTTTTTTAAGTAAAAGGTAAGAGGGTTTTTTTTGTTATATTTGCAAATATAATTTTAAATACTCAAATGATAGTTTTGCATGGGAAGATGAAGTTCATGCTTCAATTAGTGCTCCAGTTATGTTTTGCAATCATTCCTTCACATTACCTTTTTGTATTCCGATTGCCTATTTGTATTCTAAAACGTATTTATTTGGTTATTTATAACAAATCTAACACACAATTAGGGCATCATCAATTATTATCAACCTAACTTATAATATCAGCCAACCAACTCTCTCATCCATGGCTTCGTCTTCCAACAACATCAATGAACTCAAGGAAGCATCTGGGTCTGACGATTTAGCAACAGCTTTCAAGTTCTTATTCAACAATGAGATAACTAAAGAAGAGGGTTTTTTTTATGCGAATGGGGGAGGAGCGTAATCAACTCCTTAGCAAGGTTGAGAAGCGTGAGGTGACAATCAGGGAGGCTCATCACTTGGACCCTTTCAATGGTTCTTCGTTGTCTTGTTCAGACACAGGAAAGGGAACGTAACAGGATTCTGACCTTGACTGCTCTTCTTGATGAGGCCCGTGATGGCATTGTGGAGAAGGACGGCCATGTGAAGCTTATGGAGTTTGATGAAGGTCTTTCTGATGATGATGAATAGAGTATGATGAAGATGGTTGTCTTTTGGGGTTCTCTTTTGGTAGTTTATTTGTCTGTGTATGTTTATGAATAGATGGCTGTAAGCCTTTAACTGTAATGTATTTCATGGATGAATAATATTAACTTTTATGTTTATGTTTATATATGTGTATTTTTTTTCCATTTTACATTTTATCAAAAAGCGGTGGGGCTTTTCTCTCTCACACACATGAGTCAAACACACATACTTATTAGATCTGCTGAAATTAAATTAGGGTTTTCCTCTCAAATTAGGGTTTTCCAATTATACAACATTTTAATCAAATTAAAACATATAATCAGTTTAATTAAGGAGTGTGGTGATTGAGTATTCAAGTTGTGGCATCAAATGTGATGAAATGATCATGTAGGGATGATAATTGTATGGAGGATCTCATGCACAGGTTTGCATCTTAATTTGATTAGTATAGATTTTTATTTTGTTTGATTGTTGATATGTTGAATTTGTTTGTTCCTATTTGTTGTCGATTAGCCGATGAGATTACTGAGTCAAAAACTAATTTTGTACTTCATTTGGCATGTTTGCTGCAAATATTGACAGCTTATTGTAGATTTGTTAGTTAAGTTACTAATTTGAAATATCGCTATGATTTTTTATAGATATACGACTGCCGCCTTTGCAATATTAAAGTCGGACAACATTGTTAAGGTGGATTAAGGTTTTGCACTATCACGTGTGGATTATAATCAGGAACATGAACTCATTATCAGTGCACGTGATAGGGCCAAAACCTTAGCATATTATCGAGTGATGATTTTTGCATGAATGGTAGCAAATGGTAAGTATTATCTATTTATTTATTTTTACTTTAGCTATATGAATTTGTACTTTGAATTGTAGAAACTTAGAAGAACTTTTCATCAGGAATCAATGAGAAAGATATAAATTATTTGGAAAGTAACAGATACATGATCGGGTAGCATTGATTCATTATTAGAATAGTACTACAGCTTGTTAATTTAGGTTACTGAAAGTTTCCTTAAAAACAATATTTCGTGTCCGCTCTTTTAGTTCCCCATCTTCATCTTCCGTCATTAGTAGTTTCAGCTCGTCAGGGCTTGTGACTCTAGATAGTGCGAAATATAGTTGCCCATGGCTGAACACAAGGTTGGGTAAGTAGACCCCGACATACTTAAGTGACTGGCCTTGGCTCTTGTTTATGGTCATCGCATAGCATGGTTTCACAGGAAACTGTCTACGTTTCATTATGAATGGCCATTTTGACTAGGTGGATGACATTGTGATCCTAGGTATAAGAACACTATCTCCTATATGTGACCCAGTTAGGATTTTAGCTTGAATAACAAATTTGCCAAGATCAGTAATGATTAGCCTGGTTCCATTGCATAAACCCTGGCTTGGGTTAACATTTCGCAAAAGCATTATCGGGAGTTCCTTTTTTAAGCATAGAGAATGTGGTGGCATCCCTTGGAAATTTAAGGAATTCAAGAACTCAATGGGATATAGCTCGTCTTGACCTAGAGTATCAGTTGATGCCTTACATACTTCATCTACACTATTGTACGTGACAGAATCACCTGCTAACTTTTTAAACATATGTTCATTTATTGCATCAGCGTCGTCATTTTTTTGAGTCAGTATAGCCCTTTCTTTTAGATACGCATCTTCATTCTGCCTTGTTGTAAAATCAGGGAATGTTTCTATGATGATTTGATCAATTGGAGAATCCCCTAATTTTATAATAAAATTCCGTGAAATCTGAATCCAGCTTGGCTCATCCTCCCCTTCTTTAATTTTGTCTTCCAAATTCCCATCGCCCACATCCAACACCCATTTATTGAATTCTTGTTTTCGAGTGTCAATGCTCCCGTTTTCTGTATACTCATTTACTTGCATACTGCGTGTAAGGGTAAAACACTTGCAAGATTTCCATAGCTCTGATTGGTTGATGCAGGCTTGGATAACTTCTGATCTTTTGGCTTTCGGGATTACCGGTAGAATTTGTCTGAAGTCACCTCCTAGTAACACTGTCATTCCTCCGAAGATGCGGTCTCTATTTTCAGGATTCTCGTACCCCAATATATCCCTCAATGTCTTGTCTAAGGCTTCAAAAGCATATCGCTGAGTCATGGGGGCTTCATCCCAAATTATCAACCTGGCCTCTTTCATTAATTCTGCCAGGTGTGTGTTTTGTTTGATACCACACGTACTATTGTCCATTAACTCCAATGGAATAACAAATCTGCTATGAGTAGTCCTCCCTCCCGGTAGTAGTAAAGATACAATTCCTGGTTCAATAATAAAGGTTGAACAATTCAACAGTTCTTTAAGCAGTGTAATATTGCTGTAATGCATAGTATGGATGTATAATAATTCAATAAACGCGTATTAAATGATGTACCTGAAGATGCAACTGCAAGAACTATCATTCTTTCTGATCTTAGTTTTGATATTATAGTCTTGTATAAAAATGTCTTACCACTCCCTCCGGGTCCATAAACAAAGTAAAACCCTCCTTTTTGACTGTATACAGATTCGATAACTCCTTGATAAATCAGATGTTGGTCGGTGTTTAGCATCGAATGAAGCTGTTCATGTTCAATATTGCTTATCAAAATCCAATGCTTCACTAATCAAACGATTGTCCATGTTTGTTAGGAGCTTTGGGTTTGGTCGTGGGAGATCTTCGAATTCAGCTAAAGATCTACCAAATCTGTGTAACAATTCCTCTATTTCCACCAAACAATATTTCTGAATTTGTTCTTCTGTAAGTTCTAAGTCTGGGTACCTGAAGTGTTTTCTTTTTTTATATAGAATATCCTCTGATAAAGCCTCCCAATTTTCTTCCCATAATTATCGTGGCCTATTTACTTTACAAAACAGTGATTCTTTAAAATCAACACGTATTTTCTCCAAGGAAACACAAGTGAAGTATGTGTAACCCAGGTCGTTATCCCCGATGAAGGTTTGAATGGAATTCGTGAAATCAGGATCGTGAAGCGTGTTTTGAATACATATAAAAGAGATTTCTTGGATTTATGAACTAAAATTATGAAATATTACTGGAAACAATTAATATAACTAAGGCAAAGATGAATATAAAACACTTAAGGCCAAAAACGTAAAGAAAATCTAAAAACGCGCTTAAACCGGGAAAACCCGAGCCTAAAACGT
This sequence comes from Artemisia tridentata subsp. tridentata, assembly GCA_021014915.2. Classification (NCBI taxonomy): domain Eukaryota; kingdom Viridiplantae; phylum Streptophyta; class Magnoliopsida; order Asterales; family Asteraceae; genus Artemisia; species Artemisia tridentata. The sequence continues at coordinate 203,706,904 of CP139508.1, forward strand.
CAAATCTTAGAAATTTAAACTCTACGGGTACAAATCTATTTTTCCTAAGTTCTAATTAATAAAATAAAATTTTAGAAAAAAGATTTATATTTTTATGATTTTTATATTTTTTATTATGAATTAAAAACTGTTTTAAAAAGAAAAATGCATAAAAAATATTAAAACTATTCTAAAAATTCTAAAACTTTTTCTAATATTACTTAATGATATGACAGACCTAGGAAAAATATTAACAAGGTATTAGCTTATTCTAATAAGCTGATAATAAGCAAAATGGAGAAATAAGCTTAATTTAGAAAAACAAGGTTAAATAAAAAAAGGTGCAAAGGTTTACTGAACTAAGACCCTAGGGCAGTTGGTTTGAGTGTGTGTTGTGTGAGGCTTTGGAGGACAAGAGGTCCCAGGTTCGTACCTGGCCTCTGGCTTTTTGCTATTTATTTATTTTTTTTATTTTTCTTTTAAAAACTTAAAAAGCACTTATAAATAAGCAATTTATGTAACCACAACTGTTTTTGGAAACAACAAATAAGCTCAGAAAAAGCCAAGGATCAGATCAGTGGGCTTAAAATAGAAAATGAGCTAAGGCTTGGACCAAAAGGCTGAAAAGCTATATAATAAGCTAAAGAAGAACTGAAATAAGCTGAGGACTAACTAACCATCATCTAATGTACACAAATATCACAGAATAAGCCAAGAGAACAAGCAAATAAGCTCCTATCAACCCAAATAAGCACTGAGGTCTGCTGAGTACATCATGGTGCAGGGCAAATTTGGGTCAACCTAGGCAACTTTGAGCTAATTTTCAAGCACTTATATAAGAACTAAAGACAACAAAAGCTGATAAGACTTAAAACTGACCTACCAAGGATCAAATAAAACCAAAAAGCAGACCATTAAAAGCTTATTCTCAGCTTATAAATAAGCTGAGAAAAGGGTGAGGTGGACAGATGTCTGCTGATGACTGTGATCAGTTATATGCACAATTGCATAAACCAAAAGGGACTTATTCAATCTTTTGTAAAGCTACTAAATGGACTTAAAGAGACTCAGAAATGCAAGGGAAAAGTTCCAAAAGAGCTTATTGCTCAAATGAGCTTATTTGCTCAGATCAGAACCTCAGACCGAAACAGTGAGTATAGAACAATGAAATCTACCAAATTGGCTTGAAATAACTTAAAAGCAGCTTATACTAGTTACATTAAACAAGATTGAAGTTAAGGATTTGGCATATGAACAGTTACTAACCCAAATGACCCATTTGACCCATGTTGCCAAACAGTCCTTAATGAAGGGCTGTTATGGATTTTTAAAGGAAACAGATAATTTAAAGCTAGGTTTTGGATTCTAGGATGACAACTAAGTGTAATAAGCTTTAAATAGTGACTTTGAATGGAAATTAAGCAGCCTAATAAGCTGTCCTATATATAAGCTATTTTTGGCTTTTTATGAGATTTTCTTAAGAAAAATAAAGCAAGGGTATTTAAAACTGATAACACAGATAAGAAAAACTTATAAACTACAAATAAGCATAGTAGTACTAAAATAAGCTATAATTAAACTATGGAACAGTAACTTAGAAATTAGAGCAAAATATTGAAAAATGCTTACAACTGTGTTGAGGCTATGAAACAAAGGAAACTGATCAGAAATACACTTGGTTTGTCAATACCAAGCTAAAAACCACTCAGCTTATCCACTCCATCTTAATTCCACCAAATTGCTTATTTGACTGAAACTATGACTTTCGTTGACTTTTTGAGTAAAATTGAGATTAGAACTGAGTTACCCTATCATAAGCTCACAATAAGCTATATCAAGCTTATATGAACTTATTCAAACAGAAAATAAGCTTTTGCAAACACCAAATAACTTAATTCGAATTACCAGTAGACTTTTAAAATTGAAATTTCATTAATCTTCAGAAAATGATACAATACTTGATGGATTAAAGATAAATGAACTTAAACAAACTTGAATTGACAATTAAAACTTAAATTGAAACTGAAATAAGCAACAAGTAACTTCTACACTACGAATGGTCTAAAAGCAGGGACAATTATATCTTGGTGTCTTCATTTCTTTAAATAGCTATCCCAAAAGCTTGTCTGATCCTTCCTGAGCAAATCCCACCATTGAATAGCCTTAATTCAATCTCGACCGTCCATTTATCAATTTGGCGGGAAAAGTGGATAGTGGGTAAAAACCACTTGGTCTGATAACTTAGGGGGAGGAAGAAGCATTAAATGTTTCTTGGTTTGTTAGGTGGAGTGCAGTAGAAGGAGGGGTGGATGTGTCAGGGATAAGGCAGTGGGTTGAGGTGGTATGGTTTAGGCGGGTAGTGGTTTTGAGGAAGAAAGGTTTGACCAAAGGTCAAACTGGTTTTGGCTAAAAGAAAGAAATAAGGCCGGGTTATTTGTTTATGGATTGGGCTTGGGTTTAGTGAATGGTGTGGGCTGGGTTGTTTAGTTTAGCTGGGTTGGGGTTATGTGTGGCTGGGTTTATTATTTAGGATAGAAATGGAATTGGTTTTAACTTAAGGACCAATTCTGCCAAGTTTCAAACTTCAGGGACCAATCTTGTATTTTCTGAAAATCAACTCCAAGGGCTATTTGTGACATTTCAATATTCTTGGAAGTTGACTTTGATAATTTGAGCAATATCCCGAACCAAACTCATAAATTTCATTCCCGTCCTCGGCTTTTCACGATTTTCCAATCTTGTGCTCGGTTTTTGTCCGTTTTGCCTTGTTTTCAATCCTTTTGTACCTGAAACACATAAAAACACAAACCACGAATATTTGCAATATATTTGATCTATTTAGGTGTTTTTGGTCATTTTTTGTGTCATATATGGGTGTAAAATGATGAGTATTTACACACTCATCAATCCCCCACACTAAGCTATTGCTAGTCTCTAGCAATCCGATCATATGAAGTAATGAAAGGATCAAAAGAATACCAAGCATACCCCGTTTTGATTTTTTTTTTTTTTTTTTTTTTTATATATAATGCAAGAAATTTAAGCTTAGAACAAAATATATAACACGCTTGATTTCCAAAAATGGTATCATGGAACGGGATTCACACAAAATGGGTGTCTCCAGGGAATTGTAATCGTCATCCTCTTTTTTATACTCCCAACTAAGCTTAAACTCAATGTGCAAATGCTTTTGTAAAATGCTAACACTACTTATACCAATAATCTATGTAAGCCGAAACTTAACTTTTCACTCCCACATTTATCAAGTTTAGGTGACTGTGTTCAAAATTTTGATAACAAAAATTGACGTTTTTATAAAACTTTGACTAATACTAGTTACAAGATAGATTTAAAATTCACAACAAGCAAGCTTCAAAATTTATTGCATTTTGCAATATCATTCCATTTTATTTTATTTTCATTTTCTCTTTTTTCATTTTTTTTTTCATTTTCATTTTTTATTTTTTTTTACTTGTGCAAAATAAACTAACGGAGTTTCACGGGAACCAAGACCTTACACCTTTCGGAATAAAGGATCCAAGGGCCGTTACAACGGAGAGTTCCAAGACTCTAAACATTCCTGAAATGAGGATCCAAGGGTGTTAGACCAAGACCTCACACATTCTTGAATTAGAGGTCCAAGGGCCGGTGTAAGAGGGTAGCCAAGACCTAAACGCCTTCCGGAAATAAGAATCCAAGGGCCGATCTTGAACCGTAGCTTTTTATCACATGCATTTATTACTTAACTTTTACATTATTATGACATATGCTTGTTCCGAAGTTTAAATAAAGCTTTGAACTAGTATTTTTCAGAATCGTATAGAAAAATGATTTTGTGTGTTCAAATGTTTGAAAATAAGCACTAATTAAGTCAGATTAGTTATCTCCTGGGAGGAAAAGCCATAGATTACTTATATAAGCTCTAAAGAAAACCAACTATTCTACGCTTAGCATTTTCATTTGCACATATCGTAAAACCTTAGTCTAATCGTTAAGGAAGCAGCCAGATCAATACTCTAGCAGAGTCGGGATTCCCTTTGTTCTAACCTAATCAAGACTAAACACTTCTTTTTTATTGCAATTTCTTATCTAAAAACGAAAAAAAATTTAAAATTTTGGCCAAAACGGGGGTACTAGGGCACTAGAAGGTACATATGTGACAAAATTTGAGAGAATTCCCCCCCACACTTAGAATTGAATATTGCCCTCAATATTCAAAGTACCGGCTATTATGCCGACACTTAGAACGTAAAAAGGTAATACTAATAGCCAAGTGTGTGAAAGAAATCTCTATTTTCACAAACATGATTAAAAAGATATCCCTAGATAATCGTTAGCAAAAGGATAGGATATTGGGCGGCTGGATTGAAAACAGGCGCGACAATCATCACAATCCAAGGGAAACCTGCAAACAAGAGCAAACAACACACAAAACAAAGCACAGTAGAGGAATCCCCCCACACTTAGTGTCAGAAAATAGAAAGAAGTCAGAAACATGGGTTGTCACCCATGTGGTGCTAATGTTTTTGTTAACCGAGTCACTAGCTTGACTCGACCCCGAATTCATTCGTTCTTGGGGGAGCATGTGGAAAAGAAAATCTCCATCGGAATTTCATTCGAAATGTTTGGATAAACATTGAAGTTCTTGAAAGTTCCACTCCGATGAGATACATCCGGCTCAAAAGAATGATAAATTGAGATGCCGGGATCAAAAACTTTGTCTTCACTCCCACACGAGTGAAGGAAAGGACAAGCTACCTTATATGTGAAGAAAGGTAGAAAAAATCGAACGACATATGTGAAGTCAATATAATGGCTATCCTCAGAAGGAAATGTCACATATGTCGGAGAAAGATTGTCCTTATCAGTATCGGGATTAAAAATTGAGGTCATATCATCAAGTTTATGAATAATAGAGTCCTTGACCTCATCGTTCTCTAACTCTTCATCAAAGAGAGGATTTATTTTGCTAGAAAAGTACTTATCGTCAAATTCAAAAAGAGAATTCGAATAGACTTTGAGACTTTCATTTTGAACGTCCTCATCAGAAAGTGATTCGTCATCACTAGAGGAAAAATCATCATTGGAATTGAAAAGTGGGTTAGAGAAAATCCTGGAAAAATCATCCTCAATGTCAAGAGGATAATCATCACAAACAGACAAATCACATTCATTGTCCGATATATCCTCAGACTCACTTGGGATTGGGATAAGGTTCTCAGCACTAGACTTTATGAATTCGTCCGATTCCTTTTCAGGAATAGTGCTAATATGCTCATCCCCCATAATAAGAGAGTCCTTGGGGTCCAAAGTTGGAAAGAATGATGTGATTGCAATAGACTGAGGGAGTTGAGAAATGATATCGCTCAAAGGAATAGTACTCTCCTCATCGTCTTCATCTTCGTCATCGAGCATGGCAGCCTTATTAAATAGGAAACGCCTTTGTGCTGCTCGTTCTATGGCGAGTAAATCTTCCATAAATTCACCATGACGATCATTTTGGGCATGTTTAACAGCCAAATCATTAAGTGTATCCCTCACATCTTGAAGTTTTTGGAATACATCTTCGAAAAACAACTCCTGGATTTTATTCCTTTCATCTTGAATCTCTTGGAATAATTCTTGAGGAATTGGCTGAGGTTGTGCTTGAAACGTTTTACACTGTGGAGGTTGGTCATGATAAGAATAGTCATAATTGTTAAAAAGGCCATGCTTATAGACAAACGAGTCCCTTATTTGACAATCAGAGCTATAATGCGGACCTCCACAGTACTCACAACAGTATGATTGTTGTGGTTGATTCATAGAAGTACATGGATATTGGTCATAACCGAGATTTTGACTGTTACAAGAAACCTGCTCATAGACAAGCATGTTATTTGCTTGACACTCAAAACTTTGGTGAGGACCTCCACAGTAGTCACAACAGTATGATTGTAGTGGTTGATTCATAGAAGTACATGGATATTGGTCATAACCGAGATTTTGACTGTTACAAGAAACCTGCTCATAGACAAGCATGTTATTTGCTTGACACTTAAAAGTTTGGTGAGGATTGATGTGCATGTGTATTGCTCTAATTCTTTTATATCCATGGCAGCGGCTCCAAAGATTTGGTGCGCGCGCGATGTCGTTGTGGTTTTAGCAGTATTCAAGTTTTAAATTTATATTTAGCCGACTTATCAATAACACACACTTTAACGAGCAGTGTACCCGGTCAGTATGAATATAATGGTAAGTAGAGTGTCGATAACTAAGAGTGGAACGTATTATCTAGTTATTCTAATCAGTATTTTAATATCTTAAGTTAGCTATACAACCTAATCTAACGCAAGGGGGTTCAGCCTGAGAGACTGGCACGGTTTGATTATGATTAAATATAATAAACTAAACTAATAAGCACGAATCAGCGATTAGCGCACACGTACACAGATAGATACTTGAGACAATAAGAAGACCTGTCCTGATAATTAAGTAGCTTGTCACTTGTTTTATTGCTAGTTTTATATGAAGTGTATAGTTCGATGCGACGCATCGAGAGTTAAACCTTTCTCGTTGGCTCTAATCTTATCGGCGAGTAAACCCTTAATGATTACTTATGTCTATCCTATTTATTAAAGAGACGCTGAAACAAATAGGCGAGGAAGGGGCATGGCGACCCAAGCAATGCTCAGCTAGACACAGAGGTTATCAATGCACTAATAAAAGTCACCAAAGACATCAACATATAAACTTTAATTAATGGGAAAGCAATTTTAAGGGGTGCCCATGGTTTTCCGTAGTCACATGGAATCGGCCCATCAATCCTGATGAATTAAAGTGTACTAATACAATAAAACAAAACTACTTAATGAATTGAATACATGCAGGACCTTCTTACAGCTCTTGTATCTTCGTTTAGGGTGTGTCTTGTGCTGCTAACACGTCTGAATTCGGCCTTAGGGTTTTGTGGTCTTCGGTCTTCTTGTAAAACTAGGCTCTCGAAATTCGTCTGGCCTTGGGGTATTTATAGTTTCTGTCTGAGGGTTAGATGCGGCGCATTGACTTAACTTCGCGTGGGGTCCAAGATTAATATATTCAGGAATATTCGTACACCGCCTTAAGATGCGGCGTAACTCCATTCTTGTATGCGGCGCATGTCCTTTGCTGTCTTGGATCGTGACTTGTGAAATCTTGATAGTGATGCGCCGTATGTTAGAAGTAGGATGCGGCGTATCTGGAGCAGAATGATCTTGATCTTGTACATTTCAGTAGACTCTTAACATCTTGCTTGTTTTGCTCCATAATTAGTCCAAAATCGCCAAGTTTCACATAATACTTGTTTTTACCTGAGAATTACAAAAGTAAACATTAACGTATCAATTCTCATATATAATATAATAAAACAAGTCAAATAAATAAGATAAATGATGGTAATAAAATGTACTTATTTGAGTTCATCAAATATCCCCCCACTTGAACTTTACTTGTCCCCAAGTAAACCTTAGAATAAATCTTATGAAAATGTATCCTAAAAAATATTAGGATTTATTTTTATATTTAAGCATGTATTCGTTTTTTGTCATAATTGCACAACCAAACACTTAACGAATTAGAAATAAAATAAAATATTTTTATAAAAGCAAATCTAATCGTTTAACTGTCCAGTCGTGACGAATATTCTATCATAAGCTTGGCAAGTATACGCATCTCCCCCACTAAAGCCAAGGAATAACAAGTCTAAAGCGGTAAAAAGGGTTTGATGGTTAAGGGTTAATCATTCTTCTTAATCTCTGTCGATCTCAAATTCCAGAAAAGGCGACAAAATCACAAATACATGATCGAATCCACGAACACGATACTTGCAATTGCTCAAATCCTTAACTCGAATAGGCTAAAGATAGGACCAAGTAATCTTCACAAATAATATTATATCAAAAAGGGCGACAAAATCATAAATACATAGCCGAATCCACGACTACGATACTTAAGATTGCTCAAATCCCTAATCTCAATAAATCAAAGGTTTGGATAAAGAATAATATAGGGTATGGATAATATTTGGGATACAAATTGGTGTAAAATGAAAAATAAACAAAACAGATAAATTAAAATCCTAAGTGTGGTAAATTACTTTCCAACCATCCCATGAATAAGACTCATATCATTGAATAACTCACGCTTTAACACTTGAAACACACGCTTTAGGTAGACACGAATTATACTCAACAAGATCTCAATCAAAGAATAACCTTAGTTGGCGTTCCCATAACGGCCAACTCCCATTCAATCCATAAATATAATATATAACAAATAGTGGTGATATCGACCACTTAATACAAAACTTTACATAAGTTGGTTAAAACAAACTTCCAACTTTTCCTTTTTCTTTTTCTTTTCTATTTTTTTTTCGATTTTTTTTTTCAATGAAATGTGTAAAATTTCACAACTTTTCTATCACTTTCTTTCCAGATAATTTTTCCATACTTTTCATACTTTCAGAAATAACTGTAATAGCGAAAGTAGTAAACACACGAAAAATAAACTCAAAGATATACAATATTTACTTTCATACTAATTGCATTGTGCAATTTTCTGACTCAACCAAAGATAATGAATTACGCACGCGAACACAGGTAATCTAAGGAAACACACTTTGCCTAAAGCAATTAACCAACCACGGATTTTAATCTACAAGGTAGGCTAAGGTGTAAGGGTGTAACGAAACATTATAACAAAGGTGTAAGAAACGAAAGGAATGGCTCTGTGTGTTTTTCTAGGGGTATCTTACTCTAAAAGTGAGAGTAACAAAGGTTTATACGGGGGTTAACTAACCAGTGTAGTTAGCTAATATCACATAACATATAAAGGCTATTTGGGTGTAATCCTAGAAATTTACCAATTTAGACAAGTCATTCCAATTATAAAGATAATACTTATTATGGTGGTCTCGAATAGTATACAAGCCTAGTTCTAAAGTTTACAAGTCACCGGCACACTCATAGATTTGTGAATTTTGAAAAGTTCACAATTTTTGAAAATAAGGTTATGTGTGCAGCTATGTAATTTAGACTTTAAACAAAAACATGCTAAAATTTTTTAAATTTTGATATATTAAGCGCATTTTAAGCATATTTTGAAAAAGATTAGGACAAGTAAGTGTTCTAATTCTCCAATCCCCCCACTTAAGTTAAACAACGTCCTCGTTGTTTGTATCAAAGATTAAAAACTGGAAAATAAAAGAATTAGAACAGAAAAACTCCCCTGAGATTTGCTCGGTATGATCCTCCATTTTTTGTTTAAGAGCAAAAATCATCATTCTTGTGGATGAGAATGTTTAAGCTTCATATTTGATGTATCCATAAGAATGCAGGAATCTATAATACCATTCAGACTTTAACACACCTGAGTTAAGAAAGTTCAAACTTGCATAATACATTAGTAGTTAGTAAAAATAAAACTTAAAAAATTAAAATGAAAATCATCAGGTCAGTCGATACGCCGTATCTTATGGAAGAAGATACGCCGTATCGAGCCTGGAATAAGTACAAATCAGGATAAAAGATGCGTCGCATCCTTAACCAGGGATGCGCCGCATTAAAATACTGACAGAAAGTTTTTAAAGTCAAAAATAAAAATGCAGAAAATTAAATAAGATATGACCATTGCAGGAGATGCGTCGCATCTTAGGATTGAGATGCGTCGTATCTTCTGCAGGCCTGACTGACTCGACACAGAACAGAAAAGTAAAAAATTTTCGGGTTGTCTCCCGGTCAGCACTTGTCTTTATTCCAGAGTCTTCAAGTTAGACTCACGTTCAGCTCCTTATTCCAATACTTCAGGTTCAAACTCCACCACCTCGTTCTCAGTATCCTCAATTTTATTATCAAAGTATTTCTTTACTCGTTGCCCGTTTACCTTGAATATATAACCATTTTTATCGCATATTTCAATAGTCCCGTACGGATACACTTTCTTGACAACGAACGGACCCGTCCATCTTGATTTAAGTTTACCAGGATACATCTTTAATCGAGAATTGAACAGCAGCACTTTCTCTCCAATAGTAAACGTTTTATCCCCATGTAACCTCGAGTCATGCCATCTTTTAGCAATAATTGGGTCATAGGCCTAGATATCATTGAAAAATCCTTTATGAACCTACGATAAAATCCAGCATGCCCTAAAAAACTTCTAACACCTTTTACATTAGTGGGGTAAGGTAGTTTGGCAATTACATCAATTTTAGCTTTGTCGACCTCTATACCTTTCCCAGAAATCTTATGTCCTAACACAATTCCCTCTCTAACCATAAAATGACATTTTTCCCAATTAAGAACAAGGTTAGTTTCTTCACACCTAGCAAGCATTTTATCAAGTTTAAAGAGACAATCAATAAATGAGTTACCGAACACAGAGAAGTCGTCCATGAAGACTTCCATAAAGTCTTCTACCATATCATGGAAGATAGCCGTCATACAACGTTGGAAAGTAGCAGGGGCGTTGCATAGTCCGAACGGCATTCTCCTATAGGCGAAGGTTCCATAAGGGCAGGTGAAAGTTGTCTTCTCTTGATCCTCGGGGGCAATGGGTATTTGGAAGAAACCTGAAAAACCATCTAAAAAACAATAATAATCATGTCCTGACAGTCTTTCTAACATTTGATCAATAAATGGAAGAGGGAAGTGATCTTTTCGCGTAGCATCATTGAGTTTGCGGTAGTCGATGCAAACTATCCATCCAGTAACAGTTCTTGAAGGGATTAGCTCATTATCGTCATTGAGTACTACCGTCATTCCTCCCTTTTTTGGTACAACGTGGATAGGACTGACCCACGAGCTGTCGGAAATAGGGTAGATAAGTCCAGATTCAAGTAATTTCACAATTTCATTTTTCACCACGTCCTGGACTTTTGGATTCAAACGCCTTTGGGGTTGGATGGTTGGTTTGAATTCATCTTCCATGAGGATTTTATGTGTACAGAATGACGGGCTAATTCCCTTAATATCAGACATACTCCACGCTAATGCTCCTCTTCGTTTATATAGTACCTGCAAAAGGGATTCTTTTTCTTTTGGCGTTAAGTCAGATGCAATAATAGCGGGCGAATTAGTGTTCCCATTTAGATAGGCATATTCCAAAGTAGAAGGGAGATCCTTAAGCACAGGTTTAACATCATCAATTTCATTAGCACTAGCGGAATAAACTTGTTCTTTTATTATTTCGTTGCTGTCATCAGATAAATGCGCCGCATCGATATTTCCGATGCGCCGTATGGCGTTACAAACAGCGGAATCAACAGCGAAATAATTTTCAATAGTATTTTCATCAACTTGATCTTCTATAGCAATTGTGTTTTCTAAATTTTTCAGCAGAAAAGAATCAAGCAAATTACTTTTTAACAATTTCTGAGTAAATTGATTAATCGTGTCATCAGAAACATCGATATTATAGCATTCATCGTCTTCAGAATTAGTTTTACTCATAGATTGTTCCATATTAAATTCAACCTCATCTTTTCCTATGGTAAGAGTTATCTTTTTATTAAAAACATCAATCATGGCCCTAGCAGTGGCTAAAAATGGTCGTCCTAATATTATAGGAGGTCTAGAATTTTCGGGCATATCGAGGATAACAAAGTCAATAGGTAATTCAAATTTATCAACTTTTATTAATATATTTTCAGCTATTCCTAATGGGTATTGTATGGACCTAATAGCTAGCTCTAAGCACATCCTAGTAGGTTTTGGTTCACCCAAGCCTAATTTTTCATACATAGAAGAGGGCATAAGACTTATACTAGCTCCTAGGTCAGCTAAAGCATTACCAATATGTAAATTTTTAATTTGACAAAGAATAGTGAAACTCCCTGGATCTTTTTCCTTAGATGGAAGTTTGTTGAGCAATGCTGCTGAACTTCTTTCCCCCATTGTTATAGTGCAAGCCTCTTCAAGTTTGGACTTGTTTGTAAGTAAGCTCTTCAGATATTTAGCGTATTTTGGCATTTGCACTAGGGCTTCCATAAATGGTATGCTTAGTTGCAGCTGCTTGAGATTTTCCAAGAACTTCTTTTGATAGGCATCTTCTTTCTCCTTCCTTACCCTATGTGGGAAAGGTAGTGTTGATCGTTTAGGTTCAACAGAAGGTTCTTATCTAATTACAGGTTCTGGATTAGTCTCTTTTAGTTGCTCTTGCTCAGATGATATAGATTCAGGGGAAATCTTGTTTGTACTGTCATCCTCGGGTGTCTCTCCGATTTGAAAGGTTGACTTTCCGCCTCTAGTTGTAATCCCTTTCAAATCGTGCTTTACCAAAAGAATCTTGTTAAGCACCGTTGACAATTGGTGCACTTCAATTGCCAATCCATAAATCATGTTGTTTTGTTCCTTTAGTAACAGCTCATGACTGCCTTTGAATTCATTAATAAAGTTTCTTGCTTCATGATGTTCTTTTTCATTTGCTTGAGCGATTTGTAGTGCAAACTCTTCCATGGTAAGGTTTCTTTGGGGTCTTCCGAACCAGTTGGGGAAAATATCGAACATTGTTCCTGAAAATTAAAGACAGGTAGATTTCAAAGTCAAAATTTCCAAGTGTAAGGGTAAGTTAGAATATTTTCCGTTCGGGAATAAGAAAAATAAAAGTTGCTGATATCTGCAGACGATGCGCCGTATCCAAAAAGTTGGATACGCCGTATCTTATAATCGTTAAAATTTAATCAGACTTTTATTTAGAAAGCAGATACGCAGCTTAGAATTTTAGAATGCACCGTATCAGTTTAATTTATCAAAAATCGATTATATTTATCAAAATTAAATGCGTCATATTAACAAAAGTTAATGCGCCGTATTTTCGTTACGTTTCAAAATACAAGATTTTTGATTCAGAAGATGCGCCGTATCGATAAAAATCGATGCGTCGTATCTGTTTAATAATTCGAAAACTGTTTTTAATTTAAATAATAGATACGCCGTATCTGTTAAAACAGATGCGTCGTATGGCGTTATCGTTTAGAAAAATTTCTTATTAAAAACAGAATACGCCGTATCTTGGGGAAAGATGCGTCGTATCGAATTTATTAAACGCGTTGTATTTTATAAAAATTAAACGCAATACGCCGTATCTGTGAAAACAGATGCGCCGTATCGTTTGTATCAGCTCAGTACAACGATAGCAGAATGCAGAAAATTAGAAAAAAATAAAAACAAAAATAAAATCAAACAAAAAGAAACAAAAATTAAAGAAAATAAAAACACACAAAAACAGAAAATATGCAAATAATACAATGAATGCAATTTAACTAATATACAACGGGGTTAGCGGTTAGAATAAAAAAAATTAAAAAGAAAAGAAAAACCTAATTAAAATACTAATCAAATTAACAGATAATAACAATTCACTCCCCGGCAACGGCGCTAAAAACTTGATGTGCGTGTGTATTGCTCTAATTCTTTTATATCCATGGCAGCGGCTCCAAAGACTTGGTGCGCGCGTGATGTCGTTGTGGTTTTAGCAGTATTCAAGTTTTAAATTTATATTTAGCCGACTTATCAATAACACACACTTTAACGAGCAGTGTACCCGGTCAGTATGAATATAATGGTAAGTAGAGTGTCGATCACTAAGAGTGGAACGTATTATCTAGTTATTCTAATCAGTATTTTAATATCTTAAGTTAGCTATACAACCTAATCTAACGCAAGGGGGTTCAGCCTGAGAGACTGGCACGGTTTGGTTATGATTAAATATAATAAACTAAACTAATAAGCACGAATCAGCGATTAGCACACACGTACACAGATAGATACTTGAGACAATAAGAAGACATGTCCTGATAATTAAGTAGCTTGTCACTTATTTTATTGCTAGTTTTATATGAAGTGTATAGTTCGATGCGACGCATCGAGAGTTAAACCTTTCTCGTTGGCTCTAATCTTATCGGCGAGTAAACCCTTAATGATTACTTATGTCTATCCTATTTATTAAAGAGACGCTAAAACAAATAGGCGAGGAAGGGGCATGGCGACCCAAGCAATGCTCAGCTAGACACAGAGGTTATCAATGCACTAATAAAAGTCACCAAAGACATCAACATATAAACTTTAATTAATGGGAAAGCAATTTTAAGGGGTGCCCATGGTTTTCCGTAGTCACATGGAATCGGCCCATCAATCCCGATGAATTAAAGTGTACTAATACAATAAAACAAAACTACTTAATGAATTAAATACATGCAGGACCTTCTTACAGCTCTTGTATCTTCGTTTAGGGTGTGTCTTGTGCTGCTAACACGTCTGAATTCGGCCTTAGGGTTTTGTGGTCTTCGGTCTTCTTCTAAAACTAGGCTCTCAAAATTCGTCTGGCCTTGGGGTATTTATAGTTTCTGTCTGAGGGTTAGATGCGGCGCATAGAATAAGTAGATGCAGCGCATTGACTTAACTTCGCGTGGGGTCCAAGATTAATATATTCAGGAATATTCGTACACCGCCTTAAGATGCGGCGTAACTCCATTCTTGTATGCGGCGCATGTCCTTTGCTGTCTTGGATCGTGACTTGTGAAATCTTGATAGTGATGCGCCGTATGTTAGAACTAGGATGCGGCGTATCTGGAGCAGAATGGTCTTGATCTTGTACATTTCAGTAGACTCTTAACATCTTGCTTGTTTTGCTCCATAATTAGTCCAAAATCGCCAAGTTTCACATAATACTTGTTTTTACCAGAGAATTACAAAAGTAAACATTAACATATCAATTCTCATATATAATATAATAAAACAAGTCAAATAAATAAGATAAATGATGGTAATAAAATGTACTTATTTGAGTTCATCAAGGACCTCCACAATTAGCACAAAGATCATTTGGCATATTCTGAAACGATGTATCAATGAAGTTTTGATAGCACGGTTCTTGCCCAAATGAATTCGAAGGGGGGGGGGGGGTACTGAAATCGTTTTGAAAATTTGGATAATCAAGTGTATTTTGGATTTCAGAAGTGCAACACGTGCAAAGTCCATGAGTAAACCCACATCCTTTGCAAAAACATCGTTCACACTGTGAATCATCCCCAAACGGATCTCCACATATAAAACAATTATGCTGAGTGAGTGAAGATGGCTGGGGTTGTGGAGGGTGTTCGGAAAAACTTTGAGTATTATCGATGGAATTAAGCTTACTTTCGAGGGCTACTTCACACCAATAACAAGATGATCGTTTTGGTGCATGATTTCCACACCGCTCACACTTACACTTTGAACAAAGAAGACTGTCAATCAATGGGTTTTTATAATCAAAACAGTGATAGCCCAGTGACGACATGAGAATTAAATATTAAGGAGGGTTAAGAAGATAGAATCAAACGGTTTAAGAGGATGAGGAAAAATATTTTTGGGGTTTTTATAATTTAACACAATATTTTTGGGATCGATTCGTCAACCAAAATTCGTTTCTCTCAAAACTACTCGCAGAGTGGCGGAGAAGCAAAGGTCCGCTCGAAAGCTGATTAAAAACCCGCCTCTGTCGGTTTTTCAATTTAATGCCAAACCATCCTTAAACCACTTGTATAGGTTGTAATTTCAAGATAATCCGAAAATGATAAACTTACGATTTGTTTTGTTGGATATTTTATGGTATTGTAAACACTTTAGGAAAAGTGTTAATGGTGATTTTTATGATGATTTTTTTTGTATTTTATTTTATTTTGAAAATATTGACAAAAAGACTGAAATCCTTCACAAAGAAGGGCTTTCAAAACACGAATCGCGAAATGAGAATTAAAAATTCGCTTTAACCTTCCCCGGCAGCGGCGCCAAAATTTGATTCGTTAAAATCAACACGTATTTTCTCCAAGGAAACACAAGTGAAGTATGTGTAACCCGGGTCGTTATCCCCGATGAAGGTTTGAATGGAATTCGTGAAATCAGGATCGTGAAGCGTGTTTTGAATAGATATAAAAGAGATTTCTTGGATTTATGAACTAAAATTATGAAATATTACTGGAAACAATTAATATAACTAAGGCAAAGATGAATATAAAACACTTAAGGCCAAAAACGTAAAGAAAATCTAAAAACGCGCTTAAACCGGGAAAACCCGAGCCTAAAACGTCAAATCTTAGAAATTTAAACTCTACGGGTACTGATGCGCGTGATGTGTCGTTGCGGTTTAGCAGTATTAATGCCTACTCAAGTTTTAAATTTATATTTAGCCGACTTATCAATAACACACACACTTAACGAGCAGTGTACCCGGTCAGTATGAATATAATGGTGAGTAGAGTGTCGATCACTAAGAGTGGAACGTATTATCTAGTTATTCTAATCAGTATTTTAATATCCTAAGTTAGCTATACAACCTAATCTAACGCAAGGGGGTTCAGCCTGAGAGACTGGCATGGTTTGGTTATGATTAAATAGTAACTAAACTAATGAGCACGAACCAGCGATTAGCACACACGTACACAGATAGATACTTGAGACAATAAGAAGACCTGTCCTGATAAT
Organism: Artemisia tridentata subsp. tridentata; assembly: GCA_021014915.2. Classification (NCBI taxonomy): domain Eukaryota; kingdom Viridiplantae; phylum Streptophyta; class Magnoliopsida; order Asterales; family Asteraceae; genus Artemisia; species Artemisia tridentata. The sequence goes on from CP139508.1 coordinate 203,723,361, forward strand.
TAAGTAGCTTGTCACTTGTTTTATTGCTAGTTTTATATGAAGTGTATATAATTAACCCTTTCTCGTTGGCTCTAATCTTATCGGCGAGTAAACCTTTAATGATCACTTATGTCTATCCCACTATCCTAGAATATTGAGCATTTGTGATGCCCACGTTTCGTATACGCTAGAATAGATAGGCGAGGAAGGGGCATGGCGACCCAAGCAATGCTCAGCTAGACACAGAGGTTATCAATGCACTAATAAAAGTCACCAAAGACATCAACATATAAACTTTAATTAATGGGAAATCAATTTTAAGGGGTGGACATGATATTCCGTAGTCACATGACATCAGCCCATCAATCCTGATGAATTAAAGTGTACTAATACAATAAAACAAAACTACTTAATGAATTGAATACATGCAGGACCTTCTTACAGCTCTTGTATCTTTGTTCAGGGTGTGTCTTGTGCTGCTAATACGTCTGAATTCGTCTCTGGTTTGGTACTCGTACGTATGGTATCTTGCACTCTGTCCAACCTTTTTAATTCGTCTGACCTTGGGGTATTTATAGTTTCTGTCTGAGGGTTAGATGCGGCGCATAGGATAAGTAGATGCGGCGCATTGACTTAACTTCGCGTGGGGTCCAAGATTAATATATTCAGGAATATTCGTACACCGCCTTAAGATGCGGCGTAACTCATTTCTCTATGCGGCGCATGTCCTTTGCTGTCTTGGATTGTAACTTGTGAAATCTTGATAGTGATACGTCGTATGTAAGAAGTATGTTGCGGCGTATCTGGAGCAGAATGATCTTGATCTTGTACATTACAGTAGACTCTTAACATCTTGCTTGTTTTGCTCTATAATTAGTCCAAAATCGCCAAGTTTCACATAATACTTGTTTTTACCTGAGAATTACAAAAGTAAACATTAACGTATCAATTCTCATATATAATATAATAAAACAAGTCAAATAAATAGGATAAATGATGATAATAAAATGTACTTATTTGAGTTCATCAAATATCCCCCCACTTGAACTTTACTTATCCCCAAGTAAACCTTAGAATAAATCTTATGAAAATGTATCCTAAAAGACATTAGGATTTATTTTTATATTTAAGCATGTATTCGTTTTGTCATAATTGCACAACCAAACACTTAACGAATTAGAAATAAAATAAAATATTTCGATAAAAGCAAATCTAATCGTTTAACTGTCCAGTCGTGACGAATATTCTATCATAAGCTTGGCAAGTATACGCATCTCCCCCACTAAAGCCAAGGAATAACAAGTCTAAAGCGGTAAAAAGGGTTTGTTGGTTAAGGGTTAATCATTCTTCTTAATCTCTATCGATCTCACATGCCAGAAAAGGCGACAAAATCACAAATACATGATCGAATCCACGACCACGATACTTGCAATTGCTCAAATCCTTAACTCGAATGGGCTTAAGATAGGACCAAGTAATCTTTACCAATAATATTATATCAAAAAGGGCGACAAAATCATAAATACATAGCCGAATCCACGACTACGATACTTAAGATTGCTCAAATCCCTAATCTCAATAAATCAAAGGTTTAGATAAAGAATGATGTAGGGTATGGATAATATTTGGGATACGAATTGGTGTAAAATGAAAAATAAACAAAACAGATAAATTAAAATCCTAAGTGTGGTAAATTACTTTCCCAACCATCCCATGAATAAGACTCATATCATTGAATAACTCACGCTTTAACACTTGAAACACACGCTTTAGGTAGACACGAATTATACTCAACAAGATCTCAATCAAATAATAACCTTAGTTGGCGTTCCCATAACGGCCAACTCCCATTCAATCCATAAATATAATATACAACAAATAGTGGTGATATCTCCCACTTAATACAAAACTTTACATAAGTTGGTTAAAACAAACTTCCAACTTTTCTTTTTCTTTTTCTTTTCTATTTTTTTCGATTTTTTCTATTTTTTTTTCAACATATATGTGTAAAATTTCACAACTTTTCTATCACTATTTTTCCGGATAATTTTTTCATACTCTTCATACTTTCAGAAATAACTGTAATAGCGAAAGTAGCAAACACACGAAAAATAAACTCAAAGTTATACAATATTTACTTTCATACCAATTGCATTGTGCAATTTCCTGATCTAACCAAAGATAATGAATTACGCACGCGAACACAGGTAATGTAAGGAAACACACTTTGCCTAAAGCAATTAACCATGTATTTTAATCTACAGGGTAGGCTAAGGTGTAAGGGTGTATCGAAACTTTATAACAAAGGTGTAAGAAACGAAAGGAATGGCTATGAGTGTTTTTCTAGGGGTATCTTACTCTAAAAGTGAGAGTAACAAAGGTTTATACGGGGGTTAACTAACCAGTGTAGTTAGCTAATATCACATAACATATAAAGGCTATTTGGGTGTAATCCTAAAAATTTACTAATTTAGACAAGTCATTCCAATTATAAAGATAATACTTATTATGGTGGTCTCGAATAGTATACAAGCCTAGTTCTAAAGTTTACAAGTCACCGGCACACTCATAGATTTGTGAATTTTGAAAAGTTCACAATTTTTGAAAATAAGGTTATGTGTGCAGCTATGTAATTTAGACTTTAAACAAAAACATGCTAAAAAATTTTAAATTTTGATATATTAAGCGCATTTTAAGCATATTATGAAAAAGTTTAGGACAAGTAAGTGTTCTAATTCTCCAATCCCCCCACTTAAGTTAAACAACGTCCTCGTTGTTTGTGTCAAAGGTTAAAAACTGGAAAATAAAAGAATTAGAACAGAAAAACTCCCCTGAGATTTGCTCGGTATGATCCTCCATTATTTGTATAAGAGCAAAAATCAACTTTCTTGTGGATGAGAACGTTTAAGCTTCATACATGATGTATCCACAAGAATGCAGGAATCTATAATACCATTCAGACTTTAACACACCTGAATTAAGAAGGTTCAAACTTGCATAATACATTAGTAGTTAGTAAAAATAAAAGCAAAAGAATTAAACTGTAAATCATCAGGTCAGTCGATACGCCGTATCTTATGGAAGAAGATACGCCGTATCGAGCCTGGAATAAATACGAATCAGAATAAAAGATGCGTCGCATCCTTAACCAGGGATGCGCCGCATTAAAATACTGACAGAAAGTTTTAAAGTCAAAAATAAAAATGCAGAAAATTAAATAAGATATGACCAGTGCAGGTGATGCGTCGCATCTTATGATGGAGATGCGCTGTATCTTCTGCAGGTATGACAGACTCAATACAAAATCAGAAAATAAAATAAAAGATAAGCATGGGTTGCCTCTCACGAAGCGCTTATTTTTGTTCGAGTCACGAGCCTGACTCCACCCTTATTTACTGTGTAATAGGGTGTTGTTCCCCCCACTTGGGATCAAGTGCGGGTGATAGTAGCAATAAACACGAAAAGAGTGTAAATTTGCTATTAGAGATGGAAGAAATACATACAGATCATACCTTGGCAATATATGTACATCTTCCCTATTCTTACCCGGTTTGGTTGATAAATTGGATGACTTGACCACTTCATCTGAAAGAGTAGTATGTTGAGGAAAAATGAGTCTCCTTTCTTCTTGGTTAGTCTCTTTGGTAGTAAGGCGTCCCTTGACTTCCGCAGAAGATGAGAAAGGGTCTTTAGCAAGTAAAAGTTCGAGTTCCTCTATATCCTTCATAGGGTCGAAATCATCATCTTCATCAATCATAGCAATGTTTAAGAGCTCATCACCAAATTCTTCCTCAAGCTCCACCAAAAACGGGTTGATCACAGGTGCTTCATGTGCTTCAATAGGTAGTGTAATAAATTTGACCTCATCATTCTTATGTTTTGCAACCTGTTTAGGAAAACTAGCAAGATTATTAGTAACGTGATTAATAATATTAAATAAATTTGTACCACTTTGTGTTGTAAGTGACTCCAATTCATCTTGTGAATCTCCATCTTCAACTAGTGGTCTTGCAATTTCATAATCGTCCCGAATTTCATCCTTAAATAAGTAATCCCAGATTTCTTCAAAATCCCTCGTTGGGTCAAAATCTGGTTGAGGTATGTCATCATAAACTATGGCGTCAAATGGTTCGAAATCAAAATTAGAATACTTTTCATCTTCATCCGTTGGATTCTCTAATGGTGGTAATACGATTGCAGAATATTCTTCAACGTAGGGTTCCGTATACACATCATCTTATGCAATCTCCGGAGAAAAAGTACTATCAATAACAATTGCCGGAATTGGTTTCACGGTATATGACTCCTCCTCATCATCATTTGACATACACCAAGTGTGTTGAAACGGCAACCCATTTCTTTCTTTCTTTGACTTAAACTTTTCCAGCAACAAGTATTCTTCCATACTAATTTCTTTCGTCTCAATGACTTGTGCACAATATCTTGCTCTCTTCCAGTTATACACCTGATTATTGCTCAAGGCTTTTTACTCTTCAAACCTAACATATTCTTCCATTGTAATATCCGGATCGTCCATCTTCCTGAAATAAAACTTACTCGTGCAAAAGAAGAGTGAAACAATCAAAGTAAAATAAAAGTTGCTGATATCAGTAGACGATGCGCCGTATCCAAAAAGTTGGATACGCCGTATCTTATTTTGTTAAAATTAAATCAGACTTTTATTCAGAAAATAGATACGCCGCTTATAAATTAGAATGCGCCGTATCAGGTTTAAATTATCAAAAATAGATTATATTTATTAAAATTAAATGCGTCGTATTAACAAAAGTTAATGCGCCGTATTTTCGTTACGTTTCAAAACACAAGATTTTTGATTTAGAAGATGCGCCGTATCGATAGAAATCGATGCGTCGTATCTGTTTAATAATTCGAAAACAGTTTTTAATATAAATCGAAAATACGCCGTATCTGTTAAAACAGATGCGTCGTATGGCGTTAGGGTTTAGAAATTTTTTATTAAAAACAGAATATGCCGTATCTTGGGGAAAGATGCGTCGTACTCGAATTTATTACGCGTTGTATTTTATAAAAATTAAACGCAATACGCCGTATCAACACACACACTTAACGAGCAGTGTACCCGGTCAGTATGAATGTAGTCGATCACTAAGAGTGGAACGTATTATCTAGTTATTCTAATCAGTATTTTAATATCCTAAATTAGCTATACAACCTAATCTAACGCAAGGGGGTTCAGCCTGAGAGACTGGCACGGTTTGGTTATGATTAAATAGTAAACTAAACTAATGAGCACGAATCAGCGATTAGCACACACGTACACAGATAGATACTTGAGACAATAAGAAGACCTGTCCTGATAATTAAGCAGCTTGTCACTTGTTTTATTGCTAGTTTTATATGAAGTGTATATAATTAACCATATCTCGTTGGCTCTAATCTTACCGGCGACTAAACCCTTAATGATCACTTATGTCTATCCCACTATCCTAGAATATTGAGCATTTGTGATGCCCACGTTTCGTATACGCTAGAATAGATAGGCGAGGAAGGGGCATGGCGACCCAAGCAATGCTCAGCTAGACACAGAGGTTATCAATGCACTAATAAAAGTCACCAAAGACATCAACATATAAACTTTAATTAATGGGAAATCAATTTTAAGGGGTGGACATGATATTCCGTAGTCACATGACATCAGTCCATCAATCCTGATGAATTAAAGTGTACTAATACAATAAAACAAAACTACTTAATGAATTGAATACATGCAGGACCTTCTTACAGCTCTTGTATCTTCGTTCAGGGTGTGTCTTGTGCTGCTAATACGTCTGAATTCATCTCTGGTTTGGTACTCGTACGTATGGTATCTTGCACTCTGTCCAACCTTTTTAATTCGTCTGACCTTGGGGTATTTATAGTTTCTGTCTGAGGGTTAGATGCGGCGCATAGGATAAGTAGATGCGGCGCATTGACTTAACTTCGCGTGGGGTCCAAGATTAATATATTCAGGAATATTCGTACACCGCCTTAAGATGCGGCGTAACTCCATTTCTCTATGCGGCGCATGTCCTTTGCTGTCTTGGATTGTAACTTGTGAAATCTTGATACTGATACGCCGTATGTAAGAAGTATGTTGCGGCGTATCTGGAGCAGAATGATCTTGATCTTGTACATTACAGTAGACTCTTAACATCTTGCTTGTTTTGCTCCATAATTAGTCCAAAATCGCCAAGTTTCACATAATACTTGTTTTTACCTGAGAATTACAAAAGTAAACATTAACGTATCAATTCTCATATATAATATAATAAAACAAGTCAAATAAATAGGATAAATGATGATAATAAAATGTACTTATTTGAGTTCATCATGTACAAATCTATTTTTTCTAAGTTCTAATTAATAAAATAAAATTTTAGAAATGAGATTTATATTTTTCTGATTTTTATATTTTTTATTATGAATTAAAAATTGTTTTAAAAAGAAAAATGCATAAAAAATATTAAAACTATTCTAAAAATTCTGAAACTTTTTCTAATATTACTTAATGATATGACAGACCTAGGAAAAATATTAACAAGGTATTAGCTTATTCTAATAAGCTGATAATAAGCAAAATGGAGAAATAAGCTTAATTTAGAAAAACAAGGTTAAATAAAAAAGGGTGCAAAGGTTTACTGAACTAAGACCCTAGGGCAGTTGGTTTGAGTGTGTGTTGTGTGAGGCTTTGGAGGACAAGAGGTCCCAGGTTCGAACCTGGCCTCTGGCTTTTTGCTATTTATTTATTTTTTTGATTTTTCTTTTAAAAACTTAAAAAGCGCTTATAAATAAGCAATTTATGTAACCACAACTGTTTTTGGAAACAACAAATAAGCTCAGAAAAAGCCAAGGATCAGATCAGTGGGCTTAAAATAGAAAATGAGCTAAGGCTTGGACCAAAAGGCTGAAAAGCTATATAATAAGCTAAAGAAGAACTGAAATAAGCTGAGGACTAACTAACCATCATCTAATGTACACAAATATCACAGAATAAGCCAAGAGAACAAGCAAATAAGCTCCTATCAACCCAAATAAGCACTGAGGTCTGCTGAGTACATCATGGTGCAGGGCAAATTTGGGTCAACCTAGGCAACTTTGAGCTAATTTTCAAGCACTTATATAAGAACTAAAGACAACAAAAGCTGATAAGACTTAAAACTGACCTACCAAGGATCAAATAAAACCAAAAAGCAGACCATTAAAAGCTTATTCTCAGCTTATAAATAAGCTGAGAAAAGGGTGAGGTGGACAGATGTCTGCTGATGACTGTGATCAGTTATATGCACAATTGCATAAACCAAAAGGAACTTATTCAATCTTTTGTAAAGCTACTAAATGGACTTAAAGAGACTCAGAAATGCAAGGGAAAAGTTCCAAAAGAGCTTATTGCTCAAATGAGCTTATTTGCTCAGATCAGAACCTCAGACCGAAACAGTGAGTATAGAACACTGAAATCTACCAAATTGGCTTGAAATAACTTAAAAGCAGCTTATACTAGTTACATTAAACAAGATTGAAGTTAAGGATTTGGCATATGAACAGTTACTAACCCAAATGACCGATTTGACCCATATTGCCAAACAGTCCTTAATGAAGGGCTGTTATGGATTTTTAAAGGAAACAGATAATTTAAAGCTAGGTTTTGGATTCTAGGATGACAACTAAGTGTAATAAGCTTTAAATAGTGACTTTGAATGGAAATTAAGCAGCCTAATAAGCTGTCCTATATATAAGCTATTTTTGGCTTTTTATGAGATTTTCTTAAGAAAAATAAAGCAAGGGTATTTAAAACTGATAACACAGATAAGAAACACTTATAAACTACAAATAAGCATAGTAGTACTAAAATAAGCTATAATTAAACTGTGGAACAGTAACTTAGAAATTAGAGCAAAATATTGAAAAATGCTTACAACTGTGTTGAGGCTATGAAACAAAGGAAACTGATCAGAAATACACTTGGTTTGTCAATACCAAGCTAAAAACCACTCAGCTTATCCACTCCATCTTAATTCCACCAAATTGCTATTTGACTGAAACTATGACTTTCGTTGACTTTTTGAGTAAAATTGAGATTAGAACTGAGTTACCCTATCATAAGCTCACAATAAGCTATATCAAGCTTATATGAACTTATTCAAACAGAAAATAAGCTTTTGCAAACACCAAATAACTTAATTCGAATTACCAGTAGACTTTTAAAATTGAAATTTCATTAATCTTCAGAAAATGATACAATACTTGATGGATTAAAGATAAATGAACTTAAACAAACTTGAATTGACAATTAAAACTTAAATTGAAACTGAAATAAGCAACAAGTAACTTCTACACTATGAATGGTCTAAAAGCAGGGACAATTATATCTTGGTGTCTTCATTTCTTTAAATAGCTATCCCAAAAGCTTGTCTGATCCTTCCTGAGCAAATCCTACCATTGAATAGCCTTAATTCAATCTCGACCGTCCATTTATCAATTTGGCGGGAAAAGTGGATAGTGGGTAAAAACCACTTGGTCTGATAACTTGGGGGGAGGAAGAAGCATTAAATGTTTCTTGGTTTGTTAGGTGGAGTGTAGTAGGAAGAGGGGTGGATGTGTCAGGGATAAGGCGGTGGGTTGAGGTGGTATGGTTTAGGCGGGTAGTGGTTTTGAGGAAGAAAGGTTTGACCAAAGGTCAAACTGGTTTTGGCTAAAAGAAAGAAATAAGGCCGGGTTATTTGTTTATGGATTGGGCTTGGGTTTAGTGAATGGTGTGGGCTGGGTTGTTTAGTTTAGCTGGGTTGGGGTTATGTGTGGCTGGGTTTATTATTTAGGATAGAAATGGAATTGGTTTTAACTTAAGGACCAATTCTGCCAAGTTTCAAACTTCAGGGACCAATCTTGTATTTTCTGAAAATCAACTCCAAGGGCTATTTGTGACATTTCAATATTCTTGGAAGTTGACTTTGATAATCTGAGCAATATCCCGGACCAAACTCATAAATTTCATTCCCGTCCTCGGCTTTTCACGATTTTCCAATCTTGTGCTCGGTTTTTGTCCGTTTTGCCTTGTTTTCAATCCTTTTGTACCTGAAACACATAAAAACACAAACCACGAATATTCGCAATATATTTGATCTATTTGGGTGTTTTTGGTCATTTTTTGTGTCATATATGGGTGTAAAATGATGAGTATTTACACACTCATCAAACAACAATATTGTAACAAATAAGTTCCGCAATTGAGGTGCTAATGCCCAGAATCTTGCCTCTGATATAGCCTGGGTCCATTCTCTGTCATCATTGAGCAACCCATATGTAAAACAGACTTCCTTAAATGTCCGATATGTTATCTTGTTAACCGTCATCAGGTGTTCAAACGATTCAGGACCTTTGGCTATATTTAGTACCATTCTGAGATAGTAACGTTTCCCTGATGCAGGGTTGGAATAAACCATCCGGCCTATGCATTTTTTTTTTTGTTTTCTAAGTTTTCAAATTCTTTCTTATTTATGCCATACATACTTTGTTGGAATTTGAGCATAAGTCAATTCCCGTGCTTTCGTATCACACTTGTTTAGCTCAAACCACTCGGTAAACATAGTTATATTGATGCCTTCCTTTTGAAGTAGTGCCGGTAAAATTTCAGAATCACGCAGCGTTATTGCGTTTTGGTTGGGTAGGTGGTAATTTAGCTTCATGACTGAAGGGTAGGAGTAATGGATGTCAAAAGAAAAGAGTCGCCTTACTGCTTCACATGGCGCTAAGTAGCGACAATTCAAGAAATTCTTGATTTCATTAACTTCAATAACCTGTGTAGGAACTGCTGCATCAGTTTTTTTAATGTTTTCTTGGATGACAATAGTAGCTCGGTCAGGCCCTTTGTTTAAGTATTTAAATAAGTACTTAATTACCCATGATCTATTGCACCATTCTACATTTATGTGTGCCTGGTATTTAAGCAGAAGATATCGATTGTAAGGAACGACATATCTGTTATTGAAAGTGAACTTACCCTTTACAACATTGACTTTATTATCTCTCCAGCGGTAAACAGGGTAGCCATCCCCATCAATTGTTGTTTCTGGATAAAATGATTTAGGGAAATGTTTTGAACATTTTCCTTCTATGTTGCATGGGGCGTACTTCGTATCCTTCCCGCAGGGTCCATGCGACATATATTCAGTAACAACTTTGTATTAGGTACAAATCTATTTCAGTAACATATATTCGTAATGTTGGGAATTAAACCAACAGTTAGTACTGGCATGTCAAAGTTACAACTGCTGATGATTAACACTAATAGTACTAAGTCAGTTAGTACTGCTAGTACAGATCGTTAGTACTGATTATAAGCTGAAGACAAAAGATGAAAGACATGTGAAGATATATATAGAATAGATTTTTGTATATCTTATTAAGTTAGAATTATACGGATGTTAGTTTACTTGTAAAGGACTCTTTATGTTATAAAAGGGGATTCTAGGTTAGGGTTTCATGATCGAATCAATTGTGAAAGTTATACGAAAGCTTCAAGGTTGTAAAACCCTAGTGATAATCAAAGATCACTCGTAGTAATATTGAAGCTATTTGTTTGGTTAAAAATTGTGTTCAAACTTTCACTGTTACATTCATACAATCACATACATTACCATACGCATAATCTTCTAAGTGCTTTGTAGTGAATTTCGCGTGCTACTTAGCATATACTCAAAGTATCTTCAACACAAGGAGTGTGTTTAGATCCGGTCAAGTGTTATCAGAGCCAGGTTCTGATACTTTGGATTAGAAGATCCAGAAGTACTCATTCTCTTTCAACAAAGAAGATGGACATGGAAACACCACAAACCTCAATCCTTGCCAAACTCCCAATGTTCAAACAAAACGAATATGATCTCTGGAGGCTCAGAATTGAGAAATACTTCATGGTGCAAGATTATGCACTATGGGATATCATTATCAATGGTGATTCGTTTAAACCAACAACTTCTGAAGAAACACTTGCTGATGGTTCCAAAACCACAAAGCTCAACACTGAAGCAGTCACAAATGATGGAAGGGTCAAGAAGAAGAATGACCTCAAAGCCAAGAGTTTGTTACTCATGGCAATCCCCAATGATCAGGTGTTGAACTTCAGTCATTATGAGACTGCAAAGACACTTTTTGCAGCTATTGTTGAGAGATTTGGTGGTAATGAAGCCACTAAGAAGGCACAGAGAACACTACTGAAGCAGAGCTATGAGAATTTTAGTGCCACAAGCACTGAAACTCTTGATCAAATCTTTAACAGGCTACAGAGAATTGTGAGTCAGCTTGCTGGTTTGAAGATTGTGATTCCACAAGAAGACCTAAACTTAAAGTTTCTCAATAGTTTGTCTGCTGAATGGAACACTCATGTTGTGGTTTGGAGCAACAAGCCTGAATTGGAGAAGATGACACTCAATGAATTGTACAACAATCTTAAGATTGTTGAACAAAAGGTGAAAAAGGGAGGAAGCACCAGTTCTATGTCTGGAAGTATAGCATTTTTGTCATCCCCCAGCAATAGCAGTACTAAGAATGATCCAGATGTTTGTACTGCTAGCCCTAAAGTTAGTACTGCTAGCTTGAGTGATGATACTATCTATGCCTTTGTATCTGAGCAATCCAGTGGGTCTCAAATCTACAATGAAGATCTTCTTCAAATTGATGAAGATGACTTGGATGCAATGGACTTGAAGTGGCAAATGGCTTTGTTAAGTATTAGGGCAAAGAAGTACTTTCAAAGGACTGGAAAGAAGCTTACTCTCAATGGAGGAGATGTTGCTGGCTATGACAAATCCAAGGTGGAGTGTTATAATTGTCACAAGATGGGACACTTTGCCAGAGAGTGTAGAAGCACAAGACAACAGGACAACAAAGGTAAAGGGTATAGAAGTCAGCAAGGTAATAGGAGAACAGTGAATGTGGAAGAAACTTCTTCCAAGGCAATGGTAGCTGTTGATGGAGCTGAATTTGATTGGAGCTTCATGGAAGAAGAGGAGGAACCAGCCAACTTGGGATTGATGGCCTTCTCTGACTCAGAGTTACATGAAGTTAAAAAGTGTTCTAATACTTGTCAAGCTTTGAAAGATTATGAGTCTCTTAAGATACAGTATGATAATCTTAGGACAGATTTTAATGAAGTAAACTTTAGTCTTTCTAATCATAAAAGAGTAATAGCTGTTTTAGAAGAACAACTTGTTTTTTATAGAAAGAATGAATCAAACTTTAATGATGATAAAGCTGTTCTAAAAAGAGACTTGCAACTGAGAGATGATAAGATAAGTGGGCTTATATATGAACTAGAAAAGCTTAAGAAAGAAAAAGAAAACATCCAATTAAGTGTTGACACTCTTGAACATACATCAAAAGGAGTTCAGAAAATAATAGAGAGTCAAGTACTTAATAAAGCTAAATCTGGTTTAGGATATAAGTCTGTTGCACCCCCAAATAGAGGAATGTTTGTACCTCCAGGAATTGACTTAGCTCATACTGGCTTAGAAGAGTTTAAGGATATGGAATTTCCTAGATATGGTCCTAAAACCAATGAGAGTCCTACTAAATTTGTTAAGGATGAGGATTCTTTTGTGAGTGCAAGTGATACATCACTTTCTGAGGATAAGGTGTCCTCTGGTAGGGACTCAGATGCACCAACCATAGAGGATTGGACATTTGAAGATGAGGATGATCAGGTTAAGGTTAAACCTGATGTTGTTAAGGTAGAAGTAAAACATGTTCCTAAAGTGGTCAAAAATGAAAACATAAAACCAGTTAGGAAAAATGTTAGATATGCTGAGATGTATAGGTCTACACATAGATCTTCAGTTCCTAGGGGCAATCAAAGGAACTGGAATAACTTAAAATCTCAACAACTTGGTGATGAGTTTGTTATGCAGAATAAAGTATGCTTTGTGTGTGGTAATTTTGATCATTTGGCTGCTTATTGTGACTCAAATCCATGGAAAAGAAGTTTTTTAGGAATTCAAGGGTGTATGGGAATACCAATGCTAGGGTGAATCAAAACAGTACTACTAGATTGACTAACCCTAATGTAAATCATAAGATGACACCCAGAGCAGTCATGTTGAAGTCTGGCATCAAATCAGTTTCTACTGTTAGACAAAACAAGTGGTTTAATAACAAAAAAATTGTTTCAAGTGCAAAACCATTTTCAAATCATGCACAAACAGTTAAAATGCCCTTTTACAAGAAAACAACTTTGAATAATCAAAAGTGGGTGCCTAAAGTTAAACCAGCAGTTCCAACTGCTAGGCCAGCGGTTTCTACTGCTAGGCCAGCAATTCCTACTGCTAGGCACATGAATGTTAAGGGTCAATGGGGCAATGCTGTGAAGGCCTCAACACGTTGGGTATGGAAACCTACCAAACCCATTGGTACATCAATGAATTTCAATAGATATAATTATATTGATGCACGAGGCAGATCCAAGTCAGTGATGGCTTGGGTCCCCAAAAGGAACTAAATCCTTTATTTTGTGTGCAGGAACATCCTACAAATGATGGAGAAGATAGAGGATACTCAGATAGTGGATGTTCAAGGCACATAACTGGTAACATGTCATACCTTTCAGAATTCACACATCTGGATGGAGGACCTGTTATCTTTGGTGGTGGTATTGGTGGTAAGATTACTGGTAAAGGTATTATTAAAACTGGTAATCTTGACTTTGAAAATGTGTATTTTGTACTAGAGCTTAAGTACAACCTTTTTAGTGTATCACAAATTTTTGATAAGCAGAACAAGGTGTTATTTACTGATACTGATTGTCTTATTCTTTCTCCTGACTTTAAGCTACCTAATGAAAGTCAAGTATTTCTTAAGATCCCCAGAAAGGGTAACACATACAATGTTGAGATGAATAAACTTGTTCCCAAAGAAGGTCTTACTTGCCTTGTTGCAAAAGCCACATTGGATGAGTCAATGTTGTGGCATAGAAGGCTTGGTCATGTTAATTTCAAAACCATTAATAAGATTGCTAAATATGGTCTGGTAAGAGGTTTATCTAATAAATTTTTTCAGAATGACCAAACCTGTGTTTCTTACCTTAAAGGTAAGCAACACAGAGCCTCTTGTAAGCCCAAGGTTCATAACTCTAATAATCAAGCTTTATACATGCTTCATATGGATTTGTTTGGTCATACTTCTGTAAATAGCTTGAATCATAAAAGATATTGTTTGGTCATTACTGATGATTATTCCAGGTTTACATGGGTTTTCTTTTTGAGAACTAAGGATGAAACTAGTGAGATACTTAAGTCCTTTATTATTGAGGTAGAAAACCTAGCTGATAAGAAAATTAAGATAATCAGATGTGATAATGAAACAGAATTTAAAAACAGAGTTATGGATGAGTTTTGCAAAGAAAAGGGTATTAAAAGAGAATTTAGTGTAGCTAGAACCCCGCAGCAAAATGGAGTAGCTGAAAGAAAGAATAGGACTTTAATAGAGGCTGCTAGGACAATGTTAGCTGACTCTAAGTTACCTATTTCATTTTGGGCTGAAGCAGTTAGTACTGCTTGTTATGTTCAGAATAGGGTTTTAGTAGTGCAACCTCATAATAAGACTGCTTATGAACTTTTCAGAGGTAGAACCCCTGCCTTAAGCTTTATGAGACCTTTTGGTTGCCATGTCACTATTCTCAATACTAAAGACCAATTAGGAAAGTTTGATGGAAAATCTGATTAGGGTTTATTTGTTGGTTATTCTTTGCATAGTAAAGCTTTTAGGGTGTATAATAAGAGCACTAGACATGTAGAGGAAAATCTGCACATTGAGTTTCAAGAGAATATACCAAATGTTGCAGGTGGTGGTCCAGATTGGTTGTTTGATCTTGATATGCTTTCAGAATCTATGAATTATGTGCCTGTTACAGGTACAAATACTAATGATAATGCAGGTTCAGAAGATTCTGATGAAGATCATATCTTGATGCCTATTTTGGAAGATAATCCATTGTATGATTCTTCTTTAAAGAATGGTGATGTTCCATCATCATGTGATGCTGATAAAGAGAAGAATGCTTGTGGAAACAATGGAAAAGATGGTAAAGAAACATAAATTCCTGAGAGCAGTACAAATAAAGTTAGTACTGCTAGGCCAAGTGGAGTTAGTACTGCTGAGCAAAATAATCATACTGCTGGCTCAAGTTATACTACTGCTCCACAAATGGATTCCTTTGATTTATTTGGAGCTGGTCTGCACAACATGCCAATGAATTATGAAGTTCCTTCTACTCCCCATACTACAGTTCACAAGAATCATCCACTTACTAATGTGATTGGAGATGTACAATCTGGTGTGAAGACTAGAAGACAGACACAAGATCCAGATCATCATGGTTTTCTAAGTATTGTATATGAAGAAAAACACCATGAATATGAGAATGAATGTTTGTTTGTGTGCTTCCTATCACAGATTGAACCAAAGAATGTGCTCAAGGCATTGGAGGACTCAAGTTGGGTTGAAGCAATGCAAGAAGAACTGCTTCAATTCAAGATTCAGAAAGTTTGGGTTCTGGTTGATCTGCCAAAGGGCATGAGAGTGATTGGTACTAAGTGGGTGTTCAGGAACAAGAAGGATGAAAGAGGTATAGTGATAAAGAACAAAGCAAGACTTGTAGCTCAAGGCTATACTCAGGAAGAAGGAATTGATTATGAGGAAGTTTTTGCTCCTATTGCCAGGATTGAAGCAATAAGGCTTTTTCTAGCTTATGCTTCATTTATGGGTTTCATGGTCTACCAGATGGATGTGAAGAGTACCTTTCTATATGGTACAATTGATAAGGAGGTATATGTTTCTCAACCTTCAGGTTTCATAGACCCAGATCATCCTGACAAAGTATACAAGGTGGTGAAAGCTCTCTATGGCTTACATCAAGCACCAAGAGCTTGGTATGGAACTCTGGCTACTTATCTATTGAAGAATGGGTTCCATAGGGGAAAGATTGATCAAACTCTTTTTATCAAGAAGAACAAGGGTGATATACTATTGGTTCAGGTCTATGTGGATGATATCATTTTTGGTTCTACCAAGAAGGAGATGTGCAAAGAGTTTGAAAAACTAATGAAAGATCAATTTCAGATGAGCTCTATGGGTGAGCTTACTTTCTTTCTAGGACTTCAAGTACAGCAGAAACCAGAAGGAATATTTATCTCTCAAGATAAATATGTAGCTGAAATATTGAGGAAGTTTCAATTCACAAATGTTAAAGCTGCTAGTACACCTATTGATAAGGAGACACATTTGCTTTTGAAAGATCAAAGTGGTGAAGCTGTGGATGTACACACATATAGGTCCATGATTCGGTCTTTGATGTATCTCACATCATCCAGACCTGATATTATGTTTGCAGTATGTGCTTGTGCAAGATTTCAAGTAAATCCCAAGGTGTCTCATTCGACTGCAGTGAAGAGGATATTTAGGTATCTCAAAGGACAACCAAACTTATGTCTGTGGTATCCTAAAGACTCTCCATTTGATTTGGTAGCATATTCAGACAGTGATTATGCTGGTGCTAGTATGGATAGAAAGTCTACAACTGGTGGTTGTCAGTTTCTGGGATGCAGACTTATCTCGTGGCAGTGCAAAAAGAAGACTATGGTGGCCACTTCTACAACAGAATCTGAATATGTGGCTGCTGCTAGTTGTTGTGCTCAAGTTCTTTGGATTCAGAATCAGTTACTTGATTATGGGTACAATTTCTTAAACACAATCATTTACATAGACAATAGCAGTACAATGTGTATCATTAAAAATCCAGTTCAACATTCAAAAACTAAACACATTGAAATTAGACATCACTTTATCAGAGATTGTAATGAAAAGAAGTTAATTCAAGTTGTCAAAATCCATACTGATGCCAACTTTGCTGACTTATTAACAAAAGGTTTTGATGTGACAAGGTTTTAGTACTTGGTAACAGGTATTGGAATGCTTAATCCTTGAAAGATTCAATGTCTAAGTGTTTTTGTGATAAAAAGGATTTTGTACTGCTAGTTGTGCTAGTTGTGTCTGATGAAAACTGCTATGTATAGTTTGTATTGATTGTTCAATTTTGGTACTGCTTATACAAATATGTTAGTCACTTTTGATAACTGTCAAAAAGGAAATACTTTGTCTTGTGTTTTCTTTGGTTTTGGACTAACAATTGTAGGTTGAATAAGCAAATTACTTGGAGTTTGTGACTTATGTGTTATGCTTTGGAGAATATGGTGTTTAAAGTGTGTGATCTTTGCATACAACAAATGGTAATTGGTTCACCATGTCTAACCCACATCAAGAACCAACTAGTCCAGAGCAAACGGTTTCTGGTAAAGACTTCTCAAATCCGTTTATGGTTGATAGTTTACCAAAAACTATATGGTTATCAACTTACCATATCTCACAGTGAATAGTTGGCTAGTCCAAAGCAAACGGCTTTTGGCAAAGACATATCAAATCCGTTGATAGCTGGTAGTTTGCTAAAAACTATAAGTGGGCAAAAATGTTTTCAAGTCCACATTGAGTTTATACTGCTTTTGAAATTTTTTACTAAACAGTTTGTACTGCTAGTTCAAACTAGCTTTGAAATGTGTTTATGCTCTCTGATTCACCTCTCTCAGAAGGTAACACATCTGGAAGTGATGAGAGCCGCTTTGAAACTAAACGGAATTGATGGAAACTTGTACACATTGTCATATTGGAGGCTGAGCTCATGCATCAAATGTTCAAGTTCAAGTGATGGTGAAAATTCTTCCAAACAGGGGAGGAATTCAAGTTTGTTTAGTTGCTGTTAAGATGATTGTGTGACTCAGGGGAGGATATCAGTTCAAAATTCAAAGATTATTGAAGTTAATTGCTAGAGTGCTTGTTGTTATAGTTTCTTCAACGTTTAAAAGTGAAGACAAATTCTGAAGTGATTGAAGATAAGTGTTTGAAAGAATTCCCCCATCATCTATATTGGAGTTTAATTCGAAAAAACTTAATGATTTGCACAGAAATCATAAGTTTAGGGGAGGATTGTTGGGAATTAAACCAACAGTTAGTACTGCCAGGTCAAAGTTACAACTGCTGAAGATTAACACTAACAGTACTAAGTCAGTTAGTATTGCTAGTACAGATGGTTAGTACTGATTATAAGCTGAAGACAAAAGATGAAAGACATGTGAAGATATATATAGAATAGATTTGTGTATATCTTATTAAGTTAGAATTATACGGATGTTAGTTTACTTGTAAAGGACTCTTTATGTTATAAAAGGAGATCCTAGGTTAGGGTTTCATGATCGAATCAGTTGTGAAAGTTATACGAAAGCTTCAAGGTTGTAAAACCCTAGTGATAATAAAAGATCACTCGTAGTAATATTGAAGCTATTTGTTTGGTTAAACATTGTGTTCAAACTTTCACTGTTACATTCATACAATCACATACATCACCATACGCATAATCTTCTAAGTGCTTTGTAGTAAATTCCGCGTGCTACTTAGCATATACTCAAAGTATCTTCAACACAAGGAGTGTGTTTAGATCCGGTCACGTAACAACTTTGTATTAGGTACAAATCTATTCAGTAACAACTTTGCAACATATATTCAGTAACATATATTCGTATCCTTCTATGTTGCATGGGGTGTACTTCGTATCATCTATTTCAGCCCCTGTCCTGCACTTGGCGTAGTCTTCGAGCCACAGTAAAATATGGGCATGGGGCAAGACACGTTTTTGGAATTCTATAACATACACAACTGAAATGAAATATTTGAAAAGTATTAGGTACAAATCAGAATGATTTAAAGGAAAAGTCTCATTGAATCTAAGATGTGACATGTATTACCTGCACAACAGTCGCCAAAAATCTATTTTTTTGTAAGATCATCCAATAACTCAGTTAATTTAATTTTAAAAACCCGTGTTCAAACTTCCGGACGATCGTGTGCTTTCTGGCCAGGAATATGGGCAAGCATGTCACCAATTTCGGGCCATTATGGATTGGAAGTAAACGTGATGAACATATCTGGATTCCCAAACGCCCTACATAGAGCCATGGAATCTTGGTAATTCTGCATCATATACCTTGGGCTGCCTGTAAAGCTTGAGGGTAAAACTATTCTTTTTCCAATTGCGGCCGCGTTTGTATCTCCTCTTGTAACAGCATCAAACACATTATGATAAAGTTCCACACGTAGGTTGTCTTGATTATGTCTCGTCCATTTAAGCCATTGTTCTTCAATAGCTGTGTATGCATCGACCAAAAATTGCTGAAATAGCCGCCCTCTTCTCAGCAAAGTAGTACCCTGGTTATTTCGTTGTTGAATTATGTACGCGTAATACTCCTTCATTGTAACGAATCCACGTATAGTTTTCCGTACACCTGTATTGTTATGATAAGGTATTCTATCATGGAATCCATCCTCTCCGTATGGAAATAGTAAAGGATATTGTAGTGCCATGTAAGATAGATGCAATTATGATATTCTTTGCTTGCCCGTGTCTTTACAACTGAAAATGATATCTCGTGAAGGGATGCCCTGACCAAAATCATTTGTAATTAGAGCAGCTACTTCGGACACAGTTGGGGTGTTGTACTGTCATGCACTTGTTCTATTTCTAATAAGCTGCAGTTGTAAGTTAGGCGTATCATGTAAAGCACACCAATCTCTTGCCATGTGAAATGCCTTGGCAACTGCGCTTGACTGATTTAGCATTGCAATGAGGCTCATGACTGTTGTTTCATCAATCTCATGTTTTGTGTCTTTATCAATAAAAGCAGACATGCGATTGTTAGCTTCATTCTGTGTGTCAAAGAAGTAAAGCTGAGCAAACTTCAGTTGTTCTCCTTCTGTTGGAAGCAGGGACCCAATTAGATGATAGTTTTAACCGTTTATTCTAAATGTATATGGCCCCCGTCCTAAATTAATTGAGTTATCAATTTTTGCTCCAAAAGATGTAAAGCAAAACATAATATTGTATATTCTAATTTGATCTCTAAATTTTGTTGCAGAAGAATCGTTATAATCAAGAAGGTTGTTTAATAGCATCGGTGCTTCATTGAATTTGGAGATCAGGACTTTACCACTTTGACAACAATGGGAGAATGTTGGATTTAAAGGCTTGAATGTCTTAGTAGTTCTTTCTTCATACCACATAGTTGCTTCACAGTTACAACATGTATACGATGGTGGCCCAAGATTATGGTAAAAAACAGGAACCCCTTGTTTAAATAACAGTAATAATGATAAATGATTTCGTTAGTTACTTTTGGATTTGTGTAGTTTAAATGAAATTGAGTAAAATTCGTGGAAAAATTACCTCTAAATGTGAACCCTATTCTTTTATGGCTTTTTTTAGGTATACGCCACTTCACTTGTTCCAATATAATATCTGATGTTGGTAACTGGTAATTGGAAGTAGAACCTGAAGATTTATGTTTTACATTTAGAAGACTTGTTAAAAAATTATACCACACATGTACTGAAAATTTACCTTTATATCTTTTGCGGGTTTTTTTAGACATGTTGGAAACAGGAACTGCTGCTTTTTGTTTAATATTTTCCATGTTCTTTCTTGGAATTGTGGATGTTTCTGGACCAATTTTTTGAATTTTTAGCATAGGTGAATTGGTGATTCATTGACTCATTGTATAAAAATATATATGTGTTTGTGTTTACCTGCTTCATGCGTGCTTACTTCTCTTATTTTCAGACCACAGTAACTCTCGATTTTGCCATCTGATTTGATATTTGTATGTGAATGAATCATTATAGAGTTGTGGATTATGTTTGACAGGGATGTAATCTCGGTGTGCTTCATAAGTGAATCTGTAAAATAAATAAATCGATAATTCTAATTGCATGAACAATTTAAATATATATGAAAAGCTATTAAATTTAAACTTACCATGATCCATAGTTTCATAAAAATGGTTGTTTGTTTGCGTTGTATAGTGTATTAAAGATCATACAAATATTTAGAGAGGTATAGAATTAAGAAGTTCAATAGGTTGCCTTTTGGGATTTTGTGATGTAAATGCTACATTTACTGATTGTTAATATGAAAGATGTTTCAGATTTTATGATATTTGGAAGATGCTATGAGTTATGGGTAGTTTTTGTAAAGTGATATTGACCTGCTGAAAGTTTGATTTAATTAGGGTTGCGAGTGTTAGTTAGTTGGATGAAGTAAGTTACGGTTCACTTTTTTATTTGGTTACGGCTTTCTATACAGTAGATTGCATCGAGTATGTACATAGTTTCCACTTTTTAATATAATAGATTGATAGGTCTTGCTGTCCAATTTTACAGTCGTATATCGATGATAAGATAGAAAGATTGTATTATTGCATCTGTAACCATTACACAATCACTAACAACCTTCCATTGATTAGTAACTAACATTGTAAACTTGAACATTCATGATTTAGTTTACAATATTTTGTTAAAACTCTAAGATTTGAATATCAATTTTCACCTACTCTCGCCTATCATTGTCACTACCATAATCATCATACATCTCTTCATGATTTGAGTTATTGCTTGGATATATAACCTGCAACGGTGTAGCTTCAATTGCTGCTGTTGGGACCAATCTCATGTTTTTCCTTCTTTTGTATCTAGCTTTGAAATTACTCTGTCTCAACCTTTTGGTGCTTGTGGCAAGTTCGTAATCAGGATTTTCTTCTACCCGCCTCTTTTCTTCTTTCAGCCTTGTTATGATTTCTTGAGTGTTCTCATCAACTTTTGCACCTCCATTTTCAGCCTATAATGCAAGCTAACTTTGTCAATAACATGGGATGTTATAAGATTAATTTTTTATATATAAATTTACACATTCATTTTTCCAAGCGATATCCTTGGATTAGACATAACATTGATAAATCATAAAAATAAAATGTTAGCTTCATTTGAATTCTGACATGGAGAGTGCTAATTAATAATGTTGGTCCATGAAATTGAGTAAAACAAGAACAGATTCATTGATAATGAACAATTGTTACAAAGATTACTCAAAACCCACTAGACTACATGATAACATCTTCAACTTCTTAAAGGGGATACTTTCGGTAAATATCCCCTTTGGGTGACAAATAAACTCTCATTGATCCAAGCTATGCTTGATGATTCAATGAGAGGATGATCCTATCAACTAATACACTTTGTGTATTCTTTTGTTTATTTAGGAAAACATACTATCTCTATTACAACAGAAACAATATATACAGGTAACTAAACAAAGACATGTGGGGTAGGTATGAGTAGACATCCACTTGTTGTGAGTTGTTATCCACTTGGTGTGAGTTGTCATCTACCAAGTGGTCCATCTTCTTCTTCCTCTTTTGTCTTTGTCTGACTTCTATCTTTTCTTGTAGAAGTTCGCGCCCATATTTATCAGTCTGCTTGTAGAGATAGTATCTTCAGGGTCACTGAGACATTTGTCAATTCTCAGTGATACTGGTATTGTTTGTAGCTCGTATACTTTACTCACTGACACCGTATCAGTAAGTAAAGTGTTTCTTCAACAACGAACTTTTTACAACACTCACTGATTTCTTTATCAGTGAGTAACCCAATATTTTATCAGTGAGTTAGGCTATTTTATGTTCAAATCTTGTCAGGGTACTTGGGTCAAATTCTTGACCCAACAATCTCCCCCTATTTGAATATACAAATAGCCTGGGTTCAAACCTGCTTGTTCAGGGACTTGGGTTTAGTTCCTGAGGTTCAGGAGACTTAGGTTTAGTTCCTGAGGTTCAGGGGTTCAATGACCGGTTCAGTGATAGGGTTCAGGGTTCATGGGGTCCTGAGGGTTCACTTTGACAGGTTCATTGTTTGTCTCACTGAGAGGGTTCAGGGACTTGAGGGTTCAGTCACCAAAGAAGGTTCAGGGACTTGGTCTGAGGTTCAGTGACCTGGGTTTTAGTCACTGAGTTCAGGGACTTGGGTTAAGTTCAGTGACCTGGGTTTTAGTCACTAAGGGTTCAGTCACCTGGTGGGGTTAGTTTTCAGTGACCTGATGTACTGATATTCACCCCCAGTATTCTCAAACTCTATAACCTCCTGAGTTACAAATAACACCCTCTGATGTTGCCACCTCTCAGCCTGAGAACTAACACTCTGAACTGATTCTGTCACTATTTATCAGTGACTATCAACTCCTGGTTTTTTTTTGTTTCTCAGTCCCTGATTATTTTTCAGGGTTTCTGATTCTAACCCAGTTCACACAACCCATTTAACATCACAACACTGCTCCACCTTTCTTCATCACTCCCTGAAACATGACCCGTAGTACCTGATCATTTCAGCTACTTCTCTTATTTTCATAGATTCGTCTTCATTTCAGGGACACAACAGGTATACTGACTTTTTGTCAGTTTTAATATCCCTGATCATCAACCCACATTTACACACCTTGATCAGGCTCAACCCGAAACAACAACAAAATAGCCCCCTGATATTTGAGGCTCTCACCTTATCTGAGTCATACCCTAATAACCAAAAGCTTAATAAGCTTTCCAACTACCTATTTCAACCTTATCGGGTCAGTCCAAAAGAAACAGACATCAACCTTTCATCAGCATCCCTCCTTTTTTCCAGTCTTATCACAAAATCTATGACAAACACACTGTCAGTACACTTCATCACATCCTATTTTTCAACCCACACTTCCTGAGTCGACCTTAATTAAAAGATTCGTTTCACATCTCTATTTCCATAAAACCGAGAACACCCTGTAATAGCCATACCATCACCCAAGTTTACGACAGTGACTTGGGATATGGGCCCACCACGCTTCCGCTGCGTTGGGGCTAGTGATGGTGTTCATTGGTGACTGGTTGTCCTCAGATGATTATACGGATTTTCAATCGAGAGTTGTTTAAACTCTTTGAGATGATTTTATGTTAGGTTGTGTTGGGTTTTTCTCGATCTGTTTGTAGGATGTTTTTTTGATGATAGATCGATTTGTTTTTGGATCTGAGTTTGTCGATATGGGTTTTTTTTGTTTGTGATATTTCGAATGGTGGAAGGGATTGGGTATTTTTTGTTTTTCAGATCGATAGTTTTTTTCTTTTATAGTGAGAGTGGATTTGTTTTGTTGAGAGTGAAATCCGAATCTGTGATTTTTGTGTGTTATGGATTTTTTGTATAATCTTATTTGTGTGGATAAGATTTTTGTGTGGTGTGGGGTGTGTTGGGTTTTGTGTGTGGATAAGATTTGTGTGGTGGATGGGGGTTCAGGGAGGGGTTTGGGGTAAGTCAGTCACTAATAAATGTATTTCTCCCCCTCAAAAATTGCTATATCAGTAGCAGTTTTTGAAGATCACATTTATTAATTTTTGAAGAATGTTATCAGTAGTTAAGAATGGATCTGGATCATAAGAATAATCCACCCGCTCTGATACCACTTGTTGGTCCATGAAATTGAGTAAAACAAGAACAGATTCATTGATAATGAACAATTGTTACAAAGATTACTCAAAACCCACTAGACTACATGATAACATCTTCAACTTCTTAAAGGGGATACTTTCGGTAAGTATCCCCTTTGGGTGACAAATAAACTCTCATTGATCCAAGCTATGCTTGATGATTCAATGAGAGGATGATCCTATCAACTAATACACTTTGTGTATTCTTTTGTTTATTTAGGAAAACATACTATCTCTATTACAACAGAAACAATATATACAGGTAACTAAACAAAGACATGTGGGGTAGGTATGAGTAGACATCCACTTGTTGTGAGTTGTCATCCACTTGGTGTGAGTTGTCATCCACCAAGTGGTCCCTCTTCTTCTTCCTCTTTTGTCTTTGTCTGACTTCTATCTTTTCTTGTAGATGTTCGCGCCCATATTTATCAGTCTGCTTGTAGAGATAGTATCTTCAGGGTCACTGAGACATTTGTCAATTCTCAGTGATACTGGTATTGTTTGTAGCTCGTATACTTTACTCACTGACACCGTATCAGCAAGTAAAGTGTTTCTTCAACAACGAACTTTTTACAACACTCACTGATTTCTTTATCAGTGAGTAACCCACTATTTTATCAGTGAGTTAGGCTATTTTATGTTCAAATCTTGTCAGGGTACTTGGGTCAAATTCTTGACCTAACAAATAAATCTAAACTATTTAGCTTACGATGTGGCCAACGCTGAAAACCCATATCTCTACAGAACCTTTTCAAAAGAGTTAAACCAACATTAAGTTCTTTGGCAGCTTGCGCTATTGGCATGTGAAAATACTGGGCAATCACCTATTTGCTGAATTCCATGAGATTTAGATGTGGATATTGGATATGTATTTGTGGATAAACAACTGGATCTGTGTGGGTGGAGGTTAGAATGTGTCTTTTTAAAGCCTTACTAAGTTATTGATCTTCCCTGCAGTTACAAAAAAATAATAAATAACTTACACTCACCCATAAAGTATATTTATTAGGTATTCATAAGGTTTTATAACAAACAACTCATAAGATAAGATAGTATTCAGTAAATTAAAACACAAAATCAACACATGAGTTATTTGATGAATAAGGCATAAAGCCACAGACACCTAACAATATATGTGATTCATCTTATTATTTTTTTCCTAACAATCTATTTGTTGAGCTCTTCAATCTTCATGTTCTTTATCATGATTGACTCCAGGGATGATCTCTGCATCACATATTTTATCAAAAATTGTGTGCACTTCATTTTGAATGGCCATCTAGTCATGGTTAATGTGAATGTAATTCTTGGTATTAGAACCGTGTCTCCTATATTTGACCCGATGATGATTTCTGCTTCAATAACTAATCGTCCCATCCGCTTGATAATTAGGTGGGTTCCAATGCACAAACCTTTGCTTGGATCCCCATTCCTGATGAGCACAACTCGTAGGTTTTTTTTTACCCTTAGGTTGTGTGTTGGCATATGCTGAATATCTGTAAGATGTGACATAGTGTTGGGATGTGTTGTTAGGAGGATATCAGTTTGTTGTTTATATTATGACATAGAAGGGTTAATAAACTGAAGCATTTATTGGTAAGCAAATGAAAAGCACTTGTTAGATGGTGATGATTGTTTACAACCTGATTGATCTGCTATCAAATTTGTAGTAATGAACACCATGTTTAAATTTAAAATAGAAGTTTAATATGAAGTTTAGTCAAGTAGGTTAAATCATTCATGTTCTGTTATGCTTTTAGGTTATTCCATAAGTTATTTATGTAGTATGAATAAGTGTTGGCATGTAGATTTTATTATGTGGCAAATCAAGTAATAATAAATAACTGTGGTTATGTGTTTGATATATTTATGCAGAAATTGACTAATGCTATTCTTGATTTGCAGGGTTTGAACATGGAAACAAAGACAATCCATTCAAAATATGAAAATTGATAACTAAAGATAACTATTGTCTCAAGGTAGGAAATTTCATAATCCTATTAACTATTAGGATCAAATTTATTACATTTTTCCTAACTATTTATTCATTGCATGCTTCACTCATCAGGGGGTTCATTATGCCTGCTGCTTCCAAAAACTTGATTGCTTGATGTCTATTCCTCGTCCGATGTCGCAACAACCATCCTAAGCAAAGCATGTAAGAAATTCACCTGTTAAGATTTGGAACAATATTAAGGCGATGGGATAATTTATATCGGATACGTACTTTGTTTTAGCTTCTTCTTAGAAGACCTTGCAGCTTTGTATTTTATCTGTTTCTCTTCTTCGGTGTCTGAATCTTCAATAACAACCTTAAAATAATAAGACAATAAATAACACACTAATCTATAGTACAATAATAAAAGAAATAACTAAAATCCAGACCTTCTTTTTTTCATTCCTTCCTCTATTTCAGTGTCTGAATCCTCAACATCATCCCTTAAATAATACAATCATAAATGCCATGTAAGCACTTGTAGTTTAAACTGTTTCCAGATGTGAATGAATGAATCATTGCCTAACCTTTTTTTGATCTTTTGTTCAGTAGGCTTCAATGGAGTAGAGAGGGATGGGTCATCTGATAATTTCTTTAACAGACGCTTTTCAGAAGCAGTATCTTTGCCCGCTTTCTCTTCCTCTATTTCAGTATCTAATTGCTCAACATCATCCCTTAAATAATACAACCATAAATGACGTAAGTAGTCGTATTTTAAACTTTTTCAACATATGCATGGAGAAATCATTGCCTAACCCTTTTTTGATTTTTTCCTCAGATGGCTCCAATGGAGTTGATTCAGAAGTAGCAGTTTGGTCAACCGTGCTAGAACTCGCACTTTCATCAGCAGTCTGGTCTACAAAAATTGTCGAACATGTGAAACTCTCATAGCTTCCATGCTCATAATAAGTATGTGTTTTTATCTCCAAATTGTGGGTAGTGCCTACAATATCAGCTATGGCACGCGGCAACACAACGTGATCTTCTGAATCCTGCAAAGGAAGATAAGGTTAGGAAAAATTATTGCAACACTCTTTAACATTATTAATGTACCTTACCCTCTGTCCCAAAAAGTGAGGCTGCTGAGTGTTTAACCAACTCTGTTGCAGTCTCGTCAAACATCACAACAACAGTCTGTTCTGTCTCGTCAGAGACACCAAGCTCAAGCTTGTACCTACACAGCCAATATTGCACACCAAAGGTAAATAATAACTCCAATTGGTATTCAAGTATAGTTGGGTCAATATTTTTAAAAACAAATCAATTATTGTTGCAAAGATAGAGCAACACCTTATAACTGGGTAATCCAAGACTGTGTTACATCCGTCACACCAGAATTTTCCTTCTTGCCTGGTTAATCCTTTCTTGCATTTTGCACCTCCACACGATGGATAGTTCTATCCCTTTCTAGTTATGACATTGTTTATCCTCACTTTACAGATGAAGGTTGAACTCTGGAAAAGGAAACAGGATATCAATAGGTGGCAATGGGCTATAATTACACTAACAAAACATTAGGGAGGAAGATGAGTACATCATTCCTCCTGTTTCTGGCCCACATCAACAAATTCTCTAGGGTTCCAGGCTTTGGTATAGAGTGATCAACAAGTACAATTTTCTTCTTTTGATTGACACCACTGCAAGGAACATGAATGGTAATGGCTAAAATGATCTGAGTAATTAAAGATGTATGTAAAATGTAACTTTGATTACCAAGCGCCTGCTTTAAAATGTTTCAGGGCTGGGATGTCATCATCATCCAAAATCAGTGTAGAGGAGCTGCTCGACAAATAAAGCTTGTCTGAAAGGTAAATACACACACTGAGTTAATTTTTGCATATGTTAAATGACGGGGAAACATTATGTTGCATGGACCCTTACTATTGTAGTGTCTAGCATTAACTGAAGTTAGAATCACGGCACATAGCCCAGTATGCTTGGTTTTCTTTTCTATCAATACTTCGCCTAGCCCACCCCATAGGGTAACCCTAATTGACTGGCCACTGTTTAAACAAATATAAACCCAATAATTTGGTTAGCAATATATGGTTACTTGTAACAACCATACAAAATAACACTTACCTTTGGTTGGCAAGATGGAAATCAAGATTCCTAGAACCTGTTCTCTGGTAAGTGGTCCTACCCACATTGGTGATATAACCAATAACATCTGGAAAGTGGGACTAAATTATAACTCTAGCTATAATTTGAAAAAGAACTGAAAATATTGAACAAACATGACCTTACCAATGAGGCATTTATTGTCAGTGGGTTTAAGATTCTCAAAAGCCACCAATTGGAAAGGATGTCTAACAAAACCATCCGGCTTGACCGCAGCTTTCCTTACGGTCGTTGCTCCATCAAATTCAATCATGTAAGCAGAGTCCTTCAAAACCCGGTACTCATCCTTTTTTAACTTGTCAACAAAATTATGTGAAACGCTCCCCTTTGAAGTACAGTGCATGATATTACCCTGAAGGAACAAAATATAAGCAGTTTAGTGAATAATGTATGTGACCACTATGCATCTTTATGGTTTTTTATAATTTTATATAAAAGCTGTATTTGTAATTGTCACCATTTGCTTAACTTGCAGAGGAACCAAGACCTAACTTACCTTCCCATCAGAAACAATGAAATCCGTACTTAAATAACGCCCGGTTCTAGCATTCACATCCCATTTTCTACACACCATCACAACTATGGTTCCCGAGACACCCACATCCAGTGCATCAAGGAAAAGCTGGTTGTTTGCTAGGGTGGACTTTTCTGAAGGTATGATATTGGTTTCAGTTGCCTGGATTGACCTGTTTGCCATTATGAATTTAGATTGAGTTATGCAGGGATGTAAGATCAGATTTGAGGTGTCTGTAACTTCAGAAATCCACATAAATTTATACAGGTCACATGCTTTGTGGGTTTGTGCTGTAACTCGAAAATTATATGGTATTAATGGAGATGTTTGATATACTTTTTGCCCATGTTTATGTAGCATAATTACATTCGAATCAAAGGTTGGAACTAAATGCAGGCAATAAGAACTTAATTGCGAGGCTTTCCATTGCCTGCAATCAATATGGGAGCTCCTTGAGTTGCTTGGAATCAATATGCCCATATTAATGGAGATGCTTGAGTTGTGTGGAAATCAAATTCAAAGGCTGTATATGGTACCATCAATTCATTAGACATTTATTATGAGCACTTTACATTAATAACACAACTCAATCTTGTAGTATATAAGATAAACCTAGAATTGATTATTAATAGATTTTATCAAATAAAGTTTGCATGTGGCTATTTGTTTAAATAAATTAATTGTTAAGTTATGTGCGTTATTTAGTTGTTTATTTTTATTATTACTTGATTTTTTGTTTAATTGTATGACATGTTGTACGCAAAAAAGGGTAATTTTTGAATAGAAAATAAATGGACTAAATAATGGTGAAACTTGATGTGATAAATTATGAATCTTGCAAAGTCTTATGTGCCGATAGTGGTTCGCTTCACACGGTAATTTGCTCCCAGGCGAGACTAGCAAGGTTATAATTTATAACATGGTTTTTTAAGACTTAAAGTCATAAACTTTTAATTGAGTGACGAGTTTTGCACCAATAGTACGAACGGCTTACCCAATTGTGACAAACTATAAGAGGGGTATAAGTAGGAACGGGTTTTTAATAAGCTTCGCGCTGACCTTTGTTTCTATGCTCCTTTGTGTGTCAGATTGGAGCTGATGAATCTATTAATGAGCTGATGAATCTATTAATTAATCACACAGGCTACCTAAACTAATCCTAGATCTAGTGAGAGAAAGTAGAGAGAGAAAGAGAGTGGAAGGATGATTAACAATAATAGTAAAATATTTAGCTCTTCAACCAACCAACCCTCTCCCTTGAATGGGAGGGGGTATTTATAGTTTTTACATGGTCTTGGGCTTAAATCCCTAATTAAACATAATTAATAAATAATAAGACACAGCCCATGGGCCTTCTACACAGGCTTGGCCATAAATCAAACCTAAAGGCCTAAGCAACCTTATTACAACATGATCAATACTTGTTAATACAAAACGTGTTCCCAACAATCTCCCCTTAAGTATTGGTCATCAAGGTTGCTTGACGTCGTCTTTGCTTCATGGCTTCAGACGTCTCTTGCATCTTTGTTCCTTTGTTCTTGTTGTGATATGATATGGTATGGTACTGATCTGCCGTCCTTCAATGGTCTTCAATTCGGGTGTCTTTACGTCTTTTCCACCATGCTCATATGTCTTTGACTTTTGTTCTTCATCTGGTTCTCACTTCTTCAATCTTTGACTTATGAAAGGTTGTAGTGCTCGAACTTTGACTATTCTTTAACATCTTTGAACTTTTGTTATTTTTTAGTCTTTGTGAGAACATTTCTTCAGGATATGAGCATGATGGAAAGGTGATGGAACTCCAGGTATTCATGATTCGCTGCAGGTAAACAGTTAGCAATAAATCATCCGGCACTTACAGATTTGGACTTCGATATCATCAACAGCATAGTGTGAATACTTTCTCTAATCCAAACCCAGGCCGTTCTGAACCGGATACCCCCGAAAGGGCTTACATGGACACACCGAAGTGCACCCACGATTCAGTGAGTCGCTGGAGATCACCCCACGACTATAGACCATTTTGGAGCAAACACTAAGCGTAATCCACAAGGGATTACCGAAGTGACCTGCTGTCAGGGCTGTTTGATGTTGACCCTGGCAGGATTTCCATTCAATCACTGAGAATCACACTTGTGGTTTCTCTCATGAATGTTCTCGGCAGATTGCTAAGATCTGCGAAGGACACTCCTTTAATTTACAACTGGAGTTCTTTTTGTTGAACATCCAGTGTATACTAAGTGTACTTAAGAGATCTTTGATGTATCTCATAGCTCTAGACTCGATTAGTGCACATTTGTTTGGTCGTCGGAGGCATGGAGCAGAGTGCCTCCTTTTCAATATCAACACATCTCGTAGTGAGAGGTCGATAGATAATGAAGGGTTCTCCGTGTGAAATGAAACAAGTGCCTTTTGAGAGACACCTGAGTGGCTAGAAGGTTAGTGCAGTGCGTCACTGGGTCCATGACGACTTTGATCTTCAATACCGGTGATGCCCAATCAACCAGTAGATTATGTATTGAACCCGGTGTCTGCCCTAAGGTTGAACAAATGGAGGGCTATTTCTTTTCACCCTTTTCTTTACTTTTCTTTTTAATTCTTCAACCCCTTCTTTCTCCTTTCATTTCATATCTCCTTTTTCAATCATACCTAGGACTTTCTAGTTCTAAACTATTGGTATTGTCCTTGGGTAGATCCCTCCGGCTCTGGCGGATCATAGGACGGTTATTCCTAACCTCAGTCACCTTATAACTCCATGACTATCCTATTGTTGCCATAACCAAACTTTTTGAAAATCTCTCAAAGTGTTTATGATTGTGAAAACATATTTTGTTAACACTTTGAGAGTTTTGTGATTTTCAGAAAGACTCCCCCTTAACATGTGCTCATAAGTGATTAAGGTAAATTTACACATGTCGGGTAGAGTTGGCACTTTTTGAATTGATTGATTTTCAATGAACATGATCGTCGCGAGACACGCTTACATCACTAGTAGAACTAGCTTGAAATTATTACCCGTCCAGATCACATTCAAGGAAAATCGCTCGAAATCGGTACATTCTACTCAGACACATCCTTTGCGAGACACGCTTACATCACCAGATAAACTGGCTTGAAATTATTACCCGTCCAGGATATGTCTTTTCGACTACTGACTTTTGCTATCGTAAATTCGAGGGTCAATTCTGAGCCTAGCTCTCATGAGATTTCATCTTGCAAGTTACCATATTTTGATCATATCGTTATTCTCCCCCTCAAAAATAGCATACTTATGATGTTTTTGACAAACGTTTGATAAAAATATGCCATTTGAGTTTTGTGGGAATAATTTCAAGAACTTTTCATTTATGGAACAAAGATTATTTTTCAAATACTCCCCCTTAACGAAGGAATACTTGTCCTTATGAGCAAAATTTTGAAAAACGTAGAAAAATTCTGGTTTAATTCTACTCATAAGAAAGAAGCTTTCGCTCCTTTGATCAGGATTGAGGCATTGAAGCGTACCTCAGGGTCCTTTCTTTATAGGAACGGGTTGTGCACTGTTATGTGTACACAAGCCATAGTGAATAAAAATGATGAAAAAAAATATGATGAAATATGATAAATGACAATAGATTATACCAACAATCATTGCTCAGGTCGACGGAAAGTTAGGATATTAGGAACTCTGGCACGTCCTCCTACGTAACTTTCCAGTCTTCTCATTGTTGCCCGAAACTTGAGCTTTTTGTCAATCCGATCAATGAACTTCACTACCTGCTTTGCATCTTTCCTACTCCAGCTCATAACCCGTAAAAATCCCGTTTTCAACCCCTTGCTGCGGTTTTCCAGAATTGTTTAGAGCTCAGACTTGACTCGTACCAAAGTTGCATCACTGAATTTGTGGATTTCCTCATAACCCATGAACCTTGGTGTCCGCTGATCTCGTACATATACCAACCCAAATGGTCTGTCCCCAAAAGTATAAGGTGTCATATCTCCGATCCCTGGCGGTTGAAGATTAGGCTCGACCAAATTTAACTGTGTCTGGTAGCTTTCTACCCCAAGATGCACATCTTCGACTCGTGTTCTGATGACAATGTTGCGAATGTATATCATAATCGAGTTAATGATATCATACTGAAGACGTCCAGGGAGATGTTCGAGTTTTCCCTGAACCTTCAGTAGATACATGTCTTCTATATCGTTGATGTGTAAATAAGGATAGTCTGCTTCACTAAAGGTATATTCTTGATCGTCCAACCTTCTCACGGTAATCTTCTTTAGAAAGTTATACCCAAACATAGATTCGGTTTCGACACTGGTGATTGAAAGAATCTTGTTCTTGTTCCACACATCGGTTTTTGATCTTCTCGTAATCATATATTTGTAGAACAATCTTCGCAGATTCGGCCAGTGGAAGATCCCACGAGCAGCATCTTCGTTGTATTCACGAACTTTTTGGACGAATAAATCTCTAATTTGTTCTTCAAAACATTCTAACGTATACGAAGCTGCTTGATACTTGGTGAGGGATGTTGCATACCGCTTTTCAGGGTCTGTGTTACCATACTCAAGATACGCCAAATCATTATTGAAGAAATATGCTTTTGGTAGCTTTAGGTTGTGAGGTTGACCAATAAGTGGTAAGGGATGGGAGTAATCACGGAGGTAAAGACGTTCTTTTGGATGAGTGATACGCGCATGATCCCATTCTATGTTTTCAGACAGTGCTCTTGCAACTTGTTCAACGTTGTATTCAAACTCCATTTCTGTAGTTGTGACTGTCTTGAATTCTGTGAAGCCTCCTTTGCGAACTCGGATGATGTCAGGCAATCCTAACTTCTGAACTTTCATTACCCGCTTCAACCGTTTAGTGAAGTCCACAATTGATCCTTCAACAGGTGCAGCGTTTTCATCTTCAGGGTATGCGTCTACCATTGACTCGAACCAATCGAATCTTGGTGCAGTAGGGTTCACCCATTCTGGTAGAGGAACGGCTTTTCCATTTGCAGGTGGTGCAGTGACAGTTTGAACTTTAGGTCGCTTGACTGGCTTAGTAGTGCCAGAGGAATGTGCTGTGGTTGCATGGCCAGTGGATGTGGACGGTTTCCTTTTCTTCTTTCCTTCGTCCTTGTCATGCTCATCTCGAGGTCGCTTGACTGGCTTGGCTGTTTTGCATCCTTCAGCTTTCTTCTCATCCCTTTTAATAGACTTGAGCAAGGCCTTTTTAAGTTCTTCCTCTTCTGGTTCATCCATGATATCTTCAAGTAATAGCCCTTTGAGATCAGATCTTGAAGGTTTAGGTGGCACGGTTCGAATAGTGATTGGTGTTGTCTGCATGAGGTTGGCCACTGTCTTTTCTAGGTTTCTCTTGACATATTCCTTGAAGATTCCAGGAAGATTCTCTTGAAGGTATTGAGTGACCTCTTGGGGTACTTGGGAACTGACTGCCTGTGGGACATGAGTTTGAAGATATTCCCCTGCCGTCTTTTCCAGATTAAAATCTTTGAGATTCGTGATGTGAAATTCATTCTTATCTGTCACTTTCTTCACTTCAGTGAGCTTAAGATCCAATGCTTTGTGCTTTTCTTCTTCAGTTTGTCTAGTTTTCAAAACGAACTTTTGAAGTTTAGCAAATTTGTCTTTGAGTTCATTGAATTCAGCGGTGGATTGACCCACTGATGATGGTGGTGGTGATGGTGGTATAGTGTCGTCATTTCCTGTTTCATCATCATCGTTTTCTTCTTCATCACTTTCATCTTCTTCATCTCCTTCTTCATCTTTTTCTTCATCTTCATCACTTTCCTCTTTTTCTTCAGACTCAGATCTTGATTCGTCTTTTGACATTTCTGATTTACCCTTTTCCTTAGATTTTTCTGACTCACCCTCTGATTCATCTGGTGCATTAGACTTTGAGGTCTCAGACTTCTCTTGTTCTTCCTCTTGTTCATCATCAGGAATTGAGGCTGACCCTTCACCTCTTCTCACTTTTTCACGTTTCTCCTCATTTTCTCTGAGTTTCTTTAAAGTTTCCCTGTATGCAATCTTATACTGCTCTTTTTCTTCTTTTTTCGTTCCTTGGAGGTTCAATAGCAGAAAATGGTGAATTAGTGAATTTGATTGACTTTCCTCTTCCTTTGCCCAAAGTTTTATCAATTTCAGCCAACACTGTCTTCAACTTTTCAAAATCCTTCCCCTTCTTTCCTTTACTGAGATTCACTTCTTCTTCACCCTCTTCATCACTTGATTCGTCTCGGAGTTGTGGTTGAGCTGTTGAGACTTTGAAAACTACTTTCTTCTTTTCAGCTCTAGCGATTTTCTTTGTTCGAGAAGAGGCTGCTCGAGCTGGGATAGTTTTTCCAGTTGTTTTACTTTCTTTTCCCTTGGTCGGTTTTATAACCATAAGACCCACCTTTCCAGCTCTTTCAGCTTTATCATACATCTGATATGCCTCAGTATCCATCACTTCATCACTTAACATCCTTTGTGTAATTCTCACACCTTGTTTCTCCGTGTTTGACTGTTGTATTTTTACTCTGGAGAGAATGTAATCCATTTGATATGTATGCATCTTCTCATTTACACGTCGATCAATGTCCGGGTGTCTTTTCATGAAAAATGAGATTAACAATTTAGTGAAACAGGGAAAAGGTACTTTGTATTTAGGCTTTTGATGAAAGTTTTGGCTCAGGAAGATCATGTCATTCCATATGTATTTGGCGAAGTCCACATGTTTTAGATTAACGACCCCCCAGAAAAATTGTAGGTGTTCTAAGCGTGGGTGTTCAAGACCAGTGGTTTTGCCAGTTATACTGTGCATGATGATGGTGTACAGGGTTAACCATAGTTGTGGGATGTATTTCCTATCTACATTGGAGAGAATGGTTAGCTCTTTCTCTGACTCATCATATCCAAGAAGTCTAAGTGTAGCAACCATGTCATCAAAAGTTGGGTCATCATGAAACTTTTTCATTGAACCTGTGACTTCTGCAGGAAGTTGTAAGACACTGCGAAGAGAATCAATCTTAAACTGGATTTCCCTGTTGTCTATAGTGACTGTTATGCTCTCGTTGTCTTCTCCGATTACCATGAAATGCCAGAACTGATTGAGATATACTTCAGGAACACTTTCAGTATTGGTCAGTGTTGGGCAGATGAAGTGTGTCTTGAGGATTTCCACGATGATTTGACAAGTTTTGTGGCAAGGCAGCTTCTTGTAATCAATTCTCGAGTTTGACTCACTTATCCTGCGTTCATCATCTTCTAGAAATAATTGCTTTCGAGTCACTGATTCTTAAGACATGATTTGCCTGAACATTACAAACACCAAAAACAATACAATGGCAATCGTATATATGTGTTAGTGAATGCTTTAAGTCACATGAACATAACCTAACTATAATGGTTCATCCTATAGAAAGGCTAAGTTCTGAAACTTCATACTCATTTTGTCAGACAATCCATTTGCAAACAATTGAGTTCTTATAAGTGTATTCAAGTTCCAAGTTTGTAAAGATTCAAAGTTTGGAGCAAATTTTACAAGCTTGAAACACTTGGAAAATATGAGACAAACTTGGAATTCTTAGAAACTTGAAAAGATGAGACAAACTTTATAGAAACTTAAGAGTTACTATTCACAACCTAGATAGCTTAAGCATTTATTTGTAAAAACATCAGCACAAACTTCAACAATATCAATTAGTACTAACTTGACTTACTGAACAAACTAGGTATGTCTCAATAGCCTCAGCAATCCTAGAAACTTGATAAGTCTTATGAGCACTGAAGGTCCTACAAACTCGAGATAATCAGATACTCGAGAGTGTCCAGAAACTCGAGAGTGGCAAGAAAGTCGAGAGGGTCAAGAAACTCGAGAGTGACAAGAAACTCGAAATAGTCAAGAAACTCGAGAGTGACAAGAAACTCGAGAGAGTCATGAAACTCGAGAGAATCAAGAAACTCAAGAGAGTCATGAAACTCGAGAGATTCAAGAAACTCGAGAGAGTCATGAAACTCGAGAGATTCAAGAAACTCGAGAGAGTCATGAAACTCGAGAGAATCATGAAACTCGAGAGAGTCATGAAACTCGAGAGAGTCAAGAAACTCGAGAGAATCAAGAAACTCGAGAGAGTCATGAAACTCGAGAGATTCAAGAAACTCCAGAGAGTCATGAAACTTGAGAGAATCAAGAAACTAGAGAGAGTCATGAAACTCGAGAGATTCAAGAAACTCGAGAGAGTCATGAAACTCGAGAATCTAAGACTATTGTCTCCTAACTCGGAGACAAAGTCGAGAGGGTCATACAAACTTAGCTCATTCATACATATTAGCACAAACTTGATAAACATCAGTCACAAACTTGGTAAAAAATTATGCTAGAAACTCAGTATACGAACACTTAAGCACAATCTTGGTGTTGTAATCACAAACTCAGTTATGCAATCTTAAACATATTTACAAGAATCGCAATTGAACATATCCCATCATTCAAATAATACCACATACCACTCATTCATCATATTTCACAAAATCAACAGCCTTAAACCCTAACTAAGTCGAATTGATCAATCTAGTGTTAATGAAACCAATTAATCTATTGCAATATACCCAGAAACATGTTATGAGAATATTAGTCAATATACCCAGAAACATGTTATGAGAATATTACACTAACTTAATTAGATTAAACAACACTCATCCAGAAACGCCCAAATCATATACATAAACCCTAACATGTTAATGATGAATTTATTCTACAGAAACAATATGCGAATGATTAAAATGCTCAATGGATTCATATTAACACTTACAAGTTAAGATTTATACGAACGAATTGACTGTTCTTGATATTCTTGAAAGTTAAGGATTTTAGGCGGTATTTTGCGTGAGAGGGAAAAGTTAATGCTTTTACTGTGTGTTCATGCGGTTGACTGAAGTCAGAGATTATGTTTTATTTACTAAGATTTGCCTTTTGACAGTTTTAATCCTCTAACTATGAACCTAACTCAATTTGAGGTCCTAAAGACATAACTTTCCTTCATTGACAGTTCCAGCCCTTTATGTTTAAAATCAAGATCCAATATTTTATGACGTTTCTCCCCCTTGAACTAAGACATATTTAAAAAAAATTAAGACAAGTAGCCCACGAGTTCATAGAAATACTTTTCGATGAAGATTTTGATGAAGATTTTGAGATGTTAAATGTGCAAAAATTTCTCCCCCTCAAAATATGTTCGTGATTTGAAATAATGAAATTTGAAATGACGAGAACATATTTTGATTAGGATACACTTTTGCACACTTAAAGTTTTCTTTTCTTTTTTTTTTCTTTTTTTTTAACTGTTTATTAATAAAAAATAGGAAAATCTTTTTGAGTTTTTCAATAATTATTTACAAAGATAGTTTTGATGTTTGGCTCGGTTAATTTATGTGTAAGAAATTTGTTCAAATCGTCTGGAGTCAAACATCGCATACCAATCTGGTGAACCAGTTCCACAAATCTTGCATGAGGCAAGACTTTGGTGAACAAATTCGCCAATTGGTGTTCAGTACCCACAAAGTATAATTCAACTGTACCCATTTCCACATGCTCTTTTATAAAGTGATACCGGAGAGCAATATGCTTCGATTTGGAATGTTGAACCGTGTTGCATGAAATGGCGATGGCACTTTTGGAGTCGCAGTACATCGGAATCTTGTTAAACACGTATCCGTAGTCCATCAACTGAGATCGCATCCAAATGACTTGAGCACAGCAGGCAGATATGGCGACGTATTCTGATTTTGTAGACGACAGTGATGTACAGTCTTGCTTCTTTGACTGCCAAGAGACGAGCTTGTCACCTAGAAATTGGACTCCCCCAGACGTACTTTTTCTCGTGTCTAAACAACCTGCATGTTCAGCGTCTAAAAAAGCAACAAGTTCAAACCCGGAATCCTTCGGATACCAGATCCCCAAATGAATGGTTCCCTTTATGTATCGAAGGATCCACTTAACAGCAGACAAATGACGTTCAGTAGGTCGAGACTGGTAACGGGAGCATAAGTACGTGGCAAATACAACATCCGGCCGGCTAGCAGTGAGATACATGAGAGACCCAATCATACTACGATATTTCGTAGGATCAATGGGTGTGCCATATATATCAGCATCTAGCTTTGGGGATGAGGAGGACATGGGGGTGTTATAGGTGTCACAACTATTCATACCATGCTTTTTCAATATCTCCAATGCATATTTAGACTAACTTAAAAATATACCACGGGGTGATTGATGAACTTGCAGTCCTAGAAAGAACTTGAGTTCACCTATCATGGACACCCTAAAGTTTTGTTTCATAAGTCTTGCAAAAGCGTTTGAATATTTTTTATGAGTTGATCCAAAAATGATATCATCGACATAAATTTGAACAATGAGAATATCCTCCCCATGTTTTTGTATAAATAAAGTCGGGTCAACAGATCCTTTAGTAAAATGATTGGCTAATAAGAATGCAGATAGTTTGTCGTACCATGCCCTCGGGGCTTGTTTAAGGCCGTAGAGGGCTTTCTTGAGCCTGTAGACGTGGTTTGGATGCTCTGGATCGACGAAGCCCTCTGGTTGTGAAATGTACACCTCTTCCCGGAGTTGTCCATTGAGAAACGCCGTCTTCACGTCCATCTGGTATACCGTGATGTTCTTGTGAGCAGCGTACGCCAGGAACATTCTTACAGCCTCAAGACGTGCCACTGGTGCAAACGATTCGTCGAAGTCAATCCCTTCTTCCTGACTGAACCCTTTGGCGACCAAGCGGGACTTGTTACGAATAACTGTACCGTCCGCATCTAACTTATTTTTCCAGATCCACTTCAAACCGACGACGTAAACCCCATCTGGTCTCTCTACCAATTCCCAAACTTCCAACCTCTTGAATTGATCCAATTCTTCTTGCATAGACTCAATCCAATTGTCGTAGGTAAGGGCTTCTTTAATGTTTTTGGGTTCGGACTGACAAACGGTGAGTGCATTAATGCAGGTTTCACCGTCTGCATGGAGTCGTTGTCGTGTCATGACAGGGTTTTCTGGGTTTCCAATCACATTTACAAGGGGATGATCCTTTGTCCATTTGTGTGTTTATGGGTAATGTTGATAGGTATGGTGCAGATTTGACGGTTCCAAATTACGTGTGGACGACACTGCGATATCAGGAATGGTGGGAGCTAGCGCAAATGGATTGAAGAATGCATTGCTGTCATAATCTGCTGGTGTGGGTACTTCAGAAAAATGTAGAGGGGGATCTTCAGCTGCAGACGCAGAGGTAGAAGCCGTTTGATCTATTGATGATGATGTGTCTGGCTGAGGTGCATCTTCAGCAACTGCAGTGGTTGTCGTTACTGGTGTATCAGGTTCTTGATTATTGATGAGTGGTTGTGCAGCGGAGCTTGTGGATACATCAGGAGCACGACTAACCATAGTATCATCAAACAATGGAGCAAACAAGTCTTCTAGATCTTTGCAGTTTAGAGAGAAGGATGCAGCTGAAGGATCAGGAAAGTTGAGACGGTTGGTTTCGGGTCCTAAGTTGTTTTGCTCAGAATCCAAATCAGTAAGCTCATCGAAATTAGCATGTATAGTCTCCTGAATCTCCCGGGTGCGACGGTTCCAAATTCTAAATCCCTTTGAATTTTCACAATATCCGACAAAAATCCCTATATCCGCTTTGGCCTTTAATTTCCCAAGGTCATCACGATCATTCTTTGGATAGCAGAGAGCTCCAAAGACATGAAAGTAATTGATGTTTGGTTTTCTGCGGTGAACAATTTCATATGGTGTCTTGGTGTGCCTTTTGGTGATCATGCATCTGTTTTGGGTGTAGCAGGCAGTTGAAACGGCTTCAGCCCATAGGTAATCCGGTAATTGAGCATTGATTAACATTGTTCGTGCTGCTTCCACTAGAGTTCGATTTCGCCTTTCGACCACACCGTTCTGTTCGGGGCTGCGAGCAATGGATGTTTGATGTTCAATACCCACTTTCTCATAATACTCCCTAAGAGTCTGATTCTTGAATTCAGTTCCATTGTCTGTTCAAATTTTTCTGACGATGTTGCGTAACTGAACTTGAATCTTTGTGAGAAAGGTGATGATCATGGATGGTGCATGATCTTTACTGCGAAGAAAATAAGTCCAAGTCCATCTTGAATAATCATCAACAATTACCAGTATGTACCGCTTCCCATTAATAGTTTGAACACGCATAGGGCCACACAGATCCATATGCAACAGTTGAAGGACATGATCAGTACTGTGCTTGGGTTTAGGAGGAAAGTGAGCACGAGTACTTTTTCCTTGTTCACAAGCGGGACACAGATGATCTTTGGCGTATCTGAATTTTGGAAGACCATCGACCAACTTTTTACGAGCGAGCTCGGTCATTGTTTTGAAGTTCAGGTGAGACATACGCTTGTGCCATAACCATGCTTTGGTGGGATGTGCCTTGGAAAGTAGACAAATTGGTGAGGAAGCTGTCATGTCCGAGAAGGAAATAGTATAAAGGCTGGTTCCGCGCTTTCCTTTCATTAGATCATTTCCTTGAAGATCTCGAACAAAACATGTTTTCTCCCGAAAAGCCACTTCTAAATCACCATCGCAGAATTGCCTGATGGAGAACAAATTATGACCAAGGCCCTCGACATAGTAGACACGGCTAATCTCGATATTCCCGTTGACGTAATCACCATAACCCATGATAGCCGCGAAATATCCAGAGAACAATTTGGATCACCTGCATCACAATGAGAAGACACAGATGGAGAGTTGGAACCTTTGGATCCCGTTGGGTTAGTCATACAGGTGTTAAGCATCTTTGGTACCCAATTAAAACTAGGCTTATGCTGTAACCAACGCTGCCACGTCCAACTAGTCTCTGCTTTCTTCCTAATGTAAGTACTTGGTGATCGATTTTTCCTAGATGCAGCTATGGTCTTGTCAACTTTGGTCTCAGAAATTACTTGTGACGGTTTTCCTAAAATGGACTTAGCAGCGGTTATGGGCCTATAGGAAATGCCATTAGTACATTTCCGTCTCCTAGATAAAAGGGTTTTTGCTACACATTTTGCATGATTACCAGATAACATACTAGCACGACAGAACACACAATAAGCATCAACCATTACATCATTCATAACATTCAAAGATTTAGCATTCATTACATCAGATACAGAATTATACTTAGACAAGTTGGATTCTATTCTAGACATAATGTGCGTCTTATTCAAACTACTAGCATTAACTTCTAATTCTGCATTCTTAGATAATCCACTCTTAGGTTGCCAAACTCTATTCTTCTTTTGACTCTTGGTGGTCTTTGAGCTGTGATGAGTGTGTAAATACTCATCATTTTATACCCACAAAAGACACAAAAATGACCAAAAACATCCAATTTATACTGCAGATATACTTGGTTTGTGTTTTTATGTGTTTCAGGTACAAAAGGTTGAAAACAGAGCAAATACGTGCATTTTTGGAGTAACTCGACAACAGCTGTGCATTTGATCATGTGAAGACGGAGTCAAAGTCAAACCCGGGATATGGCTAGATTGAGCTTGGAAAAACGAACTCAAAACCAAAAATCACATTTACCCTCACCTAATTACCCTCACCCATTTAATCCCTAAATCCTAAACTTAATTACCAAAATCCTTTAAATAACCTCAATCCAAAACAACTAACCCAACCCAAACCTAATCCTTAAAACCCAACCCAAATAAAAAACACAACCCGATCCACCAAATAAACCCAACCCATTTTAGTTAAATAAAACCAGGGTCAAAAGAGAAAGTCAACCCCCAACCCTTACACTTTTGCCCGCCAAAAGCAGACCTAACACCATCATCACCTTCTGCGCCTATCACTGCCACACTCAACCTCCCTCCCCATAGCCACTCCAAGCCAAAACTCTTCACGAGATACCATGCCATGTCACCAATCCGTGTGACCTTTTGGGCGCCAAAAGTATATCTAGGGCTGAGATCACTCCAACTTTAAACCAAGGGCTGGGATTTAATCCCAAGAAGCACACAAGGACTCCAAAGCTGTTTTATCTCACAAAAGAAGCACAAAGAGTGAAGACCCTTAGTTTTTTAGATTAGTATAAATAGGTTAGAGAATTTCAGTTGAAATTGAGGTTTATTTTTAGCTTAAAATTACTTAAGGTATTGTATTTTTATCTTTCCAGCATTGTAATTTACAATTTTAGTTAATGAAATTTTAGTTTTCTTGTTTGGTCAACGAAAGTCAAAGTATACTATTCATATGCTTATTTTCTGCTTATCTGATTATTTTATGCTTAAGTATGCTTATGGATGATATTTCAAGTTAAAATGATAGGATTTGCTTAATTGTTCTAGTTTCCATTTGAAAAAAGCTCAAAAGCCATAAAATAGCTTGACTGCTTAAAAGCTTATTCAGAGCTTTTTGGTTATCAACTTTGGCTTATTATGGTTTGTCTCAGTAGTTAGGCACCATTGGTTCAAGAAGTTTAGTCATTGTTGTCTGTTTAGTGTAAAAATTGCAAAATCAGTCCTTATTAGCAGTGTTTGGGTTAAGACCCAAAATGGGTCAAATTGGCTAGTAACTGTTCATGTGCCATTTTGGAATTTTCCATCTAGCTTAATTGGGTCTGAATAAGTTGATTTTAAAGCATTTTGAGGTTCTGAGATTGATTTCATAGGTTTTAGTTCACTGTGGTGGAACTGAGGTTAAAAACTCAGTCAACTAGCCAAAAATAACTATAAGCTATTTTAAGCTTGTCTTTTGGTGTTTCTGGACTCCTTTGAGTCTTATTTGGTGATACAAATTGAGTTTGAATTAGCTGCCATTTGGATAGACAGCCTTTGCATGCAACTGACCACAAACTCACTAGTAGACTCAGTGTG
This sequence comes from Artemisia tridentata subsp. tridentata, assembly GCA_021014915.2. NCBI lineage: Eukaryota > Viridiplantae > Streptophyta > Magnoliopsida > Asterales > Asteraceae > Artemisia > Artemisia tridentata. Next base: position 203,767,309 of record CP139508.1, read on the forward strand.
TTTTTGCTTATTTTTGTGACCTTAAGTGCTTATTGTTTAAGTTTTTTTTAGATAGAATGCTTATTGTTCTTGATAGTCATCAAAATCAGTCCCAACCTGAACTTATTGAAGCTTGAAATAAGCTCAAAAGCCACTTACTCAGAACAAGCCTACACTGAGCAATCAATGTATGCTTGTCTTGATAAGCTACTTTCCTAGCTTATTTTCAAGCAGAAAATGAGGATTTATTGGCCTGAGTTTGGTCCCTTTGTGATCCTTGGTTTGTGAAGGTTTAAGATTGCTAGTTTTTGTGGTCTGAAGTAGCCATTTTAGTGCTTAAAAATAAGCCAAAAGTAGCCTTGTGGGGACTGTTTTGCCATGTGCATAAGTTTTTAAGCTTTTTGAGCTTATTGACTTGTGTCTGGGCTTATCTGCTTAACTTGTTGCTTATTTAATTTTCCTATTCTCATTCTCAGCTTATTTGTAGTTCTTTGCTTATTTCACATTTCACTTTAGCTTATTAGATTAGCTTTAAGCCCTTTTCATGCCTTTTGCTTGTTTGGCTTAAAAGCCAGCTGATCTGAAACCATAAGTCTATTCTGAGCTTATTTTTAGTGTTAAAAATAGTTTTTGTTATAAAAGTGCTTATTGGTTTATGCTTATTGTGTGTTAAAAAAGATAAAAAAAAAAAAAAAAAAAAAATAGTTTTGCAAAAGTGGGGTGTGAGTGGGAGTCGAACTCCAGACCTCTTGCTCAAACACACACCCCCTTACCAATGCACCAAGTTCTGCTTGGTGTATTTTCTTACCCTTTTTATTTTTAAACTAGTCTAAGCCCATGTAGCTTAAACTGCTTATCCGCTTATTTCGTGCTTATTCCAGTAGCTTTTTCGGATCCAATATTTTTCCTAGATTAGTTTTAGTGTAATCTATTTTCTGGTAATTTTTCATAATTTTCACTGTTCATTTGCTATTTTTCCTAATTTAATTTAGTTTAATTAGTTTTTAATTCATAATAAATAATTAAAAAGTCAAAAAAATACAATTCTTTTTTCCAAAATTTTCTTTTGTAATTTAGAACGTAGGAAAATTAATTTGATATTCCTAGGATTAATATTTTTAGATTTCACGTTTTAAGTCTCGCGTTTTCCCGTTTTTAATTTCGTTATTTGTTACGTTTTGTAGACTTGTATCTTATGCTTTTTAAGTTTTCCTTAGCCTATTTATGCTTCCCGTAGTTGTAGGGTATTTAATCAAAATCCAAAATATCTCCATTTTTTATATTTCAAACACGATTCACAAACCCGATCTCACAAATTCCATTCATCCTTCATCGGGGATAACGAACCGGGTTACACATACTTCACTTGTGTTTCCTTGGAAAAATAACGTATTGATTTTAAGCGAATCAAATTTTGGCGCCGCTGCCGGGGAAGGTTGTAGCGAATTTTAAAATCTCGTTTGTCGTTTCGTGTTTTCAAAACCCTTATTTGTGAAGGTGTTCAGTTTTTTTGTCAATATATAATAAAATAAAAAAAAATCATAAAAGTTAAAAAAACACCACTAGCACTTTTCCTAAAGTGTTTACAATACCAAAATAATATCCAACAAAACAAATCGTAAGTTAATCATTTTCGGATTATCTTGAAATTACAACCTATACAAGTGGTTTAAGGATGGTTTGACATTAAATTGACAAACCGAAAGAGGCGGGTTTTTAATCAGCTTTCGAGCGGACCTTTGCTTCTCCGCCACTCTGCGAGTAGTTTTGAGAGAAACGAATTTCGATTGACGAATCGATCCCAAAAGTATTGTGATTAATTTTTCTTTAATATAAAAAACCCAAAAAGATTTTCTTTTCAAAATTTATTTTTCCCTTTTTCCTTTTTCCCTTTATGTTTGTTAAAATATTTTTAATTATAAAAATTCAAAAATATTCTTCTTATTCCTCTTAAATGTTTAATTCTTATCTTCTTACCCTCTCATTGTTTAATTCTCCGCAATGATCGGTTTTCCATCATACAATCCCCATGATCCTCGGACCATGGAGGATTTCTATCGTCCAACACTGATCGGTAGAGGAGGACCGATCACTCCTACATCAGTCTCGGGAACCGATTTCAAATTGAAAAATCATATGGTTCGGCTGATCCGGCAAAATTGCCAATTCTACGGATTTCGAGATGAAGATGCAAACGAGCACCTAAACAAGTTCATATCTATCACTCAATCCATGAAACAGAAATGAGTTTCTCAAGATAACATTCGTTTGAATCTTTTTCCGTTCTCTTTATCCCACCACGCTGAATCTTGGTTTTATACTCTTAGAACCCACTCAATTCATACTTGGGAAGAGATGTTCGGCAAGTTTCTTTCAAAATACTTTCCACATTCTAAAACGGTGCAGCTTCGGAAAGACATTCTGAATTTCCAGCAATTGCCCATTGAATTAGTATTTGAAGCTTGGGAACGATTCAAATCTTTTTTACGGAAATGTCCTGATCACAAAATTTTGCTTCTTGATCAAATCCTAACCTTTTCTAGTGGCATAACTCCGATTGATCAAGACAAAATCATGTTGGCTACCGGAGGCAATCTCATGCGAAAAACTCCTCAAGAAGCTTATGATTTGATCGAGAATATGACACAACATCACTATCAGCAGGATACTGGAGCCCTTTATGACTCCACCACTGTTTTGAGTGATAATTATTCCGATTACATTCCCGCTGAGATTGCACAAATTGGGGTCCTTGGCAATCACAAAAGTTATATAAATCAAGATTGCCAGCAAGGACCAAGTCATCCTTACACTATCTACTATTCATACTCAGATGAAAGTGATGAGGATGACCCTTTTGATGAAGAGAAATCAAATGAGGACCATTCAGATACCTTTTTAATGGGGGACAAGGAAGTCGAAATCAATCCTCTTAAGGAAATTGACGGCCTTGTTCCAATCCCAAGGGTATCCGAGGAACCTCTCGATCTTCCTGATTCTACTTCTCAAACATTTGATATGACCATCACAAATCCTTTTACTCTAAATTTAGACAATCAAAGTTTTGGTATTCATAACCAGGATGAGAGTGATAAGGATGAACCTTTAGTAGAAGAAGACGATCAGAAATCAATTCCTCCATTGAGTGGCAATCCCACTCCCTCTTTTGATTCTGTTATCGCGTCTCTCACCTCCTTCGAGGATTGTGATCTTCTCTTAAAAGAGACCGACGCTTTTCTTGCTCTTGATGATTCAATTTCACCAGAAATTGATGATACTTATCTTGATCCGGAGGGAGATATTCTTTTACTTAAGGATTTGCTAAGTGATGAGTCAGACACGGAGACATTAATGGACGAAGTGCAAACTTCTAGCACACAAAGTACAGCACATGTCCCACCTTCGTATATCCCTCCTGAGCCCAAGCTCAAAGACATACTTCATAAAGAGGATTCTCTTCTTGAGGAGTTCGCCGATGAACTCGCTCACATTTATCCCATCCCACCTGGGGATGAAGAGGGAAATTTCAATTTTGAATCTGATCTGATAGAATTGGAATTTTTGCTAAGTCATGATCAGTCAACTAATTGTGCCTCTAGTCTGGGGGAGTTTTCCGATGAACTCTCTCACATCATATCTCCGCCGGAGTATGATTACTCTAAGGACTTGGAGGGAGACGTGATCTTTAGTGAGCAATTGCTTGTTAAAGACACAATCTTTAATCTCCCCCCTGAGGTGCTTTTAGATCATGATCTTAAGAGCTCAAATGACAAACCTGATAATGATGGAGATTTTCTCCCAATTACTATCAGAATCTTTTCTCCCTTAATCACATGTAATGTGATTTCTCCTCTTCTTCACTCGTTCGGGAGTGAAGACACCATTTTTGACCCCGGCATCTCCATTTATCATTCTTTTAAGCCGGGTGTATCTCATCGGAGTGGAACTTTCAAGTACTTCAATGTTTATCCAAACATCTTGAATGAAAGTCCGATGGAGATTTTCTCTTCCACATGCTTCCCCAAGAACAAATGAATTCGGGGTCGAGTCAAGCTAGTGACTCGGTTAACAAAAACATTAGCATTTCATGGGTGACAACCCATGTTTCTGACTTCTTTATATTTTCTGACACTAATTGTGGGGGGATTCCTCTGCTGTGCTTTGTTTTGTGTGTTGTTTGCTCTTGTTTGCAAGTTTCCCTTGGATCGTGATGATTGATGCGCCTGTTTTCAATCCAGCCGCCTAATATCCGATCTTTTTGCTAACGTTTATCTAGGGATATCTTTTTAATCCTGTTTGTGAAAATAGACATTTCTGTTCCACACTTGGCTATTAGTATTACCTTTTTACGTTCTAAGTGTCGGCATAATAGCCGGTACTTTGAATATTGAGGGCAATATTCAATTCTAAGTGTGGGGGGGGGGGGGGGGGAATTCTCGTGAATTTTATCACATATGTACCTTCTAGTGCCCTAGTACCCCCGTTTTGGCCAAAATTTTAAATTTTTTTCGTTTTTAGATAAGAAATTGCAATAAAAAATTGTGTTATGTTTAGTCTTGATTAGGTTAGAACAAAGGGAATCCCGACTCTGCAAGAGTGTTGATCTGGCTGCTTCCTTAATGATTAGACTAAAGTTTTACGATTTGTGCAAATGAAAATGCTAAGCGTAGAATAGTTGGTTCTCTTTAGAGCTTATATAAGTAATCTACGGCTTTTCCTCCCAAGAGATAACTAATCTGACTTAATAAGTGCTTATTTTCAAACATTTGAACACACAAAATCATTTTTCTATACGATTTTGAAAAATACTAGTTCAAAGATTTATTTAAACTTCGGAACAAGCATATGTCATAGTTGTAAAAGTTAAGCAATAAATGTATGTGCTAAAAATCTACGGTTCAAGATCGGCCCTTGGATCCTTATTTTCGGAAGGCATTTAGGTCTTGGCTACCCTCTTACATCGGCTCTTGGACCTCTAATTCAGGAATGTGTGAGGTCTTGGTCTAACACCCTTGGATCCTCATTTCAGGAATGTTTAGAGTCTTGGAACTCTCCGTTGTAACGGCCCTTGGATCATTTATTCCGAAAGGTGTAAGGTCTTGGTTCCCGTGAAACTCCGTTAGTTTATGTTGCACAAGTAAAAAAAAAATGATGAAAAAAGGAATAGAAAAAAAATAAAAAATGGAATGATATTGCAAAATGCAATAAAGTTTTGAAACTTGCTTGTTTTAAATTTTAAATCTATCTTTCAACTAGTATTAGTCAATATCTTATAAAAACGTCGATTTTTGTGATTAAAATTTTGAAAATCAAGCACAGTCACCTAACTTGAATAAATATGGGAGTGAAAAGTTAAGTTTCAGCTTACATAGATTATTAATATAAGTAGTGTTAGCATTTTACAAAAACGTTTGCACATTAAGTTTAAGCTTAGTTGGGAGTATAAAAAAGAGGATGACGATTTCAATTCCCTGGAGACACCCATTTTGTGTGAATCCTGTTCCATGATGCCATTTTTGAAAATCAAGCATGTTATCTATTTATGTTCTAGTTTAAATTTCTCGCATCAAATAAAAAAGTCAAAACGGGGTATTCTTTTGATCCTTTCATTACTTTATATGATCGGATTGCTAGGGACTAGCAATAGTTTAGTGTGGGGGATTGATGAGTGTGTAAATACTCATCATTTTATACCCACAAAAGACACAAAAATGACCAAAAACATCCAATTTATACTCCAGATATCCTTGGTTTGTGTTTTTATGTATTTCAGGTACAAAAGGTTGAAAACAGAGAAAATACGTGCATTTTTGGAGTAACTCGACAACAGCTGTGCATTTGATCATGTGAAGACGGAGTCAAAGTCAAACCCGGGATATGGCTGGATTGAGCTTGGAAAAACGAACTCAAAACCAAAAATCACATTTACCCTCACCTAATTACCCTCACCCATTTAATCCCTAAATCCTAAACTTAATTACCAAAATCCTTTAAATAACCTAAATCCAAAACAACTAACCTAACCCAAACCTAATCCTTAAAACCCAACCCAAATAACAAACACAACCCGATCCACCAAATAAACCCAACCCATTTTACCCTTTTAGTTAAATAAAACCAGGGTCAAAAGAGAAAGTCAACCCCCAACCCTTACACTTTTGCCCGCCAAAAGCAGACCTAACACCATCATCACCTTCTGCTCCTATCACTGCCACACTCAACCTCCCTCCCCCTAGCCACTCCACCCCACTCCAAGCCAAAACTCTTCACGAGATACCATGCCATGTCACCAATCCGTGTGACCTTTTGGGCGCCAAAAGTATATCTAGGGCTGTGATCATTCCAACTTTAATCCAAGGGCTGGGATTTAATCCCAAGAAGCACACAAGGACTCCAAAGCTGTTTTATCTCACAAAAGAAGCACAAAGAGTGAAGACCCTTAGTTTTTTAGATTAGTATAAATAGGTTAGAGAATTTCAGTTGAAATTGAGGTTTATTTTTAGCTTAAAATTACTTAAGGTATTGTATTTTTATCTTTCCAGCATTGTAATTTACAATTTTAGTTAATGAAATTTTAGTTTTCTTGTTTGGTCAACCAAAGTCAAAGTCTACTATTCATATGCTTATTTTCTGCTTATCTGATTATTTTATGCTTAAGTATGCTTATGGATGATATTTCAAGTTAAAATGATAGGATTTGCTTAATTGTTCTAGTTTCCATTTGAAAAAAGCTCAAAAGCCATAAAATAGCTTGACTGCTTAAAAGCTTATTCAGAGCTTTTTGGTTATCAACTTTGGCTTATTATGGTTTGTCTCAGTAGTTAGGCACCATTGGTTCAAGAAGTTTAGTCATTGTTGTCTGTTTAGTGTAAAAATTGCAAAATCAGTCCTTATTAGCAGTGTTTGGGTTAAGACCCAAAATGGGTCAAATTGGCTAGTAACTGTTCATGTGCCATTTTGGAATTTTCCATCTAGCTTAATTGGGTCTGAATAAGTTGATTTTAAAGCATTTTGAGGTTCTGAGATTGATTTCATAGGTTTTAGTTCACTGTGGTGGAACTGAGGTTAAAAACTCAGTCAACTAGCCAAAAATAACTATAAGCTATTTTAAGCTTGTCTTGTGGTGTTTCTGGACTCCTTTGAGTCTTATTTGGTGATACAAATTGAGTTTGAATTAGCTGCCATTTGGATAGACAGCCTTTGCATGCAACTGACCACAAACTCACTAGTAGACTCAGTGTGTTTTTGCTTATTTTTGTGACCTTAAGTGCTTATTGTTTAAGTTTTTTTTAGATAGAATGCTTATTGTTCTTGATAGTCATCAAAATCAGTCCCAACCTGAACTTATTGAAGCTTGAAATAAGCTTAAAAGCCACTTACTCAGAACAAGCCTACACTGAGCAATCAATGTATGCTTGTCTTGATAAGCTACTTTCCTAGCTTATTTTCAAGCAGAAAATGAGGATTTATTGGCCTGAGTTTGGTCCCTTTGTGATCCTTGGTTTGTGAAGGTTAAAGATTGCTAGTTTTTGTGGTCTGAAGTAGCCATTTTAGTGCTTAAAAATAAGCCAAAAGTAGCCTTGTGGGGACTGTTTTGCCATGTGCATCAGTTTTTAAGCTTTTTGAGCTTATTGACTTGTGCCTGGGCTTATCTGCTTAACTTTTTGCTTATTTAATTTTCCTATTCTCATTCTCAGCTTATTTGTAGTTCTTTGCTTATTTCACATTTCACTTTAGCTTATTAGATTAGCTTTAAGCCCTTTTCATGCCTTTTGCTTGTTTGGCTTAAAAGCCAGCTGATCTGAAACCATAAGTCTATTCTGAGCTTATTTTTAGTGTTAAAAATAGTTTTTGTTATAAAAGTGCTTATTGGTTTATGCTTATTGTGTGTTAAAAAAGATAAAAAAAAAAAAAATAGTTTTGCAAAAGTGGGGTGTGAGTGGGAGTCGAACTCTAGACCTCTTGCTCAAACACACATCCCCTTACCAATGCACCAAGTTCTGCTTGGTGTATTTTCTTACCCTTTTTATTTTTAAACTAGTCTAAGCCCATGTAGCTTAAACTGCTTATCCACTTATTTCGTGCTTATTCCAGTAGCTTGTTTGGATCCAATATTTTTCCTAGATTAGTTTTAGTGTAATCTATTTTCTGGTAATTTTTCATAATTTTCACTGTTCATTTGCTATTTTTCCTAATTTAATTTAGTTTAATTAGTTTTTAATTTAATTTAGTTTAATTAGTTTTTAATTCATAATAAATAATTAAAAAGTCAAAAAAATACAATTCTTTTTTCCAAAATTTTCTTTTGTAATTTAGAACGTATGAAAATTAATTTGATATTCCTAGGATTAATATTTTTAGATTTCATGTTTTAAGTCTCGCGTTTTCCCGTTTTTAATTTCGTTATTTGTTACGTTTTGTAGACTTGTATCTTATGCTTTTTAAGTTTCCTTTAGCCTATTTATGCTTCCCGTAGTTGTAGGGTATTTTATCAAAATCCAAAATATCTCCATTTTTTATATTTCAAACACGATTCACAAACCCGATCTCACAAATTCCATTCATCCTTCATCGGGGATAACGAACTGGGTTACACATACTTCACTTGTGTTTCCTTGGAAAAATAATGTATTGATTTTAAGCGAATCAAGCTGCTAGCCTTAGATGTGTTGCCTAATCCTGTGGAAGTGGAAGTATTCACATTATTAGTTGACGATGATGCTTTCTTAGGTGCCTTATCGACTTTGTACATTCCTGGTGCAATCACATTATATTGTACAACTTTCCCTTTGTCAAGAGTTCTGAGTTTCTCATTCATTTCAATGATGATGTGGTTTTGATCTTGAATTTTGGATTCCAATTTTCTATTTAACCGAACAATTTCATTTCTATTTTCACAAACTTCAGCAATATCTTTTTCATACTCAAAATTTTGATGTTTTAAAACCTCAACTTCTTTTTCAAGAGTTTGAAGTTTTGAAACATGAATGTTTTGAGAAGATAAAGATTCTTTTTGACTTTGTAGTGCTAACTCAAAGTTAATACTTTGAGTCTGACACCATTGCAGTCTTTGGTTAAGTTTGAAAATTTCTTTTGCACATTTGGTTTCCACATCATCATTGATTTGTCTGAGTCTCTCATTTTCTTTTCTCAGATTATCAATCTCAATTCTCATTGTCTCAACTTCAACACAGTGATCATCAACAAGCAATTCATTGCACGAAAAATAGATAGCATTCATAAGCACAGATATCACATCAGAACTGATAACATTCGTTAAGAGTCGATCAACATCTTTTTCTAAAGCTTTCTTTTGACCTTTTTGTTTTGCAATTTTGGCATCTTTTGCTTTGAAAATACTCATTATTGATACAACTTCTGACTGGAGTTCCTGTTCCCACTGAGTCGCACAAATTCGCAGATGTTTGACAAGTGGCAAATATTGTTTTTGAAAAACTTCTCGCTTTTCTGTCTCATAAGGAGAGAGAAAAGTGGAGATTTTGATTTCAGAATTTCTTTCAATTGCGTTTTCCAAAAGTTGAATGTCCTCCATAAATGTTTTAAAATATTTAAGAATGCGACATTCTTTTGGCAATTGTTCATTAATACCTTGACTTGGTAATTGACCATTGACTTGTGCAACAGTGGTTACTGGACCAACGTCAAATGAGGTATTTGTTTCAGTTAAAGAGCCCGGTTGTACAGATCGTTCCTTTTGAGGTACAAAAGATTCTTTAATATGAGGTGCTTTCGAATAATCGTATGGTTTATTGTAATAAACACAACTCATTTTGGATCGACTCTCGTCCGCTTGTTCTAGTTCCTCTTCAGTATTATAAACAACAACACGTTGAAAAGTATCATCAAACAATAACTCTGCACTATACAACTTAGGATGTTCCTTGAGTGCTTTGTTTAAAAAACGAGGTTGATCATTTCCAATTGCAAATCCATATCCGCGAGGATTTGGTTTGACAGTTAGGTTTTGAATAGTTGTTACAAAATTACCCATTTTATAAACAACGTTTTGAAAATCTTTGAGCTTGGATTCCAATGCAATAATCTCCTCAAGATATGAGTTAACTCGTTTCCTTGTGGTTTGTTTTTCTTCAATAAGATCATTTTGACAATTTGAAAACTCTGTTTTAGTTTTGGAAAGCTCAGAGTTTAAATTGTCAAATTGTTTTTGAAATTCGAATTGCTCTTGTTCTTTTTGAGAAATCAAATCATTTTTAGAAATAGTTAACTCATGAACTTGATGTTCTAAATTCTTTACCTGAACGAATGATTGTTGGAATGCAACCTCAAAGCTTTTCTCACGTTTTTCTTGATTTTCATAATTTGAAAGTTGCATTTTGTAGCACTCAAGATCCTTTGTTAACAGTGTAATTTTTGCTTTTAAGTTTTTGTTAATGTCATTGCATTTGTCCATCTGGGATTTATGTGCATTTAATTGTGATTGGGTGGCAAGCAATAAGGTCATGAGCTCTGGATCCGAATCTTGCATAAGATCATTTTGTTCAGGATGATCATGATTGTCATCATCAAAAGAATTATCAAATGAAACCATTGGGTTAATTTGATCATCATCAAAGGTAACCACTGTGTTTATTTGATCATTTTCTTGAGATGAAAATGATAAATCATTTTGAACAAAAGTTTCATGTGCAGATGAAGATGCAGATGGTGAGGCAATTTCATGAATAAGACAATCTGCATCAGATACCTAAGATAAGCCATCGGTGTCATATACCGGGCCTGTCTCGCTCATGTTCATCTCCTGCATGTTGGCCATTAACATGACTGCAGCATTAGCCTCCAGATCCTCCATTTCGTCATCGGAGTATGCATTTGCCATAAAACTCTGCTCCTTCTCTGTCAAAATTCCACTGGCCTTTTCATCCTTCAATGCCATGAGAAGAGCTTCTTTATGGTATGCACTACCCATAGTCCTCGGCTTGGGGCATGTATTAGCCATATGACCATTTCCCCCACAATTGTAGCAAGTGATGGATGTATTAGCAATCCCTTTCCCTTTATCAGCAAACTGAGTCCTTCTCTGAGTGTTTCCCATAATGTTTCTACTACCTCCTCCAGAACTGAAACGTTGACCACTAGAATTCCCCATATTTCCTGAACCAGACCTGCCTGAAGACCGATTCTGAATCTCAACTCTTCCATCATTGACCACATCATGATTTCTTGTATTCGATAAAGATCTCAAATGATTGTTCGACTTGTTGGAAAATTTGCTAAATGCACGAGCAATTAATGCAAATCCTTCATTCAGAGAGTTAAAAGCATCATTTTCATCAGTGTCAACATTGGAGTACATGTTATAATTAGAGTTGTCGTATGGAACAAGTTGAGTATCAGGGTATTGTGACGGTGCTTCATAAGGGACAATTTGGTTTGACGGTTGTGGTACAAAACCTGAATGAGGTGGTGGTGGAACAAACTCCTGATTTGGTGCAAAATGCGATTGAGCCATTAATGCCAGTGAATTTGGATTAGGTGCTGATGAGAATCCTCCACGTGCGGCATGGTCCTTATCAACCTCAGATTGGTGTTGTTTTAGGTAATCATATAATAACCCATAAGAAACGTCATTTATCTTTTTGGCTTGTCGAACAAACGTGACGTACTTCTGCCAATCTGGCCCAAGACATCCCAGAAACTTTGAATTTACAGCAATCTTTGGTAAGGTGATATTGTGGCGATCCAGATCATTAATGATGTTGGTGAAACGAAGATAGTATGATTCCAAGGATTCCTCAGGTTCGATCATGAAGTGTGTGTATTCCATATACAACTTTGATTCCAAGTCCTCTTGATTGAGTTTAGTGCCTTCCATAAGCAGATGTAAGTGCTCCCACATAGCCTTGGCTATCTTTTGGGCATCAATACTCCTGAAGATGGGATTAGGAATCCCTTGGAGTATATAAGACATAGCTAGCTCATTGGCCTCTTGTTGTAGGACTTGTTCAGCAGTTTGTTAAGCTAGAGGAATGGGGGTTGTTGTCGCTTCTCTTGGAGGAACTTGAGTTGGATCAGCAGGAATGGTCGTTGAAGGTGTTGGATATGGTCCATCAATGATGACTTTTTTCAGATATTTCCCGTGAGGTTTCCTTAGTTCGATGAATCGTTGAAAATGACTGGACCACTGCACATAGTTTCCTGGTGTGAGCATAGGTGGTGTGTCAAAAGAACCAGCTTCATGCCTCGATTGTTGACTACTAATGGCTTCGCACATCTTGGTAAACCAATGTGGTTCTCTGGAAGGAGATTGGTAGTTATGCATTGGTTGTGGAGGAAGTTGTTGCTGCTGAGGGAATTGATGTTGATGCATGAACATTTGTTGTTGTTGATACTGAGGTGAATATTGTGGTTGATATTGTTGTTGAGGTTACTGATATGGATATGGTTGTTGTTGTTGACGATATGGTTGTTGTTGTTGATTGTAGAAATGGTGATTGTATGGCGGTTGAGACATCGTTAAGTAACTTGTGGATGTAGGTTTAGGATCTTCCAAGGATAATAACGGTTGTTGTTTAGATTAGATTGATGAACGGTGAATATCTTGAAGAAACACTGAGGATTTTACTCTACAAACTCGGAGATTTCAATCGTTGAAACTCGGAGGATTTTACACTAGAAACTCGATAAACTCACAATCTTGAAAAATCTCACAAACTTGGTAACAAATCAAGAAAGTCGAGAAAACTGTAGGAAGTCGAGAAAATGTAGAAACTCGAGAACCTTGGAGAAAGTCGAGAAAATGTAAAAACTCGAGAAGCTTGGAGAAAGTCGAGAACCTGTAGAAACTCGAGAAGCTTGGAGAAAGTCGAGAATTTGTAGAAAGTCGAGACACTTGGAGAAACTCGAGAAGCTAAGAAAGTCGAGAGACTTGGAGAAACTCGAGAACCTTAGAAAGTCGAGAAGTTTTCCAAACTCGATAAGCAACAAGAAACTCGATAAAATTATCTAACTCGATAATTTATCAAGAAACTCGAGACAACCCAAACTTGAGAATCAATAAGAAACTTGATAAAACAGACAAACTCGACAGATTTATCTAACTCGATAAATCTGACAAACTCGATAGATGAACAGTACGTCTCAGATGAACAGTGTCTTCTCGGATGAACAGTGATTTCTCGTATTTTCTTTAATTTTTTACTTAAATCTAATCTTTAACAACCTAAATTACCCCTAGGCGAATGATACCACTTGATGAATCTATTAATTAATCACACAAGCTACCTAAACTAATCCTAGATCTAGTGAGAGAAAGTAGAGAGAGAAAGAGAGTGGAAGGATGATTAACAATAATAGTAAAATATTTAGCTCTTCAACCAACCAACCCTCTCCCTTGAATGGGAGGGGGTATTTATAGTTTTTACATGGTCTTGGGCTTAAATCCCTAATTAAACATAATTAATAAATAATATGACACAACCCATGGGCCTTCTACACAGGCTGGGCCATAAATCAAACCTAAAGGCCTAAGCAACCTTATTACAACATGATCAATACTTGTTAATACAAAACGTGTTCCCAACAGGAGCTACCAAGTACGACTATTTTATGTACAAAATCATCTTAAAGTTGAATTGACCTAAATTCCACGTGCCACTTTGTGGTAATTATCCGAATAACTTGGGTCTTTTGACTCATGCAGTAGTAGGATATAGTGGGCAATAATTGTAGGTAATTCTTTGATTGGTGAACCCAATACCTCAATTAAAACTTCGTTGATTTAATCTTAGCTTAAATTGGTAAATAAAAAAGGTTTTGAAAAACTTATGATACGAAGATGTATGCATGCTTCTTCGTACATATTTTGATTATAAACATAAAAAACTAGTACCCTTAAAATTAAGTTAATGCCATCTAATTAAAAGAACACTTGAAGTTGTAATTTACGTCATGTGAGAGCTTGGACTAGATTACAATGGAAAGGTAAATTTCATACTTTCAATACTAGCAAATCAACTGATGTAATGAGACTATGTTAATTTATAGTTTTTTAATTAGACAACTTAATTGAGTTGTAAGTGAGAGCTTGGACTCAAGGCATAAGATGGGGATAAAAATGCTTATATTGGAAATTGTTTGCCAATATAAATCCCATAATGATCTAGGAATTGGAAATTGTTTGCCAATTATTGTTCGACAGATTACCTTATTTTATACTTTCATTACTAGCAGATCAACTGATGTAATGAAACTATGTTAATTTGGATCCTAGTTTTCAAGAAAATACTATGGTTATATGAATATTTCCTTGGGTATTTTATTTTCTTGAAAAATTGTATTATTGAAAATACTAATAGTTGAACTTTCTTTATCTGTAGAAATGGCTCAAAACAATAACACTACTATGAGTTCTGCGTTCAAATCATTTTTTGAACGAGAAAAATTGACTGGCTCTCAGAATTTCAATGATTGATTTTGATCACTCAGGATTGTCCTGCGAGTGACAGATCAACTTGAATATTTATATAAGCCTTGTTCTGCTGAACCTACTGCCGAAACTTCAACTGATGAGGAAAAAGCATTGTGAAAAGCCGAGTTTAAGACACATAATGATGTGGCTTATTTGATGTTGGGAGCAATGACACCTACTTTACAAAAGTAGTTTGAGAATTACTTCCCTATGGACTTGCTAAACGAACTCAGAAAAATGTTTGAAAAACCACAAACCGTTGAGGTCTATGATTTGATGGAATCTCTACACGGTTGTAAGCAGGAAGATGGTAAACCTGTAAGTGCTCATGTGTTGAAAATGAAAGGTTACATGGATCAACTACAAGCACTTGGCAAGGTCTATGAACAAGACATTGCTATTAACTTAATCAATAGATCCCTAACTAAGGAATTTAGTGGTTTTGTGCATAATTTCAATATGCACTGCGTGGGGAAGACAGTTTCTGATTTACACGCACTGCTTATTGATTACGAGAAAGGTTTACCACCAAAGGCTTCTACACCCCAGGTACTTGCTATTCAAGGGGGTAGAATTAACAAGCCAAATGCGAACAAGAAGGGTAAAGGAAAGGGAAAGGCTGATAAGGGTAAGCAAGTTATGGCTTATCAACCTCAACCCAAGAAAAACCCTCCTAAGAAGAAGGATAATCCAAAGAAGGATCAGGCTTGCCACTACTGTCATGTAGTTGGTCACTGGAAGAGGAATTGTCCTCTTTATATCCAAGAGTTGCGAGAATGTAAGAACAAGAAGACTGGACACTTGGACGCCAGCACTTCAGGTAACTTACTTATGATTGAATTATTTACTCTAAATCATAAAATTAATTCTTGGGTATATGATACTAGATGCGGTATTCACATTTGTAATACGCTGCAGGGGTTTAGAGTGGAAAGGAAGCTTACCTATGGGGAGCAATATCTGCATGTGGGAAATGGAGCACCTGCAGTTGTTGAAGCCATAGGAGTGTTTAATTTAGTTTTGCCTTCGGGCTTAGTACTGTCACTAAACAATTGTCATTATGCACCTTCTATTATTAGAGGTGTTGTTTCCTTTTCATGTTTGATGGATTTGGTTTTATTCACACTATCAATAGTAATGGAATTTCTGTTTCTTTAAATGGTAATTTTTATTTTAATGCTATTGCTGTGAATGGTGTGTTTGAAATTGACATGAATGATTATGTATCCAATAATAATAATTCAATGTATAACATAAGTAAGAGAATTAAGTCAGACTTGAATTCTTTTTACCTTTGGCACTGTAGACTTGCTCATATAGGCAAGACTCGCATGAAAAAGCTACAACATGATGGGCTTTTGAAAAGTATCAATGATGAATCATATGATAAATGTGGGTCTTGTATATCTGGGAAGATGACTAAGAAACCTTTTCATAGTAATATGAAAAGGGCTTTTGATCAACTTGGTTTAATACATACTGATGTATGTGGACCACTTAGACATGTGTCAAGGAAAGGTGCTAGCTACTTCTTAACCTTTACAGATGATTTCAGCAGATATGGTTATGTTTACTTGCTTAAACATAAACATGAGGTGTTTGAAACATTTAAGGTTTTTAAAGCAGAAGTAGAATTGTAACTAGGAAAGAAGATTAAAGCTCTTCGATCCGATAGAGGTGGTGAATACCTAAGCCAAGAGTTTAAAGATTACTTAGCTGAGAATGGAATTGTCTAGAATCTCACATCTCCATATACTCCACAACAAAATGGTGTATCTTAGACAATAAATCGTACATTGTTAGACATGGTACGATCAATGTTTAATCTTACAACTCTTCATTTATCTTTTTGGGATTATGCCTTAGAATCTGCGGTTCGTATTTTGAATATGGTTCCCACTAGGAAGTTTGATAAGACACCATATGAAATATGAAATGGAAAAGCTCCAAACTTGTCTTATTTAAAGGTCTAGGGTTGCGAGGCGTATATAAGACGTGACTCAGTAGATAAACTCCATCAGAGATCTGTAAAGTGTATCTTTGTAGGATACCCAAAGGAAACGATGGGTTACTACTTTTACTATCCACCTGAAAACAAAATAATTGTTACTAGATATGGAGACTTTCTTGAAAAGGAACTTATATCTCAAGAATTCAGTGGGAGAGTTTATGATCTGGAAGATGATCATGTAGATACATTACCTTCTGAAAACACTAGCGTACTTCCTGTGGAACCTGAAAGTCTGGGTCCTCCACCTGAAGTTGAAATTGTTCCCATTCGCAAGTCTTCAAGACATGTGAAAGCTCCTGAACGTCTATGTCTTAACGTAGAAGTTGAGGAAACTATATTAGGGGATCTTGATGAACCTACTAATTATAGAGGTGCCATTGAGAATCCTGAAAAGGATAAATGGGTAGTTTTTATGAATGGGTAAATGCAATCAATGAAAGATAACAATGTCTGGATTGAAGTAGACCTTCCTCCCAATGCCAAGGTAGTTGGAAGTAAGTGGCTCTTCAAGAAGAAAACTGACATGGATGACAAGGTACACACCTATAAGGCTCGTTTGGTAGCTAAAGGCTTTACTCAAACATATGGTGTTGACTACGAGGAGACCTTTTCTCCTGTAGCTGACATTAGGGCTATTAGGATTCTCATAGCTATAGCAGCATACTATGACTATGAGATTTGGCAAATGGATGTCAAAACCGCCTTCTTAAATGGTTGCCTAGATGAAGACATCTATATGGCGCAGCCTGAGGGGTTTGTGAATCCAAAGTTTCCAAACCGTGCATGCAAACTTCAAAGATCCATTTATGGATTGAAGCAAGCATCAAGGCAATGGAATAAAAGATTTGATGAAGAAATCAAAAGGTTTGGATTTACTCAGAATCTTGATGAGCCATGTGTATATCACAAAGCTAGTGGGAGTAATGTAATTTTCCTTATCCTATATGTTGATGACATATTGATCATGGGAAAAGACATTCCAAGTTTGCATAAGGTTAAGGCATATCTTGGAAAGTGCTTTTCTATGAAGGATTTAGGGGAAGCTGCATATATTCTGGGAATCAAGATCTATAGAGATAGATCAAGGTGGTTAATTGGATTAAGTCAAAGTGCTTACATTGACAAAATATTGAAGAGATTCAATATGCAAAATTCCAAGAAAGGATATTTCCCAATGGAAGTGAAACATGGCTTGACCAGTGAGTTATATTCTTCAACACCTGCAGAGGTGGCATGCATGAGCAAAGTTCCTTATGCTTCGGCTGTAGGATCTATTATGTATGCGGTGAGATGCACAAGGCCAGATGTGGCGTTTGCTCAAAATATCACCAGTCAATTTCAACAGAATCCAGGTGAAAAACACTGGATTGCTGTTAAACATATTCTTAAGTATCTTAGGCATATGAAAGATATGTTTCTTGTGTATGGTGGAAATCCAGCTACAGAACTTGATGTTACAGGTTACTGTGATGCGTCCTGGCAATGTGACAAAGATGATGCGAAGTCTCAGACTGGTTATGTCTTTGTTATCAATTGAGGAGCAGTAGACTGGAGGAGCAAGAAGCAGAGTATAATTGCGATGTCTGCGACAGAGGCCGAATACATAGTTGCTTCAGAAGCTGCAATGGAGGCTGTTTGGATTAGGAAATTCATTTCAGGGCTTGGTGTTATGCCTTCAATTGAATTGCCTATTAATACGTATTGCGACAATTCTGTTGCAATCATATTTGCTAATGAACCTGGAGTCATGAAGGGCACCAGACATTTTCTATGGAAGTATCACTATGTTCAACAGCAAGTCAGCATAAGAGAAATTAATCTCTTGAAAGTTCACACAGATGATAACTTAGCTGATCCATTCACTAAGGCTTTAGCTAAAGAAAAGCTTACTGAACTTGCCAATGGCATTGGACTTAGATTAGCTAGTAGTTTCATGCATGACTGTGTTTAGTATTTGGATAAAGGATATTGTAAACATTTATTATTTTTAATGAAATAAAGTATTGGTTATGTTTATGTTCATTATTTAATATTGTTGTCCTATATTTGCATGTTTAATCTGTGAATAAATTGGTTATTCTAAATCATCCGTTGTCAGTTAATGATATGGGAATATCATTAAATTAAGACAAATCTGAGTTTTGGTATAATATACTTGAAAAGTATATTGATGCGTTGACATGCCAAATTCACATGATATTCAATGAATTGAATATAGGACTTATCCTAAACTACATGATGTTACTTTATGGATATTGTTATTAAGTAAATCATGAATAGTTATCCTCAGACTTGAGATACCAGATAACTGTTATGAATGTAGTGCATTCTGTGGAACAATTTAACGCTATACGTAACTAGCAGTCATAAGGATTGTTTCCGGAATTGTTGCAAAATTCATAGGTTATGCTTGTAGTCAAGATAGAATTTGTTCCTTCAAATTTATTTTGGAGTTTAATACTGCTGGGCCCTCGTAGGGTTGACAAGATGTTTGCGTGGCCACGCCCAAGATCTCCCCTGAATATGTTCAGAAGATTTGGTAATCTTGCTCAATCACAAACAACGAGAAACAGAATATTTGAATAAAGAATGACTTTAATCCATATCTTTATTTAATGTAGTATTAGTAACAAAAGGATAATAATAATGATGAATCATTAAAGGTTTTTCCTGGGGACCTACTCGAGTTGTACTAGAGGCATCGACGTGTTACAAGACGCTAACCGGTGTGATTACACTATTAAAATATGTCCAAGTCGGAGCTGTTAGTTTTGTGGACATTATTTTAGTAGTCGTATGTTAGGATCGAACTCGAGATCACGGGATTGCACACTTTACGTATGAGAACTAAAGATTAATAATTTTATATAAAACGTTATATTTAATTATTAATTATCACAAAACGTATAACGAACGTTAGTATTTAACGGAAAGTGACTAACGATCGTTAAATAAGAAAAGGAAGGGACTAGAATGAAATTAGATGTCAAGAAGGTTCTGGATCTACCTCTTGCATAGGGGCCGATCGGTTTGTATTGAGATTACCTAATCCAAATAAAACTTGGACTCTAAGTTTCTTCTAGTATATAAGCAAACCAAGGGTTATTGTTTTTGTATCTCTTGTGCAAACAAACTAAACCCTAAAAGTTTTCTTTCCTTGTTCTTTGTTCTAGCCGATCGACAAACACCCTTTACTAGGGTCGATCGGTTTTGTTTCTTAAACAAAATGTTTGGTTTTAAGTTTTGTGATTTCTGTACTTGCATAACTTTAGTTTGTTTTAGTACGTGTGTACAAGAACGTGAATCAAACACACTATTGTTTGATTCTTGGATTGAATCGCAAAATTGGTAAGGGGCAATTCGTGTAATCCGTATAAACCCTAATTAGGGTTCATCACTCTTGTTGCTTGGATTGATTCTTGTTTTGCTAGAATCATTAAGGTACGCATACGTTTAAATTCGGTTAGTTAATTATGTGTTATTGTTCCTACGCTTCCGCATGTGTTCTTTGATGTTTATTGTTTTAATTATTATTGTCATGATATTAATATTCCAACATATATAGCCAAAAATATTAATGAGGTAATATACGTACATCAATGCATATCAGACGATTACTCGCGCATAACAGCAATAGTGTGTAGTCGCACCAGTTAGTTTGAGTGTCTATTTTATTTTTAATTTTTTGGTGTATATGGGTGTAAATGAGAATATAGAAAGTTTATGGATGAAATTGTAATTAAGTATTTATATAATTAATAAATTGTATTGCTTTTTATATGTAGGCCAATGCTAATGGTAACTGAATACCCCCAACCGAGTTCCTCCCATTAGCTTGACCGCATGCAACCGAATCCTAGCCCAACCTTTTCAAAGTTATGGTTTGTGAGCCAACCGAAATATTCAATCTCTTTTGTGTGTGTGTGTTCTTTTTTTTTTTTTTTTTTTTTTTTTTTTTTTTTTTGTGGTTGTGATTGTGGTTGATTTATTAGGAAATTGTGGTAGAGTTAGTTTTGGAAATAGAAAGCTGATGTAGCACTGATACCATTAGCATCGGCCTAAGAGTATTTAAATCAAACAATATTACTTATTTTATGAGTTTTTTTTTAATGTTTTAAGCAAGATCAACAATAGACCATTTTATCTTTATACGTAGCAAAAATAGTTATATGGGTTTGTCAATCAAGTTGCAATCCTAGATACATAGGATTTGTCTTATAATGATACTAGCTCCAGGCCCGCCCATTGAGCGGCTACCTTTTAGATATCTTCAAGATAAAATTAGTAGTATAGTTTTTAAGATATCGGTACAAAAAACATAAAACAAAACTCTTATAAATAATAATTGTAACATCACATCTGGCAATAAAAATATTATTGAAAAAATTGAAACCATATATATAAACAAACTTCAAAATCTATGAAGCACCTCTTGATATCTTTGTCACAACACAACACCTTAAGACATTTTTTGCTCTTTACTCGTGAAACGGCCACATAAAGTTGCCCATGTAAGAAAACCGGGCGTTCCAAATAAAGTCCAACCTAAATATACGTACCATTGGATTCTATGAATCACTATTCACTCAAAATCCACCAAACTCTCCAGAAGTTGCTCCATGGGTATGTTAAAAACCTAAATAGCTGCTGCCACATACACAGAGACAAACACAAATGAAAACAAATAAAGTATTGAGAAAAATACTTGAATTTAGTACCATAAAGGGATCAAGTTTCCCCACCATCACTAGATATATCCATTTGCTCTTGTGCCATGCAGTCTGGGAGATTAAATCCACGCACAATCTACGATGCCAAAAATAGTTGTGATGAACATTCAATTGTATAAAAAAAAAAAAATCATACATGTGGATAATGTGTTGTTAAAAATAAAACCACTGATTTACCTTAATGATAGTCCTCTTTAAACAGTGACCAGCAATGGTAATTTCCCCAGCTTCATCAACTGGCAAAATGTCTTCGTGTGACATTGCCTTCACTGCCTCTGCGACTACTCTCATTGACTTTCCCAGTCTTTTACCCAACACACTAATACGATAAAAGAATGTTATTTCAAGGTTCATAGAATATCCAAACATAAAACAATTGAAGATAAATACCTGTAAATCTGGTTTAACACATGAAGTAGCATATATCAAAGGATCATTGCAGGGCACGACAGATGGACAGGGATATCTTCTGATATAGATTAGATCTAAAAAAGATAGTGATCCTGAATTACATTTAGCTGAAAAGAAAACTAAAACTGGTTCGCCAGGCATTAAGTGTTGGTAAACATATATATTATCTTACTTCTGTCGTGAACTCAATATATCTCCATAGCTATTCATCATGTTGCTTTATGAGCTGCGACAACCTTGAAATTGCTGAAAGAATGTCGACGATACTATTATAAAGTTGCTGACAGAAATAATCTTAAAAGCCACTTACTAACTTAACAAAGCAAAAGAATGTGTCTGCTTCTGCATTAACCTGCATAGTTTCATATTAAATACATGAAAAATTGGGTAGTTTCATGTACGGGTTCGGTTGATCCGAGATTTCTTGTCCAACTGTGGGTCTAATATAGTAAGACTTATATTCCTACAACAATAATCATATACTTCAAAAAAATAAAAAATAAGGTGGTTTAATGCTTAAATAAAATACTTCAAGTGACTTTTGCTCCGTTTGTCCCGCTCAATTACTTTGACCCGTTTTAGTTGAGTTGTCTTTTAAGTTTTTCATGCCCCCAATCAAACCAACTATGAGTAAATGATTTAAATTTTATACCATATAATATAAAGAAATAACATCATGAAGGTTTTAGAATCACAAACTAACAAAAGTTCATCCCATTTGCACCCATTTTATATCCTACATCAAACAACTGAATTTTGTAAACAATTACAAATCTATCTATATTCAAGCACAAAGCTATGGACACCTAAATTACACAAGTTTCATGATTTTATAACCAATTAATTATTCTATCATGTTTTTGGGTATGCCATTTTTTAAATGGCAGTAACCCAACACTACACACATAAATAAACCAGAAACATGATAGATTTAATCATTTAATAGTTTGTGGCATACTAATACGTCTGTGTGTGCAGCCATAATATATCGCCACTAAAAGCACAAACAACCACAAATATTGTACAGAAGCGGTACAGGAATTCTCCACCAAACAGCCTCAAATCCTGCCCAGAAGCTGTACAGGAATGTTCGAATATGGTCTGTTTAGAAATAAAAAACTGTTTTAGGGGTTGTTTGGACAAAATGTGACCTATTATCCAAGCAACAAAACTACTTGTTACAAATAGCACCTTGATATTGCATCGAAACATTAAAATGTTGACTAATCTCACTAACATTGATAATATTTCGTTCAGACCAATTACTAAGACCAAATTCTCATATTTGCAAATACACACACATAAACACTGGAAATTACCTGCTTAATGCAGCCACAATATATCGCCACTAAAAGCACAAAACAACCACAAATATTGTACAGAAGCTGTACAGGAATTCTCCACCAAACAGCCTCAAATCCTGCCCAGAAGTTGTACAGGAATGTTCGAATAGGGGCTCTTTGGAAATAAAAAACTGTTTTAGGGGGTGTTTGGACAAAAAATGTTATAGGGGATGTTTGGAAAAAGGTCATACTTAAACAATTATAGACTACCAAGCTAACAATGAAAAATGACACTGAACACATCCAAGTTACCTTGAAATATAACCCATTGATCATGCCCACAGGCTGATTGATGAAATGGGATAACGGGTATTGTGATATGGGATCGGGTTTGTGAAATGGGTACTAGGTATTGATTGGGGTTATTAATTTTGGGGGGTGATGAGTGTGTAAATACTCATCATTTTACACCCATTAAAGACACAAAAATGACCAAAAACACCCAAATACACCAAATAGTACTGCAGATACCCTTGGTTTGTGTTTTTATGTGTTTCAGGTACAAAAGGATCGAAAACAGGGCAAAAACAGACAAAACCGAGCACAAGATTGGAAAATCATGAAAAGCCGAGGACGGGGAAGAAATTTACAAGTTTGGATCACAATTATACTCAAATTGTCAAAGTTAACCCTCATGAATATCAAAAGGTCAAGATTGGTCCGTGGAGATAATTTTCAGAAATGACAAGAATGGTCCCTCAATTTTTTGAACTTGTCAAAAATGGTCCTTGTACTTAAAACTAAATCCTAACCTTTCCTACACTAACTAAAAATAAACAAACCCACAAGTCCAACACACCCTAAACTAAACCAACCCAAATCCTAATCCTAAAAACCCAGCCCACAACAATACACCCTAGCCCAATTCCAAAAATAACCCAACCCCAACCTTATCCCCGTTTAGCTAATACCCTGGTCAACTCCCAAGTCAAAACCACCATCTCCCAAACCATTGCCGCCAAAAACCGCTCCCCCATTTCCCCAAAAGCTGACCAGACATCATTGTCCCCCCCACTCCTTTTAACTGAAACACGCCTCCCCCTCCTCACTTAGCTCCTGACACAGTACAATCTTCACGTGTTTAGTCCTGGCTTAAACCCACTAATCCTTTTTTCCCGCCAAAAATGAAATGGACGAATGAGATTGAATGATGCAAAACCAATGGTGGGGATTTGTTCAGAGACACGTGGGAAGACTTTCAAGTGATATAAAACTCATGCACACTCACACTGAAGAGGGATAACTAGGAGTAGTGTAAAGTAGATAGTCGTTCAGTAGTTATATTAGTTTTGTAGTTTCAACTTTAGTTCTAAAACTTTAATTTAAGCTCAGTTAAGCTCGTTTGTACTCAATTTATTCAACATTGTTTCTAATTCTAAGCTTAATGAAATTTCATGTTTCTACTCTATTTGTAAAACCCGAAATTCCTATTCTTTGAAATTCCCATTTTTGCCCTCTAATTTTGAATTTTTGGGAGCACATAAATAATCATACAAGAGTATTATAAATCCGTAATCTAAGTTTAATTAATCTTTAAATTACCTAAACCCCTAAAACCTTACATTATAACTAATTAACTAATGTTACCTACACAGCTTGGAAAAAATAATAATAATAACACACTCTTGGTATCACACGTTAAATAAGTACTAGGTCCAATCCATAATTATTTTGTACACACCCATACGTTTGTAGATATGGCAAGTGGTTATTAAGAGAATCACCAAATCACTTCCATGAATTTAGGGAATCACACCCAATCAATCACCATAATTCACGGCATACTCAATATGATAACATTCCCTCATTGGTTCTTATTATGCGTATACATCCCATTCTCCTTCACCACTTTGATAAAAAAATTTAGAAAACTAGCAGCACAAACAAACTACAAGCCGATCCATTTTGGTATCCATGGCACGAAAACAGTTTGAAGATGGAGGGTTCGATCGTATTATATAATTGTTCGAAGAGTATGGTTAATGACGTGTGGCTGATTATAAGTGCGATACGCCTCTTGGTTCCTATTTTCTGTTCGAACAATCCAACGCTAAGGTAACCTTAAAAACCATTCGATTTTCTTGTGATGTTCTTCATGCGTTCATATGATCACCATATGCTTTTTATTTCCGTTAAAAGCTACGCGAGGTTGTGAACTAAACTATGTCACGATAACTTGTCACACGACTCACCTATACATCGATCACAAGCATGTTTCGTTTAAATAAAGGTCCTACGATGATAGCAAATCCTTGTCACGTAAAATTCAATAAACGGCTAGTATATATCTTCACATGGGTTTATTCCTGTTCGTTATTAGAAAACTTATACAAAAGTAAATAGTCCATGTCCTGCAATCCTTAACCAACTCGAATATGTTGACCACCAAATTTAGTCTTCTGTTCCATTAATAATAAGAACTCACATGTAAGACCAGGAGTTGCATGGACTGATTATTCTGTGTAGTTATCTGAGACAGTGAGTCAATATTCATCAAAGGTGTTTAGTTTGTGTCTAAAACAAAATCACTATGGACGTGTGTTGAATATAATTGCACTATAAGAATGAGGATGAAAGTAATTTGATAACCATTATATAGCAACCATACGCCTATGTTAGGCATGAAAGTCATTCCGTTCCTTTATTTGATTATAAACGAATATTACCCAAAGGGTCCAAGACCTTAGGATTCACATGCTACGTTAAAACCATGCAATTCAAATGAAATTTTGGGAATGGTTCATGTACATTAAAATGTGTGTCAACCTGTGTTTTCATGTTTGAAAAACTGAATTAAAGTAGAATGAGAGCTGGGGTTTTGGGTGTATGTTTAAGTGTGTGTCGTGTATATTTTGAATCGTGGTAAGGTTTTGGGAAAATTGACACATCTAACCCTAAACTTTGCTAAAATGACATATCAAACCCTAATCTATGATATTGATAATATTAAGTCTTTAAGTTTACATATTTGTCATTTGAAAACCTAAACTATTATAATTGTCATTTTAACCCTTAAATATTATTAATTGTCAAATATAGCCTTAAAGTATTAAATTTCTATTTCGGAAAACTTTCTAAAAATAGAACATAGCAAGTTACTAGAAATAGAATGTTTCTAAATGGAAAGTTACTAAAACTGGAAAGCCGACTAAAATAAATAATCTGAATTAAATAAATTTTAATAAGTTAGTTATGAATTCGTGTAGATTCGCCGAAGATGGAGTTTTGCTTCCGACCTTGATATTTCTGTTGTGTTTTCATTTGCGGTATAAGGTACATATATTCTGACCTTCTCACAGGTTTCTCATGATCTCTTTCATTTTTCTGATCTGTCAGTTTCTGTATTAATGCCATTGCTATGATTCCCTTTGCTTGAACCTTGCATATGATTTCCCTTGTTTATAAATCCCTGATTAGAACCTTGTTATAAGAAGTTGATTATAAACCTTTCTGATATGGTATCTGATTCTGAGTTTCCTCGATAAACTGAACCCTGTTTTATTCCTTCGATACTTGACATGATTCGTTCTTCACCTTGTGACCTGAACATGCAAACCCCTGAATACCCTGAAGATTCATTTTGACATTATAACTGGAATTGGAACTTTCCTTGATGATATGAAAATGTTTTTGAGAAAAGCTTTTGAATACGATGTCATACCAATTTTAAATTGAAACTGCACTAAAGATTTTATGAAAATCTCTTTTAAGGACTATCTTTATAAAAAGGGTTTTACTAAACATCATTTATGAAAGTCACTGAAAGATTATTTTTAAATATAAGCTTAATATGAAACCTTTGAATTAAGATCTTTTCTATGAACCTAAACTTTCTGATATTGAATCTTTCTGGTACTAAACCCACTGATATTGAACCTTTCTGATATTGAACCTTTCTGTTATTGAACCTACTGTTATTGACCCTTCTGTTATTGAACCATCTGATATGAACTTTCTGATATACTGAAATGGATATTGACCTATGAAACTAAACTGAATACTGAATACTGATACTTGACCACTGACCCACAGTTTGATACTACGAGCCATAACTAGTCATGAGGGTTTCATGACCATGTCATTGATGCACCGATGGCATGACTCTAGGGCAGGAGAGTGATGACCTGTTCCGTCCCTGACTGTATTTTATTTGGTGTGTTGGGAGGTTTATGGCCACCTGGGGCGTATGGATGCATCCTAGAACTGTACTGATTACCGATTACGGATTACTGATTACTGATTACTGATTACTGATTACTGTTATTACTGGTGATTGATGGTGTGTGCGATACACGTCTTTCACACTACTGGGAGCTAGCTACTCCAATTTACTGTTTGAGGAATCCCCTCATATTTACTGATTACTGAGAGGTCTCCCCTCTATACGGCTACATGATGATACTGTTACTGTTACTGTTACTGGGCTCGTAGAGGATTACTGTTTTCCTACACCTTTACTCTTTATCTTTCATTACTGCTACTACATACTGATGCTTAACTCTGATTTATTCATACTGTTATTATTGTTCATTATTCTACTGGTTGTTATCGTTATATCTGTTCACTGAGCTCTCGTAGCTCAGCCGCATTTCTTTTCCTGCGGCAGGTTTTAGTAGGAAGCTGGGAATGGGTGGAGAGTACCTTGGACTTAGAAGACTACACTGTGATAGAGATGATTAGAAGAATTTATATTTCGGACTTAGTATTTATTCCTTTGTGAATTTTGTATTTCTCTGTAATTTCTTGTAACCTTTGTCTTCCTTTGTATTATTGAAGAGGTATGCTTGTGTATGTTTCTGATATGTCACCATTGTTGTGACATCTCTACCCTTGTCGGGTCGGGGTGTTACAATTTATGGTATCAGCGACAGGTTGCGACTCGTAATACATTTACCCTTGACCTGTGAAGTTTGGACCATTAGGTTTCCACGGTAGGCGCTCATAAGATAACCTGTAAGAATCTGCTTTAGGATCTCCCTATAGGAACTTAAGTTCTGACCGGTGAGGAATGGGTAGACAGGCATTTGTTTAAGTATTCTTGCTTCCGCATCACTCTGATTCGTGCCCTGCTTTGATTTAAGTCTGTTAAGATCACTTTTAAAAATTGAAAGCTTACGCTACCCAAGATTTGAGAATTAAATAAATCTGGAAGGCATTGAGAACTGCATAATATGGCCCGACACTATTGGATCCTAGTTTGCAGAGTCCGACTCTGACCTCTGATCCTTTTGTTAATCATTTTGATACCTCTGCGGGCATTCTGAAAATCTCCTTGACAATGACGTACTTGAATACATTCTTGTGACTTGTCTCTTGTTTTGATAAGCATCTATAAATTTTCTGACACTATTTGATTTCGTCTTACCCATCTTTGTCCTTATGAAAAGCCTTGTGGTGTTTAACCACGAGTATAAGAATGTTTCCCTCTCATTTTGGACGATAAGATTTGCCTTGTTGATCTGTCTTTCTGTGGACTGTTAACTCCAATGTTATTCTGATAAAGGATTGGTTGTTTGACAACTATCCTCCTATGTCTCACCTTTGACGTTTAAAACAATTTTGAACTCCCTACCACGATTACCGATTGTTAAACTCTGGACTATAATTATTACTCTAAAGACTCGTGTGTTATGTTCGCGATTATGAAGTTTTCCTTGAACCCATTTCATACAACAATGAATGAACCTTATCTTGAAAATTACTTGGCACCCTGAATTTTCTGAACACGATTTCTGATTGAACCACCAAATTTTCCACCGGAGTGAGACGTAAGTTCGCTTAAGTGTATTTTCTTGGCGTATTTCAGTTTTGTTCGCGATAAAGAAGAATGATGACAGGAGACATGTATTGATTCTGGAAGCTGAACCGTATTGCTAGTTGGAACCCTTATTTCTCCACCCTGAAACGACTTTGTATCTATTCAATTTCAGAGCGCGAAGTTTCCTTCCGATGGAAATATGAATTGAAGTTATCCTTGAGATCGCTGTCCGCATTTGTAACGACTGATATAAAGATTTGTGACGCTAATAGTATTAGCTAAAGCTCTGACTATTCTGTAAATTTGATAAATGAATGTGTTCTCGTGAGTACTTGGGCAAATGGTCATTGTATGACTTAATAGTACTTTCGGAGACGAAGAAGAACATGAAAATCATTTTTGCACTTTGTAAGAAATTTGACGATCTCTTGTGCATTCTGAGAGATTGATATCTGTTGAGACAACAGTTTTTCTTGATTGAGAATATCCCTTTTAAATCCCGCAAATTTTGAAACTATCACCGAATGGTCAAGACCGATAACAAAATGGTAAACTGAAATCTTTTGAACCTTGCATCAGAATTCTGAAGACGTTTACAACTTGCGTTACCCTTGATAAATTTCGTGACCAGAGAGAAAACAGCTTAGTCTGATTGAGAACGGAGTTTTGGAAAGCTGAAATAGAAATTTGTTTCCATACCTTCTGACGGAACAAATTTTGAGACATTTCAGAAAGAGACTCAGAAGGTTTTGCGTATGCATCAAGACAACTAGAAACGCATCAGAAGTACTACTACACTACCTGACCTAGAGTTGACAACAACGGTGACTACCCTAAAGAGTGAAGACATTCCTTACAAGACAGAAGTGTTGGCGATGCAGAAGAAAGACGGCGAACCTGGAGCTGATGAAGACGTACAGTCTCACTTCCCTATTCATTTTGGTTGTACTAAGATGAATTGAGAGCGGAAGCAGACTGGATGATGAAGAAACTTAAAGATCGTGCCAGAAATTCACATTTACTCCATCACATTCCATGAAGAACTGCAGGAGGCTTGATGAACCAGACACAAGATCACAATTTTGTTTCACTTCCAGATTGATGGACAAACGAAGACATATTGACCGGACTTGAAGAGGTTAGATGTTTTGAATGAACGGATTTCTGAGACAGACCTTTTATGTTTGGAAGAAATGATTCTGTGAAGACCGAAGTTATTGACAATTAGTTTTCATTTCCGTTGACTCCCTTAAGCTTCGTTATATCATGATGAGATCCGCTAATGATTTAAGTTCCCTAGAAGCATTTCAGCCCCGCGCTTATTTTCGTATGTTCGATGATGGTTTTGTTCTGAGGAATTTTGGCGAACTGTGGAAAATCTTATGCTTGTGACGGCGTGCCTTACCCTGCTAGGCAATCTGGAAATTCCGATACTCTTGCGAATAGTCTTATTTCTCTCTTGACTATGACTTTGATCTGGTTGACTCTGAGACTGTAGAAGTACTAGGTGGATTAAGATAAGTTGTTATACTCACGACTCGAGATAAAGTATGACCATCATGAAGGCATATTTATGTGGTGCTGGTATTATGACGCCTGATCAACGTGATAATACTTACACCATATAACGTGCACTCATTGTGGCCATAGGATGTCTTGGGGGAGTACCAAAGAAGTTTAGAATCTGATCTCCGTTGGATTATCCGTGATTAGTGAGACTTTAGGTTCATTCTACCTACGCGTATACTCTGCCTTCGTTCATTAGATATCTGGATTAGTTTGGGCTCTCATTTTACATTCTGTTAATCTCAGTTATAAATCTTGAACTCTTTGTAGGGCTCTCTACTGATGATACAGTTAATCTGAATTGAATTTCTGTTGTATTCCATACAAGCATTTCAGAAGATTCACCTGTCATCCATTTTATATTGTATGGTTCTTTTGATCTGAATCAACCTAATTTATCTTCTTCTGAGGAATCTGAACCCACCTTGTTTGATCGAGTCATGAGAAACCATTTGTTTTGAAGATCCGTCTGGAAGAACCTCCTCGGGCATGAGAATATTACGATGATCTGTTGCGACTTGCTACGACTCTGTTTAACCTTGCGACTTCAATTTTCGAGGACGAAAATTTTTATTTTAGAGGGGAAGAGTTGTAAAACCCGAAATTCCTATTCTTTGAAATTCCCATTTTTGCCCTCTAATTTTGAATTTTTGGGAGCACAGAAATAATCATACAAGAGTATTATAAATCCGTAATCTAAGTTTAATTAATCTTTAAATTACCTAAACCCCTAAAACCTTACATTATAACTAATTAACTAATGTTACCTACACAGCTTGGAAAAAAAAATAATAATAATAACACACTCTTGGTATCACACGTTAAATAAGTACTAGGTCCAATCCATAATTATTTTGTACACACCCATATGTTTGTAGATATGGCAAGTGGTTATCAAGAGAATCACCAAATCACTTCCATGAATTTAGGCAATCACACCCAATCAATCACCATAATTCACGGCATACTCAATATGATAACATTCCCTCATTGGTTCTTATTATGCGTATACATCCCATTCTCCTTCACCACTTTGATAAAAAAATTTAGAAAACTAGCAGCACAAACAAACTACAAGCCGATCCATTTTGGTATCCATGGCACGAAAACAGTTTGAAGATGGAGGGTTCGATCGTATTATATAATTGTTCGAAGAGTATGGTTAATGACGTGTGGCTGATTATAAGTGCGATACGCCTCTTGGTTCCTATTTTTTGTTCGAACAATCCAACGCTAAGGTAACCTTAAAAACCATTCGATTTTCTTGTGATGTTCTTCATGCGTTCATATGATCACCATATGCTTTTTATTTCCGTTAAAAGCTACGCGAGGTTGTGAACTAAACTATGTCACGATAACTTGTCACACGACTCACCTATACATCGATCACAAGCATGTTTCGTTTAAATAAAGGTCCTACGATGATAGCAAATCCTTGTCACGTAAAATTCAATAAACGGCTAGTATATATCTTCACATGGGTTTATTCCTGTTCGTTATTAGAAAACTTATACAAAAGTAAATAGTCCATGTCCTGCAATCCTTAACCAACTCGAATATGTTGACCACCAAATTTAGTCTTCTGTTCCATTAATAATAAGAACTCACATGTAAGACCAGGAGTTGCATGGACTGATTATTCTGTGTAGTTATCTGAGACAGTGAGTCAATATTCATCAAAGGTGTTTAGTTTGTGTCTAAAACAAAATCACTATGGACGTGTGTTGAATATAATTGCACTATAAGAATGAGGATGAAAGTAATTTGATAACCATTATATAGCAACCATACGCCTATGTTAGGCATGAAAGTCATTCCGTTCCTTTATTTGATTATAAACGAATATTACCCAAAGGGTCCAAGACCTTAGGATTCACATGCTACGTTAAAACCATGCAATTCAAATGAAATTTTGGGAATGGTTCATGTACATTAAAATGTGTGTCAACCTGTGTTTTCATGTTTGAAAAACTGAATTAAAGTAGAATGAGAGCTGGGGTTTTGGGTGTATGTTTAAGTGTGTGTCGTGTATATTTTGAATCGTGGTAAGGTTTTGGGAAAATTGACACATCTAACCCTAAACTTTGCTAAAATGACATATCAAACCCTAATCTATGATATTGATAATATTAAGTCTTTAAGTTTACATATTTGTCATTTGAAAACCTAAACTATTATAATTGTCATTTTAACCCTTAAATATTATTAATTGTCAAATATAGCCTTAAAGTATTAAATTTCTATTTCGGAAAACTTTCTAAAAATAGAACATAGCAAGTTACTAGAAATAGAATGTTTCTAAATGGAAAATTACTAAAACTGGAAAGCCGACTAAAATAAATAATCTGAATTAAATAAATTTTAATAAGTTAGTTATGAATTCGTGTAGATTCGCCGAAGAGGGAGTTTTGCTTCCGACCTTGATATTTCTGTTGTGTTTTCATTTGCGGTATAAGGTACATATATTCTGACCTTCTCACAGGTTTCTCATGATCTCTTTCATTTTTCTGATCTGTCAGTTTCTGTATTAATGCCATTGCTATGATTCCCTTTGCTTGAACCTTGCATATGATTTCCCTTGTTTATAAATCCCTGATTAGAACCTTGTTATAAGAAGTTGATTATAAACCTTTCTGATATGGTATCTGATTCTGAGTTTCCTCGATAAACTGAACCCTGTTTTATTCCTTCGATACTTGACATGATTCGTTCTTCACCTTGTGACCTGAACATGCAAACCCCTGAATACCCTGAAGATTCATTTTGACATTATTACTGAAATTGGAACCTTCCTTGATGATATGAAAATGTTTTTGAGAAAAGCGTTTGAATACGATGTCATACCAATTTTAAATTGAAACTGCACTAAAGATTTTATGAAAATCTCTTTTAAGGACTATCTTTATAAAAAGGGTTTTACTAAACATCATTTATGAAAGTCACTGAAAGATTATTTTTAAATATAAGCTTAATATGAAACCTTTGAATTAAGATCTTTTCTATGAACCTAAACTTTATGATATTGAATCTTTCTGGTACTAAACCCACTGATATTGAACCTTTCTGATATTGAACCTTTCTGTTATTGAACCTACTGTTATTGACCCTTCTGTTATTGAACCATCTGATATGAACTTTCTGATATACTGAAATGGATATTGACCTATGAAACTAAACTGAATACTGAATACTGATACTTGACCACTGACCCACAGTTTGATACTACGAGCCATAACTAGTCATGAGGGTTTCATGACCATGTCATTGATGCACCGATGGCATGACTCTAGGGCAGGAGAGTGATGACCTGTTCCGTCCCTGACTGTATTTTATTTGGTGTGTTGGGAGGTTTATGGCCGCCTGGGGCGTATGGATGCATCCTAGAACTGTACTGATTACTGATTACGGATTACTGATTACTGATTACTGATTACTGATTACTGTTATTACTGGTGACTGATGGTGTGTGCGATACACGTCTTTCACACTACTGGGAGCTAGCTACTCCAATTTACTGTTTGAGGACTCCCCTCATATTTACTGATTACTGAGAGGTCTCCCCTCTATACGGCTACATGATGATACTGTTACTGTTACTGTTACTGGGCTCGTAGAGGATTACTGTTTTCCTACACCTTTACTCTTTATCTTTCATTACTGCTACTACATACTGATGCTTAACTCTGATTTATTCATACTGTTATTATTATTCATTATTCTACTGGTTGTTATCGTTATATCTGTTCACTGAGCTCTCGTAGCTCAGCCGAATTTCTTTTCCTGCGGCAGGTTTTAGTAGGAAGCTGGGAATGGGTGGAGAGTACCTTGGACTTAGAAGACTACACTGTGATAGAGATGATTAGAAGAATTTAGATTTTCGGACTTAGTATTTATTCCTTTGTGAATTTTGTATTTCTCTGTAATTTCTTGTAACCTTTGTATTCCTTTGTATTGTTGAAGAGGTATGCTTGTGTATGTTTCTGATATGTCACCATTGTTGTGACATCTCTACCCTTGTCGGGTCGGGGTGTTACACTATTACTGTTAATTCGAATTCATAGTTAGATATTGTTAAATGATTCAAAAAGTTCATTTTCTCTGTTTTATTAAGCTTATATAAGCTAGTGTTATCTTATTGTAAGTCCAATTGAATCAATTCAGTGTTAATTTTAAAAGTCAAGTATAGTCAAATTAAAGTCAAATAAAGTCAAAATTGATTGTTAGCTTATTCTCAGTATTTAATTTCAGCTTATTTCCATTTATTTATGCTCAATATAGTTAGAATTACCTTTTCTCAGCTTTATTTGGTCTATATCTCATCAACAATCAAAACAGTCCACCACAAAGGACTGTTTGGGTTAAGCTTGGATATGGGTTAAAAATGGGTTAAGATGGGTAGAAAATGATGTGTACTGTTCACTTGCACCTTAGTATAGTTGGATTAAGCATAATATCACTTATATAGGCTGTTGTTTGGAATTTGGAGTTTACTTGGAGGGCTTGACAGTTTTTAAGATAGAGTTAAGACATAGAGGTGCTTGACTGATCTTATTAGCCACTTATAAGCTCAAACCTTTTCTGCTCCTATTTTTATTATTTCTAAGTTCAGTATAGGTACTTGTTGTTGTTGGTTTTATGTTAACTTAGATGCTTCAGTAGGGGGAATGATATTTGTGAGCATGGCTGTACAAGATCTGCACAGAACACCAAGGGGAGCCTGCATCAGATTTCCAGGTCAATATTTAGTGCTTAATTGTGTTGATTTGATCCTGATTTTTATTACACAAGCAGTCTACTAGGTGTAGTGCTTTATTCCAATAAGTTACTCTCAGTTCTCAGCTTATTTGAGCTTATACTTAAGCTCAAAAATGCCCTTTGATGACTTATCTCCCCTGCACCACTGATGAATCAGTGGAGCTTATTGCTTATTAGATTGAATTCAGTGCTCAATTGTTGGTATTTGCCTCTTTTTTTTTTAGTTTCCTTTTAGCTTAATGTTAGTATTCTACCTTGTTTTAAATTTGTTTTGGCTTATTCATTGCTTATCAGTCCATTAGAATAGGTCTTTAGCTTATTTTCTTGCCTATGCCCACTGATCTGGTTTGTATTGCTTATTTCCCAGCTTATTTGTGTTTTTTGAAAATAGTTGTAGTTTAGATATATGCTTATTTTGATGTGCTTATTCTGTTTGTAAAGCAAAAAGTCCAAAAAAATAGATTTTCCAAAAAGAGGTTGCCCAGGTTCGAACCTGGGACCTCTTGCTCAAACACACAACACACCACATGTTAACCAACTGCCCTAGGGTCTTTAGTTGGTTTATCTTTTCACCATTATCCTTTTAAATCAGTTTCCATTCTTTTGCTTATTTTTCTCTTTGGCTTATTTACTGCTTATCCGAATAAGCAGTTGGTCCCAAATAATTTTTCTTAGGTTTTGCCGATCATTTAGGAATTTCCTGTATTTTTCCATATTTTTCCAATTTGGTTTAGTATTTTTAATTCACTTTTCTTTTTGATTTAGTTTTTAATTCGTAATAAATTAAATATTAGTCAAAAAAATGTAATTCTTTTTTATAAAATTTTCTTTTATCAATTAGAATTTAGGAAAAATAGATTTGTTCCCGTAGAGTTATTATTTAATCATTTTGACGTTTTGGATCGGTTTTCCCGGTTTAAACGTATTTTTAGATTTCCTTTACGTTTTTAAATTCGAGCACTTTAGAATATCATTTTCCTTACCTTTTAAACCGTTTTTAGTTAATGTTCATCAATCTTAGTTTAGAAACCTAAAATCCTCCTTATTCAAACACGTTGCACGAATCGAGATCATGAAATTCCATTCAAACCTTCGTTGGGGATAACGACCCGGGTTACACATACTTCACTTGTGTTTCCTTGGAAATAAATACGTGTTGATTCCTGCGAATCAATTTTTGGCGCCGCTGTCGGGGAAGGCTTGAAGTGAATTTTTGATTCTCGTTGGTCGATGCGTGTTTTGAAGACCCTTCTTTCGAGAAGTTATCATTTTCTCTCGTAAATATTTTCTTATAAAAAACCCAAAAAGATTTTCTTTTCAAATTTGTTTTCCTTTTTCTTTTGTGTTTTTCAAATGTTTCTAAATTTTAAAAATCAAAAATATTCTTCGCTATCCTCTTAAATGTTTAATTCTTATCTCCTTACCCTCTCATTGTTTAATTCTCCACAATGATCGATTTTCCACCATATAATCCCCATGATCCTCGGACCATGGAGGATTTCTATCGTCCAACACTAATCGGTAGAGGAGGACCGATCACTCCTACATCAGTTTCGGGAACCAATTTCAAATTAAAAAATCATATGGTTCAACTGATCCGGCAAAATTCCCAATTCTACGGATTTCGAGATGAAGATGCAAATGAGCACCTAAACAAGTTCATATCTATCACTCAATCCATGAAACAAAAAGGAGTTTCTCAAGATAGCATTCGTTTGTATTTTTTTTCTATTCTCTTTATCCCACGAAGCTGAATCTTGGTTTTATACTCTTAAAACCCACTCAATTCATACTTGGGATGAGATGTTCCTCAAGTTTCTTTCAAAATACTTTCCACATTCCAAAACGGTGCAGCTTAGGAAAGACATTCTGAATTTCCGGCAATTGCCCATTGAGTCAGTATTTGAAGCTTGGGAACGATTCAAATATTTGTTATGGAAATGTCCTGATCACAAAATTTTGCTTCTTGATCAAATCCTAACATTTTATAGTGGTATAACTCCGATTGATCGAGACAAAATCATGTTGGCTGCCGGAGGCAATCTCATGAGGAAGACTCCTCAAGAAGCTTATGATTTGATCGAGAATATGACACAATGATTGCGTGGTTTTGTAACCTTACAACAGGTTTTACCTCTCGAGGGATCTCAAGAGGCTTACAACCCCACCAGGCAGTGTACCTGACCGATGTAGTATAGTGTAGTGGTAAGTACGGGGGATTGATCGTTCTCCACAGGGAATAGTGTTCGTTAGGTATGAAAGGCTACTCTAATTAGGTCTAAGGGTTGAGGAAGATTCTTTTTATGTTTTTATAGTTTTATGAAAGCAAGTAAAATCTCGGGTTTGAAGGAGTGGGCGGAATTAGTTGCTAGTCAACTAACCCAAATGACTACGAATGCAAATAAAATAAAATAACAAAAATGAAAAGTGGTGAGAAACTTATGTGTAGAGAAATGTGTTTACTTAGATTTCCTTACTCCCTAACTATCTTTTACCGGTTAATTAGTGTGTATTAGTCGCGTGGATGACGGGTGTATTCCTTAATACCATTCGTGGGGTGGCGTACTTACTTCCCCAACTCTACAAGCTCCTACTTCACTCCTATGTCGAGCCGGCTAGGAAGCTCCTAACATGGGATCACTAGAATTCGCTTGTGCATTAAATACAACCATAAAAACCTTTAGTACGCGTTTGGTTCATGTTTCTTAAGACGTTCAAGCAAGTTACCGAATAGGAAGTTAGCCAGTTTTCTTAAGCCTAACATAGATAAACAATCATCCAATACAACTAACAACACACTAACAACCAATAATCAATAGCTAGGTTTCATTAGATCTAAGCAAACACAAGATAAAATTAGCCTAACATGTTAAACAAAAGACAAGCATAAGATAGAATCAAACAACACATAGACATATTGAATGATTAATTGATAACTTATCTTTCAATGAAACATGGAAGATCTCAAGGCAAAAAGCCCTGAAAAAGTAGCTAAAATCGTCTTAGGGTTTTATCCCAAAATTCCACACACTAAGCTCTCTCTTAATGACAAAAAATTAGAAAACTATATATAGATTTTTGGATCTGACGGCGTCACCTTATGCATTGTGACGCCGTCACCTCGCCGCTTTTAGGGTTCCCGGGTGACCTTCTTGACGCCGTCCCTCTTTAGCTCTTCAAAAATCCATTCTGGCCTATCAAGTCTTGACGCCGTCGGATCATGAACGTGACGCCGTCCCCTTATGATTTAAGCCGTGACGCCCTTGATTTAGTTAAAGCGTGACGCCGTCAGAATTCTCATGCTAACTCACTGGCCCGTCATGAGTAAATTTCACATCCAACTTTTCTTGCCAAGGCATGACGCCGTCCCATGTTAATTGTGACGCCGTCAAGAGTAACTTTTAGCCGATTCTTGAGACTTTGCCGTTTTCTTCACTTTAATGCTCCAAAAACGTCCAAAATGCCTCCTTTTCCAGATTTCTCCTCAAAAGTACCTAAAATGACAAAAGGAACGATTTAGGGCAATATTTGATCAAATAAATACGATTTCGGGCTTAAATGACCCCTTAAAAGCGGTACACTTTTCGCCTCATCAAATACCCTTACACTTGAGATTTGCTTGTCCTCAAGCAAATGCGCTTTTATTCTAATCAAAATACAAGTTAGGGGTCATTTAATGTAAACATAAAAGTAATTACAACAAATATTCGTTCCACTTCAATCATAATAAGCACGGAGATTACATACTAGCACCTCACAAGCAGTGTTTAGATACTCACATCTCTCAAGTGTCATCAAAATAAATCTCATAAATGAAAACGGAAAATATCTCTCACTACCTGTCATAGCAAATAGATTACCATAAGCTTGGGAAAGGATCGAAAACCTCCTCCGCTAGGCGTAAGCACCTAAGATAAACTATCAAAGAGGGCTTTTAAATGGGTTATAACGTTAGGTGTAGGGAAAAGGAAAACACGGTTTTGTTGGATACGGGATATTTTACTGGTGGCGAGTTAAAGATCTTGATCAATTACATGTACTATACAATGTTGCTAAGCCAAGACTCGACTCGATCTTAAGCTAAAAACGAAATAACAAAATAACAAAAATATAAAGCAAACATAAAATGAAACGGGATGGTAGTCCGTATGTTTTTTTTTTTTTTTTTTTTTTTTTTTTTACTTTTCTTTTTCTCATTTTTTTTTTTTTTTTTTTTTTTTTTTTTTTTTTTTTTTTTTTGTGCATACACTTTTACCCTACCATCCAAAATAATACATCATAGGGGCATTGCATTCCCCTTACACTTGAATTTTTACATAACTTTACAAATACTAATCTAATGACTCGAATTAAGATAATTGAAAAACTTGGAGTACTTTTAAAACATTTAGCACATATGGGGGTAATAAATGATGTTCTTCCCCATTACTCCATTATACTAGTACTTTACCCATGAGTCCCAATCGTCCCAAAACAATATGTACAAGGATATGACTCGACTTAGCAACCATGTAATCAACTAGATCATTAACTTGGGTTTAAACAAATGTTGTAACAATAATGCACTAAAGATGAGTGCATACAAGGTAGGCTAAGGCGATTTGGGTGTACATTTTAGTGGGGTGTAACAAATTCTTCCTTTAAGTAAAATGCTTAAAGGTCGAAACGAAAAGATAGGCTCTGAGGGGTGTACTAGGGGTATCGTGTACTAAAAATGAGTACAACGCAAAGGGTGTGGGAGAATTACTTGACCAATGTAGCCAACGCAATTATAACAAAAACACAGGTGTAAAACAATGGGTTAATCCTAATGCCTCTTATCATGTAGTAAATCTAACTACACGAATGTAGTCTCACTTGTGGCCTTGGAATGGTCCTAACGCAAGTTCTAGAATCTAAGTGCTACCGGTACACACATCATAGCATAAATGCTTTTCCTACCAATTCTAGGGGCGAACCTCACATATTTGGGGTGGAAAATTTTTTAGTGGTACGGTTTTTTGTGCTAGTCTTATAACTCCTATCCGTGAGACGCTCATTAAGATCAAAGTTTCACTCCTATATGTTGTAAAAAATTTTAAATTTGGCACTAAAATTACCCTAATCAAGTATTTCTCTCAGTTTTATTACACATCTATTATTAAACAAACAAAAATCAAGCGCAATTGTATTCTCTAAAATCGTACTTTTACCCTCCCCTTACACTTAAGATGAACATTGTCCCCAATGTTCAAATAACAAGATGTAAAAGCATAAAGTAAAAGAATGAAATCAAATACTCCCCTGATTCGCTCGTTGGATAGTGAAATCACACGGTTAAATCTTCCTCCAAAGAGAATGTTGAAGCTCCATGACTAATGCATCGCCATAAGCTTGATTCCATAAACATTTCCTTGTCCAAAATAACCTGTTAACCTGAGAAAACAAACACGAAAACCTGCATAACATCGGCGGGATAAAATCTATATATAAGGATATAATGCTTGTGGACTGATAATTTTGCAGATTCCTGGAGATTATAAGTTGGAGATTTTAATAAAAACTTTTTATGAAAACAAAACTTTCAAAAATTTCTGGAAATTAAATCTGACGCCGTCAGGTTATAACCCCTGACGCCGTCAGAAATGACCTGACAAAAATTTTCATTTTAAGTTTCCGGAAAATTTCTGGAAAAACCTTTACCTTACTTCCTGGAAATCCTGCAAAACATCATTATGACTCGATACAAGCATTTGACTCAAACAAACACTAATATGTATGCTAATTTATTATTATTACGATTCATGTTCATATGTGTTCTAATAAACCGATTTAGATCTCCCTTACACTTATCTTTTGCAAAATACCTTTATATGTAGTTAAGACGAAGTTAAAAACAAAATAAAGCATTTTCACAATTTAGTTTTGAACATGAATCAATAAGAATAAAAATTAAACATACATACGGAAACAAATAAAATCAAACAAACAAATAAATAAACACGCAAAGCAAATAAAACAAATAAAGCTTGGGTTGCCTCCCAAGAAGCGCTTTTCTTTATTAACGAGTCTTGTAGCTAGACTCAAAGTCACGCTACCCTATGTAAGTGAGCTCGTCATCAAGGACGTCTTTAGGGTTAAGCTTGGATTGAAGTTTCCTATTGGTTCGCTTAGTACGATATGTCTTTTCAAACTTCTCTCCATCCGGGTCATACAATGTCATCTTGATATGCCATGACCCGTCTCCATCTTTGGGTGGTTTATCCCAATTCCACTTATGATCATCTTCCTCACAAATCCACTTATTCATTCCTAGGTTAATTGGCAAAACTCCTAGGAAATCAATCATCTTTCTAAAAACTAGAGAGTCTTCAAATGGATCCAATTCGGTGTCCCTAGCCAAGAGTTGCTCTACCGTATGTGTTCGGTTAACAAAGTCCTCTTCTAGGTAAAATGGGCGTTGGGGTCCTATGAAGTCTCTATCAATCCAAGGTCCATATCTAGATGGTCTCCTATTTAATTCTAACCAATGGGGTGTCGGTTCCTCACTAGTATCATAGGCGTGTTTCTTAACATCATAGATTGACCAAGTATCTCCTTCTCCTACCGCTATCTTAGATTCCTTACAATCAATCATAGCACTAGCGGTCGCCAAAAATCCTCTACCTATCAACAAGGGGCATGTAGGGTCGCTAACCATATCAAGGACGTGGAAATCGGCTAAAATGGTTAGTTTTCCAATGTGTACTAACACGTCCTTAACTACTCCAACCGGGTAAGCAACACTTCCATCCGCTAAGCCTATTATCACCTCGGTTTCTTCAAGTTTTCCAAGTTTTAGAGAGGTGTAGAGAGGTAACGGAAGTAGGTTAAGGCTTGATCCAAGATCGGCTAATGTGTCATAAGCCTCCAAATTACCGACCTTGCAAGGTAGAACAAATAAGCCCGGATCATCTAACTTCTTAGGTAGTTTGTTTTGAACGAAGGCGGTCCCTTTTTCGCCTAATTTGAGCTTCTTCTCATCCAACACATCAACAACCGGACTTTCAAGGTGGAGCTCCTTGAATTCTTCGTCAAGGTTTTAAGTGGGAGGTGTTTCAACTATGTTGTTGACCAATTTGGATGTCATAACTTCTTGGTCATTTGGAACGACTTGGGTTTGTTTGAAACACGTGCTCATGGAATTGACCGAATAATATTGTGGACAAGAACTAGGGGACGAAACCGATGAAATAGCGTTGACATTTAGTTTCGGGTTCTTGACCGTGTTGCTAGGGAGTGCTCCCATTTCTCGGTCATTGAGGGCTTTCAACAAGGTGTCAATCTTATCGGTCATCTCGCTTTGTTTTTGTTTGAAATCGGCTTCAAACTTGGCTAAACGAGCTTCTTGAGATGCCATAAATTGAGACATCAATCCTTCAAAGTTATTGGTACTACCATTGCCGGAAGGATTGTTGTTGAAAGTACGGTTCGAGTTGGAACCGCTTGATTGGAAACGATTAGGTGGGTTGGAAGAATTGGTTTGTTGAGAGTTTTGGTTTTGTTTCCACCTAAGGTTCGGGTGATTTTTCCATGAGGGGTTGTATGAATCACCATAATGGTTTGGCTCGGGTTTGAAAGTGTACCACTTGTCTCCCGCTCCGTCGGTACGCGAGGATGCGTAGTCCACAAAAGCTTGTTCGGGGAGTTCCATGCAATCACGAGTGTCGTGGGGACCACTACATAATTCACATGAGGAAGTGATTTTGTTCACTTGGCTTGAAGATTTAGGAGCCTCGTAGGATTTCATGAGAAACTTGACTTGGTCTTCAAGTTCTATGATCCTACGGTCAGAAGTGCTTGAATTGTTAGAAGGCAAAGATATTGCCTTGACCGTTTTATTCAAATCACGGGGATCACTCCAACTTTCGTTGTCATAAAGAGCAAGATCCTCTAGGAGAGCCCATGATTGTTCCGCACTTAGATCACGTAGCTTGCCACCGGCCGATTGGTCAATGGTTTGCCTCGTGGAGAGATTGATATGGTCATAGAAGATTTGGACTTGGAGCCAAAGTTCTATGCCATGGTGAGGGACTTTTTGGAGTAAGTCCTTGAATCGAGTCCATGCCTCGTAGAGAGTTTCGCCTTGACGTTGTTGGAACATCAAGATATCATTCCTTAGCTTGGTAGTTCTTCCCGGTGGGAAAAACTGAGCAAGGAAACGAGTGGTGAGATCATCCCAAGAGGTAATGGATCCTGCGGGTTGACGTTCTAGCCACTGATTAGCTTGGTCCCGCAGAGAGAATTGGAAGAGACGCAATCGGGTCGTCTCTCGAGTGGCAACATCAAGGTCTATAGAATCAACGATTTTAAGAAAGTCCTTGAGATGTTGATTAGGATCTTCAGAACGAAGTCCATGGAATGCGCATCCACTTTGCACCAACCGGATGGTGTCGGATCGCAAGGGTGTGATATTGGCTCCTTGAGTGAGCTCAATGGTGTTTCGATAGCCATGGTGGCTAGGACGGGAATACTCTCCTAAAGTACGGGCTCTAGGAGGTGGTGGTGGTTGTTGTGGTGGTGGGTTGTGGGGGTTAAGGATATTACCATCTTCCATGATGTCGGATGGTATGGTTACGAACAAAGACACGAAGAAAATAGATAGACTAAAGAAAACCTAGAAAAATAAAATAAAAATCTCACTAGAAAGGAATCTAGTGAGTAGACCTAATAGAAATAAAAATTCAACCTAAACAATAACTATTCCCCGGCAGCGGCGCCAAAAACTTGATTGCGTGGTTTTGTAACCTTACAACAGGTTTTACCTCTCGAGGGATCTCAAGAGGCTTACAACCCCACCAGGCAGTGTACCTGACCGATGTAGTATAGTGTAGTGGTAAGTACGGGGGATTGATCGTTCTCCACAGGG
Organism: Artemisia tridentata subsp. tridentata; assembly: GCA_021014915.2. Classification (NCBI taxonomy): domain Eukaryota; kingdom Viridiplantae; phylum Streptophyta; class Magnoliopsida; order Asterales; family Asteraceae; genus Artemisia; species Artemisia tridentata. Next base: position 203,811,198 of record CP139508.1, read on the forward strand.
AATAGTGTTCGTTAGGTATGAAAGGCTACTCTAATTAGGTCTAAGGGTTGAGGAAGATTCTTTTTATGTTTTTATAGTTTTATGAAAGCAAGTAAAATCTCGGGTTTGAAGGAGTGGGCGGAATTAGTTGCTAGTCAACTAACCCAAATGACTACGAATGCAAATAAAATAAAATAACAAAAATGAAAAGTGGTGAGAAACTTATGTGTAGAGAAATGTGTTTACTTAGATTTCCTTACTCCCTAACTATCTTTTACCGGTTAATTAGTGTGTATTAGTCGCGTGGATGACGGGTGTATTCCTTAATACCATTCGTGGGGTGGCGTACTTACTTCCCCAACTCTACAAGCTCCTACTTCACTCCTATGTCGAGCCGGCTAGGAAGCTCCTAACATGGGATCACTAGAATTCGCTTGTGCATTAAATACAACCATAAAAACCTTTAGTACGCGTTTGGTTCATGTTTCTTAAGACGTTCAAGCAAGTTACCGAATAGGAAGTTAGCCAGTTTTCTTAAGCCTAACATAGATAAACAATCATCCAATACAACTAACAACACACTAACAACCAATAATCAATAGCTAGGTTTCATTAGATCTAAGCAAACACAAGATAAAATTAGCCTAACATGTTAAACAAAAGACAAGCATAAGATAGAATCAAACAACACATAGACATATTGAATGATTAATTGATAACTTATCTTTCAATGAAACATGGAAGATCTCAAGGCAAAAAGCCCTGAAAAAGTAGCTAAAATCGTCTTAGGGTTTTATCCCAAAATTCCACACACTAAGCTCTCTCTTAATGACAAAAAATTAGAAAACTATATATAGATTTTTGGATCTGACGGCGTCACCTTATGCATTGTGACGCCGTCACCTCGCCGCTTTTAGGGTTCCCGGGTGACCTTCTTGACACCGTCCCTCTTTAGCTCTTCAAAAATCCATTCTGGCCTATCAAGTCTTGACGCCGTCGGATCATGAACGTGACGCCGTCCCCTTATGATTTAAGCCGTGACGCCCTTGATTTAGTTAAAGCGTGACGCCGTCAGAATTCTCATGCTAACTCACTGGCCCGTCATGAGTAAATTTCACATCCAACTTTTCTTGCCAAGGCATGACGCCGTCCCATGTTAATTGTGACGCCGTCAAGAGTAACTTTTAGCCGATTCTTGAGACTTTGCCGTTTTCTTCACTTTAATGCTCCAAAAACGTCCAAAATGCCTCCTTTTCCAGATTTCTCCTCAAAAGTACCTAAAATGACAAAAGGAACGATTTAGGGCAATATTTGATCAAATAAATACGATTTCGGGCTTAAATGACCCCTTAAAAGCGGTACACTTTTCGCCTCATCACACAACATCACTATCAGTGGGATACTGGAGCCCTCTATGACTCTACCACTGTTTTGAGTGATCATTATTCCGATTACATTCCCGCTGAGATTGCACAAATTGGGGTCCTTGGCAATCACAAAAGTTATATAAATCAGGATTGTCAGCAAGGACCAGGTCATCCTAACACTATCCACCTTTCATACTCCGATGAAAGTGATGAGGATGATCCTTTTGATGAAGAGAAATCAGATGAGGACACATCAGATACCTTTTTAATGGGGGACAAGGAAGCCGAAATCAATCCTTTTAAAGAAATTGATGACCTTGTTCCAATCCCAATGGTATCCGAGGAACCTTGCGATCTTCCTGATTCTACTTCCCACACATTTGATATGACTATCACAAATCCTTTATTTAATTTTGATTCTAAATTTACTCTAATTTCATATAATCAAATTTTTGAAAGTGATGAGTCAGATACGGAGACAATAATGGACGAGGTGCAAATTTCTAGCACACGAAGTACTGCACATGTCCCACCTCCGTATATCCTTCCAGAGCCCAAGCTCAAAGACGTTCTTCATAAAAGTGATTATCTTCTCGAGGAGTTCACCGATGAACTCACTCATGACTTTAAAAGCTTAAATGACAAATCTGATAATGATGACGATTATATCATAATTGTTATCGGTATCTTTCTACCTTTCTTCACATATAAGGTAGCTTGTCCTTTCCTTCACTCGTTCTGGAGTGAAGACACCATTTTTGACCCCGGCATCTCATTTATCATTCTTTTGAGCCGGATGTATCTCATCGGAGTGGAACTTTCAAGTACTTCAATGTTTTTCCAAACATCTTGAATGAAAGTCCGATGGAGATTTTCTCTTCCACATGCTTCCCCAAGAACAAATGAATTCGGGGTCGAGTCAAGCTAGTGACTCGGTTAACAAAAACATTAGCATTTCATGGGTGACTACCCATGTTTCTGACTTCTTTCTATTTTCTGACACTAAGTGTGGGGGGATTCCTCTACTGTGCTTTGTTTTGTGTGTTGTTTGCTCTTCTTTGCAGGTTTCCCTTAGATCGTGATGATTGATGCGCCTGTTATCAGTCCAGCCGCCCAATTTCTGATCTTTTTGCTAATGATTATCTAGGGATATCTTTTTAATCCTTTTTGTGAAAATAGAGATTTATGTTCCACACTTGGCTATTAGTATTACCTTTTTACGTTCCAAGTGTCGGCATAATAGCCGGTACTTTGAATATTGAGGGCAATATTCAATTCTAAGTGTGGGGGGGAATTCTCGCGATTTTTGTCACATTTGTACCTTCTAGTGCACTAGTACCCCCATTTTGGCCAAAATTTTAAAATTTTTTTCGTTTTTAGATAAGAAATTGCAATAAAAAAGAAGTGTTTAGTCTTGATTAGGTTAGAACAAGGGGAATCCCGACTCTGCTAGAGTGTTGATCTAGCTGCTTCCTTAACGTTTAGACTAAGGTTTTACGATTTGTGCAAATGAAAATGCTAAGCGTAGAGTAGTTGGTTCTCTTTAGAGCTTATACAAGTAATCTATGGCTTTTCCTCCCAGAAGCTCTTAATCTGACTAAAATACGTGCTGTTTTCAAACGTTTGAACGTTAAAATCATGTTGTTATGCAAAACAAATTTTTATACAATTTTGATATAAAGCCCGAGTTCAACTTCTTATTTTAATTTTTGGGAAAGCATATATGTAAATATGTATTAAAAAAAAAGAAATGAAAAAATGAGAAAATGAAAAGAAAGAAAAAAAAATGGAATGATATTGCAAAATGCAATAAATTTTGATGTTGCAAAAATAAAGATGTATATGTTAATAAATGTAGGAAAATTGCTTTCTCTTAAATTTAAATCGGAAGTTGAACTTGGATTCGTCAATTTTGTATAAAGGTTAAACGGTAATTTAGTAGATTGTTGATTTCAAAGACCCCGAAAGCTCCGGTATTATTCTCTGTGAGGTGTCAAAAGCCTGGTCACCTAAAACCAACTGGTTTGGGATGTGCCGAGAAGAAATCCGTTACATGGAGTGATCTCATCTTTCAGTCTCTAATCTCTAAATGATCGTTTGTTGTTATCTATTTAAGTATTTAATACTAGCTTAGTGGGAATATCCAAAATCTTTGAAATCGAAATTCCGCTGATTCCGGTACTATTCTCTGTGGGGTGTTAAAAGCCTGGTCACCTAAAACCAACTGGTTTGGGATGTGCCGAGAAGAAAGCCGCTACATGGAAAAGGCCCTTTTCGATCCTTAGATTTTCGAGGTTCCCGGTAAATTAGTATTTGACTTAAACAAATAACAACCATAATAAATGTTGATTTTTGAGGTCAAAATTTTGAAAATGAGCACAGTCTCCTAACTTGAATATATGCGGGAGTGAAAAGTTAAGTTTCGGCTTACATAGATTATTAGTATAAGTAGTGTTAGCATTTTACAAAAGCATTTGCACATTGAATTTAAGCTTAGTTGGGAGTATAAAAAAGAGGATGACGATTACAATTCCCTGGAGACACCCAGTTTGTGTGAATCCCGTTCCATGATACCATTTTTGGAAATCAAGCACGTTATATATTTTGTTCTAGTTTAAATTTCTTGCATTGTATAAAAAAAAATCAAAACGGGGTATGCTTGGTATTCTTTTGATCATTTCATTACTTTATATGATCAGATTGCTAGGGACTAGCAATAGCTTAGTGTGGGGGATTGATGAGTGTGTAAATATTCATCATTTTACACCCATTAAAGACACAAAAATGACCAAAAACACCCAAATACACCAAATATTACTGCAGATATCCTTGGTTTGTGTTTTTATGTGTTTCAGGTACAAAATGATCAAAAATAGGGAAAAACAGATAAAACCGAGCACAAGATTGGAAAATCGTGAAAAGCCGAGGACGGGGAAGAAATTTACAAGTTTGGATCACAATTATACTCAAATTGTCAAAGTTAACCCTCATGAATATCAAAAGGTCAAGATTGGTCCGTGGAGATAATTTTCAGAAATGACAAGAATGGTCCCTCAATTTTCTGAACTTGTCAAAAATGGTCCTTGTACTTAAAACTAAATCCTAACCTTTCCTACACTAACTAAAAATAAACAAACCCACAAGTCCAACACACCCTAAACTAAACCAACCCAAATCCTAATCCTAAAAACCCAGCCCACAACAATACACCCTAGCCCAATTCCAAAAATAACCCAACCCCAACCTTATCCCCGTTTAGCTAATACCCTGGTCAACTCCCAAGTCAAAACCACCATCTCCCAAACCATTGCCGCCAAAAACCGCTCCCCCATTTCCCCAAAAGCTGACCAGACATCATTGTCCCCCCACTCCTTTTCACTGAAAACACGCCTCCCCCCTCCTCACTTAGCTCCTGACACAGTACAATCTTCACGTGTTTAGTCCTGGCTTAAACCCACTAATCCTTTTTACCCGCCAAAAATGAAATGGACGAATGAGATTGAATGATGCAAAACCAATGGTGGGGATTTGTTCAGAGACACGTGGGAAGACTTTCAAGTGATATAAAACTCATGCACACTCACACTGAAGAGGGATAACTAGGAGTAGTGTAAAGTAGATAGTCGTTCCGTAGTTATATTAGTTTTGTAGTTTCAACTTTAGTTCTAAAGCTTTAATTTAAGCTCAGTTAAGCTCGTTTGTACTCAATTTATTCAACATTGTTTCTAATTCTAAGCTTAATGAAATTTCATGTTTCTACTCTATTACTGTTAATTCGAATTCATAGTTAGATATTGTTAAATGATTCAAAAAGTTCATTTTCTCAGTTTTATTAAGCTTATATAAGCTAGTGTTAGCTTATTGTAAGTCCAATTGAATCAATTCAGTGTTAATTTTAAAAGTCAAGTATACTCAAATTAAAGTCAAATAAAGTCAAAATTGATTGTTAGCTTATTCTCAGTATTTAATTTCAGCTTATTTCCATTTATTTATGCTCAATATAGTTAGAATTACCTTTTCTCAGCTTTATTTGGTCTATATCTCATCAACAATCAAAACAGTCCACCACAAAGGACTGTTTGGGTTAAGCTTGGATATGGGTTAAAAATGGGTAGAAAATGATTTGTACTGTTCACTTGCACCTTAGTATAGTTGGATTAAGCATAATATCACTTATATAGGCTGTTGTTTGGAATTTGGAGTTTACTTGGAGGGCTTGATAGTTTTTAAGATAGAGTTAAGACATAGAGGTGCTTGACTGATCTTATTAGCCACTTATAAGCTTAAACCTTTTCTGCTCCTATTTTTATTATTTCTAAGTTCAGTATAGGTACTTGTTGTTGTTGGTTTTATGTTAACTTAGATGCTTTAGTAGGGGGAATGATATTTGTGAGCATGGTTGTACAAGATCTGCACAGAACACCAGGGGGAACCTGCATCAGATTTCCAGGTCAATATTTAGTGCTTAATTGTGTTGATTTGATCCTGATTTTTATTACACAAGCAGTCTACTAGGTGTAGTGCTTTATTCCAATAAGTTACTCTCAGTTCTCAGCTTATTTAAGCTTATACTTAAGCTCAAAAATGCCCTTTGATGACTTATCTCCCCTGCACCACTGATGAATCAGTGGAGCTTATTGCTTATTAGATTGAATTCAGTGCTCAATTGTTGGTATTTGCCTCTCTTTTTTTTAGTTTCCTTTTAGCTTAATGTTAGTATTCTACCTTGTTTTAAATTTGTTTTGGCTTATTCATTGCTTATCAGTCCATTAGAATAGGTCTTTAGCTTATTTTCTTGCCTATGCCCACTGATCTGGTTTGTATTGCTTATTTCCCAGCTTATTTGTGTTTTTTGAAAATAGTTGTAGTTTAGATATATGCTTATTTTGATGTGCTTATTCTGTTTGTAAAGCAAAAAGTCCAAAAAAATAGATTTTCCAAAAAGAGGTTGCCCAGGTTCGAACCTGGGACCTCTTGCTCAAACACACAACACACCACATGTTAACCAACTGCCCTAGGGTCTTTAGTTGGTTTATCTTTTCACCATTATCCTTTTAAATCAGTTTCCATTCTTTTGCTTATTTTTCTCTTTGGCTTATTTACTGCTTATCCGAATAAGCAGTTGGTCCCAAATCATTTTTCTTAGGTTTTGCTGATCATTTAGGAATTTCCTGTATTTTTCCATATTTTTCCAATTTGGTTTAGTATTTTTAATTCACTTCTCTTTTTGATTTAGTTTTTAATTCGTAATAAATTAAATATTAGTCAAAAAAATGTAATTCTTTTTTATAAAATTTTCTTTTATCAATTAGAATTTAGGAAAAATAGATTTGTTCCCGTAGAGTTATTATTTAATCATTTTGACGTTTTGGATCGGTTTTCCCGGTTTAAACGTATTTTTAGATTTCCTTTACGTTTTTAAATTCGAGCACTTTAGAATATCATTTTCCTTACCTTTTAAACCGTTTTTAGTTAATGTTCATCAATCTTAGTTTAGAAACCTAAAATCCTCCTTATTCAAACACGTTGCACGAATCGAGATCATGAAATTCCATTCAAACCTTCGTTAGGGATAACGACCCGGGTTACACATACTTCACTTGTGTTTCCTTGGAAATAAATACGTGTTGATTCCTGCGAATCAATTTTTGGCGCCGCTGCCGGGGAAGGCTTGAAGTGAATTTTCGATTCTCGTTGGTCGATGCGTGTTTTGAAGACCCTTCTTTCGAGAAGTTATCATTTTCTCTCGTAAATATTTTCTTATAAAAAACCCAAAAAGATTTTCTTTTCAAATTTGTTTTCCTTTTTCTTTTGTGTTTTTCAAATGTTTCTAAATTTTAAAAATCAAAAATATTCTTCGCTATCCTCTTAAATGTTTAATTCTTATCTCCTTACCCTCTCATTGTTTAATTCTCCACAATGATCGATTTTCCACCATATAATCCCCATGATCCTCGGACCATGGAGGATTTCTATCATCCAACACTAATCGGTAGAGGAGGACCGATCACTCCTACATCAGTTTCGGGAACCAATTTCAAATTAAAAAATCATATGGTTCAACTGATCCGGCAAAATTGCCAATTCTACGGATTTCGAGATGAAGATGCAAATGAGCACCTAAACAAGTTCATATCTATCACTCAATCCATGAAACAAAAAGGAGTTTCTCAAGATAGCATTCGTTTGAATCTTTTTCTATTCTCTTTATCCCACGAAGCTGAATCTTGGTTTTATACTCTTAAAACCCACTCAATTCATACTTGGGAAGAGATGTTCCTCAAGTTTCTTTCAAAATACTTTCCACATTCCAAAACGGTGCAGCTTAGGAAAGACATTCTGAATTTCCGGCAATTGCCCATTGAGTCAGTATTTGAAGCTTGGGAACGATTCAAATATTTGTTATGGAAATGTCCTGATCACAAAATTTTGCTTCTTGATCAAATCCTAACATTTTATAGTGGTATAACTCCGATTGATCGAGACAAAATCATGTTGGCTGCCGGAGGCAATCTCATGAGGAAGACTCCTCAAGAAGCTTATGATTTGATCGAGAATATGACACAACATCACTATCAGTGGGATACTGGAGCCCTCTATGACTCTACCACTGTTTTGAGTGATCATTATTCCGATTACATTCCCGCTGAGATTGCACAAATTGGGGTCCTTGGCAATCACAAAAGTTATATAAATCAGGATTGTCAGCAAGGACCAGGTCATCCTAACACTATCCACCTTTCATACTCCGATGAAAGTGATGAGGATGATCCTTTTGATGAAGAGAAATCAGATGAGGACACATCAGATACCTTTTTAATGGGGGACAAGGAAGCCGAAATCAATCCTCTTAAGGAAATTAATGACCTTGTTCCAATCCCAATGGTATCCGAGGAACCTTGCGATCTTCCTGATTCTACTTCCCACACATTTGATATGACTATCACAAATCCTTTATTTAATTTTGATTCTGAATTTACTCTAATTTCAGATAATCAAAATTTTGAAAGTGATGAGTCAGATACGGAGACAATAATGGACGAGGTGCAAATTTCTAGCACACGAAGTACTGCACATGTCCCACCTCCGTATATCCTTCCAGAGCCCAAGCTCAAAGACGTTCTTCATAAAAGTGATTATCTTCTCGAGGAGTTCACCGATGAACTCACTCATGACTTTAAAAGCTTAAATGACAAATCTGATAATGATGACAATTATATCATAATTGTTATCGGGATCTTTCTACCTTTCTTCACATATAAGGTAGCTTGTCCTTTCCTTCACTCGTTCGGGAGTGAAGACACCATTTTTGACCCCGGCATCTCATTTATCATTCTTTTGAGCCGGATGTATCTCATCGGAGTGGAACTTTCAAGTACTTCAATGTTTTTCCAAACATCTTGAATGAAAGTCCGATGGAGATTTTCTCTTCCACATGCTTCCCCAAGAACAAATGAATTCGGGGTCGAGTCAAGCTAGTGACTCGGTTAACAAAAACATTAGCATTTCATGGGTGACTACCCATGTTTCTGACTTCTTTCTATTTTCTGACACTAAGTGTGGGGGGATTCCTCTACTGTGCTTTGTTTTGTGTGTTGTTTGCTCTTGTTTGCAGGTTTCCCTTAGATCGTGATGATTGATGCGCCTGTTTTCAGTCCAGCCGCCCAATATCCGATCTTTTTGCTAATGATTATCTAGGGATATCTTTTTAATCCTTTTTGTGAAAATAGAGATTTCTGTTCCACACTTGGCTATTAGTATTACCTTTTTACGTTCCAAGTGTCGGCATAATAGCCGGTACTTTGAATATTGAGGGCAATATTCAATTCTAAGTGTGGGGGGGAATTCTCGCGATTTTTGTCACATTTGTACCTTCTAGTGCCCTAGTACCCCCGTTTTGGCCAAAATTTTAAATTTTTTTTTTCGTTTTTAGATAAGAAATTGCAATAAAAAAGAAGTGTTTAGTCTTGATTAGGTTAGAACAAGGGGAATCCCGACTCTGCTAGAGTCTTGATCTAGCTGCTTCCTTAACGTTTAGACTAAGGTTTTACGATTTGTGCAAATGAAAATGCTAAGCGTAGAGTAGTTGGTTCTCTTTAGAGCTTATACAAGTAATCTATGGCTTTTCCTCCCAGAAGCTCTTAATCTGACTAAAATACGTGCTGTTTTCAAACGTTTGAACGTTAAAATCATGTTGTTATGCAAAACAAATTTTTATACAATTTTGATATAGAGCCCGAGTTCAACTTCTTATTTTAATTTTTGGGAAAGCATATATGTAAATATGTATTAAAAAAAAAGAAATGAAAAAATGAGAAAATGAAAAGAAAGAAAAAAAAATGGAATGATATTGCAAAATAAAAAATGGAATGATATTGCAAAATGCAATAAATTTTGATGTTGCAAAAATAAAGATGTATATGTTAATGAATGTAGGAAAATTGCTTTCTCTTAAATTTAAATCGGAAGTTGAACTTGGATTCGTCAATTTTGTATAAAGGTTAAACGGTAATTTAGTAGATTGTTGATTTCAAAGACCCCGAAAGCTCCGGTATTATTCTCTGTGAGGTGTCAAAAGCCTGGTCACCTAAAACCAACTGGTTTGGGATGTGCCGAGAAGAAAGCCGTTACATGGAGTGATCTCATCTTTCAGTCTCTAATCTCTAAATGATCGTTTGTTGTTATCTATTTAAGTATTTAATACTAGCTTAGTGGGAATATCCAAAATCTTTGAAATCGAAATTCCGCTGATTCTGGTACTATTCTCTGTGGGGTGTCAAAAGCCTGGTCACCTAAAACCAACTGGTTTGGGATGTGCCGAGAAGAAAGCCGCTACATGGAAAAGGCCCTTTTCGATCCTTAGATTTTCGAGGTTCCCGGTAAATTAGTATTTGACTTAAACAAATAACAACCATAATAAATGTTGATTTTTGAGGTCAAAATTTTGAAAATGAGCACAGTCGCCTAACTTGAATATATGCGGGAGTGAAAAGTTAAGTTTCGGCTTACATAGATTATTAGTATAAGTAGTGTTAGCATTTTACAAAAGCATTTTCACATTGAATTTAAGCTTAGTTGGGAGTATAAAAAAGAGGATGACGATTACAATTCCCTGGAGACACCCAGTTTGTGTGAATCCCGTTCCATGATACCATTTTTGGAAATCAAGCATGTTATATATTTTGTTCTAGTTTAAATTTCTTGCATTGTATAAAAAAATCAAAACGGGGTATGCTTGGTATTCTTTTGATCATTTCATTACTTTATATGATCAGATTGCTAGGGACTAGCAATAGCTTAGTGTGGGGGATTGATGAGTGTGTAAATATTCATCATTTTACACCCATTAAAGACACAAAAATGACCAAAAACACCCAAATACACCAAATATTACTGCAGATATCCTTGGTTTGTGTTTTTATGTGTTTCAGGTACAAAATGATCAAAAATAGGGAAAAACAGATAAAACCGAGCACAAGATTGGAAAATCGTGAAAAGCCGAGGACGGGGAAGAAATTTACAAGTTTGGATCACAATTATACTCAAATTGTCAAAGTTAACCCTCATGAATATCAAAAGGTCAAGATTGGTCCGTGGAGATAATTTTCAGAAATGACAAGAATGGTCCCTCAATTTTCTGAACTTGTCAAAAATGGTCCTTGTACTTAAAACTAAATCTTAACCTTTCCTACACTAACTAAAAATAAACAAACCCACAAGTCCAACACACCCTAAACTAAACCAACCCAAATCCTAATCTTAAAAACCCAGCCCACAACAATACACCCTAGCCCAATTCCAAAAATAACCCAACCCCAACCTTATCCCCGTTTAGCTAATACCCTGGTCAACTCCCAAGTCAAAACCACCATCTCCCAAACCATTGCCGCCAAAAACCGCTCCCCCATTTCCCCAAAAGCTGACCAGACATCATTGTCCCCCCCACTCCTTTTCACTGAAACACGCCTCCCACCTCCTCACTTAGCTCCTGACACAGTACAATCTTCACGTGTTTAGTCCTGGCTTAAACCCACTAATCCTTTTTTCCCGCCAAAAATGAAATGGACGAATGAGATTGAATGATGCAAAACCAATGGTGGGGATTTGTTCAGAGACACGTGGGAAGACTTTCAAGTGATATAAAACTCATGCACACTCACACTGAAGAGGGATAACTAGGAGTAGTGTAAAGTAGATAGTCGTTCAGTAGTTATATTAGTTTTGTAGTTTCAACTTTAGTTCTAAAACTTTAATTTAAGCTCAGTTAAGCTCGTTTGTACTCAATTTATTCAACATTGTTTCTAATTCTAAGCTTAATGAAATTTCATGTTTCTACTCTATTACTGTTAATTCGAATTCATAGTTAGATATTGTTAAATGATTCAAAAAGTTCATTTTCTCAGTTTTATTAAGCTTATATAAGCTAGTGTTAGCTTATTGTAAGTCCAATTGAATCAATTCAGTGTTAATTTTAAAAGTCAAGTATAGTCAAATTAAAGTCAAATAAAGTCAAAATTGATTGTTAGCTTATTCTCAGTATTTAATTTCAGCTTATTTCCATTTATTTATGCTCAATATAGTTAGAATTACCTTTTCTCAGCTTTATTTGGTCTATATCTCATCAACAATCAAAACAGTCCACCACAAAGGACTGTTTGGGTTAAGCTTGGATATGGGTTAAAAATGGGTAGAAAATGATGTGTACTGTTCACTTGCACCTTAGTATAGTTGGATTAAGCATAATATCACTTATATAGGCTGTTGTTTGGAATTTGGAGTTTACTTGGAGGGCTTGACAGTTTTTAAGATAGAGTTAAGACATAGAGGTGCTTGACTGATCTTATTAGCCACTTATAAACTCAAACCTTTTCTGCTCCTATTTTTATTATGTCTAAGTTCAGTATAGGTACTTGTTGTTGTTGGTTTTATGTTAACTTAGATGCTTCAGTAGGGGGAATGATATTTGTGAGCATGGCTGTACAAGATCTGCACAGAACACCAAGGGGAACCTGCATCAGATTTCCAGGTCAATATTTAGTGCTTAATTGTGTTGATTTGATCCTGATTTTTATTACACAAGCAGTCTACTAGGTGTAGTGCTTTATTCCAATAAGTTACTCTCAGTTCTCAGCTTATTTGAGCTTATACTTAAGCTCAAAAATGCCCTTTGATGACTTATCTCCCCTGCACCACTGATGAATCAGTGGAGCTTATTGCTTATTAGATTGAATTCAGTGCTCAATTGTTGGTATTTGCCTTTTTTTTTTTAGTTTCCTTTTAGCTTAATGTTAGTATTCTACCTTGTTTTAAATTTGTTTTGGCTTATTCATTGCTTATCAGTCCATTAGAATAGGTCTTTAGCTTATTTTCTTGCCTATGCCCACTGATCTGGTTTGTATTGCTTATTTCCCAGCTTATTTATGTTTTTTGAAAATAGTTGTAGTTTAGATATATGCTTATTTTGATGTGCTTATTCTGTTTGTAACGCAAAAAGTCCAAAAAAATAGATTTTCCAAAAAGAGGTTGCCCAGGTTCGAACCTGGGACCTCTTGCTCAATCACACAACACACCACATGTTAACCAACTGCCCTAGGGTCTTTAGTTGGTTTATCTTTTCACCATTATCCTTTTAAATCAGTTTCCATTCTTTTGCTTATTTTTCTCTTTGGCTTATTTACTGCTTATCCGAATAAGCAGTTGGTCCCAAATCATTTTTCTTAGGTTCTGCTGATCATTTAGGAATTTCCTGTATTTTTCCACATTTTTCCAATTTGGTTTAGTATTTTTAATTCACTTTTCTTTTTGATTTAGTTTTTAATTCGTAATAAATTAAATATTAGTCAAAAAAATGTAATTCTTTTTTATAAAATTTTCTTTTATCAATTAGAATTTAGGAAAAATAGATTTGTTCCCGTAGAGTTATTATTTAATCATTTTGATGTTTTGGATCGGTTTTCCCGGTTTAAACGTATTTTTAGATTTCCTTTACGTTTTTAAATTCGAGCACTTTAGAATATCATTTTCCTTACCTTTTAAATTTTCCTTACCTTTTAAACCGTTTTTAGTTAATGTTCATCAATCTTAGTTTAGAAACCCAAAATCCCTTTATTTTCCTTATTCAAACACGTTGCACGAATCGAGATCATGAAATTCCATTCAAACCTTCGTTGGGGATAACGACCCGGGTTACACATACTTCACTTGTGTTTCCTTGGAAATAAATACGTGTTGATTCCTGCGAATCAGGGGGAAACTATATGATCTAACTGTGTAGGAAGGGTTGGGGAAAAAGAATGAAACGTGTAATTTTATTATTGTTTTGGGAGGAGATCTCGTTCAAACAAACCCTCCATTATATAAGAGGGAGACTTCTACAATTTCCTATATCACTTTTTAACTTGACGTATTAGTAAATTAGGTACCAGGCGCTCTTCTTTATTAGTGCTCGGTCCACAACATCTTTAGAGATAAAGCAACCATTAGCGTTGACATTTGGTCTCTTTAAAAAATAGAACACATTTAATAAATTCATCCTGCAAGATCACATAAACCATATATAAGGGGGTGTTTGGGATTGTTTATTTAAAACTTATTATCTGCTAAAAAAATAAGAAAGCTTGTTACCTGCTTAATCATACATGCTCATTTAAGCTGTGTTTGGGATTGCTTATATGTAAGTACTTATCCACTTAAAAATAAGGCGGTACTAATCTACTAATGTTTATGTGTTTATTTGAAAGTAAAATATATAAAATATGCATTTTGCTCAAAACATGAAACTGATTATCTACGTACAAATACACATATAACAAATTAAGAAGCACTTCCAAACACCCTATTAGTCATATGTATATAAGCACTTGAATAAGCAAGTTGGCCCATGCGTATCTACACTAAATAAAAGAACCTGCTAAATTAAAAATTTTGGAATGGCAATGGAATCTTCAAGATTTATAACCAGCTGCCACCATCCTTGCGGTACTTATTACAGTTATTGATTCGCTGATTCACCATGTTATGCTGGCTTGTACTTATTTGAGTTATTGAAGTTAATGGTAGGTAAATATTACCTGGATGCAAAGTAAATGCCTGCATACGTTCCTTATAGCATCTGAGGTGCTTAATTTTTGGTAGAAGTCATCCGCTGACTTTAAACCGAAAGCGACTGAAAAAATGCAAATAATTTTATATGAAGTGACCTTCCATGATTATCCTGTTCAAATAGTACAAAAAGTGTACCTAGCGTGTATGACAGAACAAAAAAGAAAGATATAACTTGCAGAACCACATGACGGAAACTGGTCAAAGTAATCCGTTACGATTTGACTAAACTTGCTTGGGATTAGGAAGACGTCCTTGATTAGGCAACTCATTTGAATCCTGGTTTAGAAAAAATATAATAATAAGTAGTTATCAGAGAATATATAAGAAAATGATCTCTGAACTGTTACATTATACCTTCCTCCCCGGTGAAAGTCAATAGTCAGACCTCCGGTCACCTCAACTGCAACAACTCTAGCAAGCTGAGCATATGATGATTTGGATTGTTTATTTAAATTCCGCCTGCAAGATCACATAAAGAATATATAATGGGGTGTTTAGGATTGTTTATTTAAAAGTTATTATTAATACATGTTACCTACTTATTAACACATGCTCATTTAAGCTGTGTTTGGGATTGCTTATATTGATGAACTTATCTACTTAAATTTTGTCAACAACTCAAGATGGTAAAAATTTGCTAGGGCCTAGGGTGTGTATAAGCTGGATATCATTGCCATGACCTTATGTTCAACATCCATTTAACGTAAACCCCACATCTTTGGTCAAAATATTTACCTGCAAATGTAGAAACATTCCAAATTTTATATAAAAAAGGTATTTTATCATCTAAGAATAAGCAATAGTAGAAGTTAAGCAGAGAAAAGGCAGAAAAAAACTTAAGTCTACAACAACCCTCGCTAATATCATATACAGTAGCAATATAAAGTTAAATATGACAACCATACCACCGCCAGGGGCACATATTGCTAATATAATCATAGGTGTGACAGTTTCAACCCATTTACTAATGAGATATGGTCAGTTTAGGTTTTCTTTTATCTCCAACGGGTTGAATAGGCCAAATAAAAAAGCTTAGATTAGAGTGAAGTATGCCGTGCATAATAGAAAGACCAATCCTAATGACATACTGAGGCCATTATAAGCAAAACCAACATTCAGTCCCTCTGTCCTCTTCACCTGGGGTAAACAACTACAATTAGATGTCCTGATGGTGCTAAACATTCGCTTTTCAACCGGTACAACATCAATGTCGAATAACATCTTCACAAGGCTGAAAGGCCATCTAAACCTCTAAGCAAGGAAATGTATTGTCGTAGTTCTTCACGTATAATCTACAACAATATTTCCTTACACCCCCATCCCATGTATTTGCAAAGAGACTACTTCTTTTACCAAACCCAGTACCCAATGGTCTCAATCGTGAAACCAATTTGTGGAAAATCCAACTATTTACTTATGAATGAGTTATTATGAATCAAACTGTTAAAAAGCATTGTAAAATTAATAAAAATGTGAAACAAATACCTCATCAGCTACATAAATTTTGCAAAGAGACTATCTCCACATGGTATCCTTTCATAGATACCTTATCGGTTTCTTGTAACGACTCCGAAAAGACCCTTCCTGCTCAAAAGTGAAAAACATAAATACTAGTATAAATTTCATTTAAACCTTATCCACTTATAACTTTGTGCTTATTTAGGTGTGTTTGGGATTGGTAACTCATAAATGCTTAATTGGTTGGTAAAAAGTTATTTTCTTAACATAAGAAAAAAATGAGGACTAACGGTGCAAAAAATATTAATGGAGAGACCAACGGTGCAAAAAATGAGAACTAACGGTGCAAAAAATATTAACAGAGGGACTAACGGGCAAATAATATTTAAACACTTAACGGTCAAACTAATGGCTCATCGAAAATAGGGACTAAATAAGTGCAAGATTTCAAAAATAGATATCTCTGGTGTAATTAAAACGACTTAAAGATTAAATATAAAATCTGAGCAAACCACAAGGACCAAACATGTAATTTTTTCATATACGGAGTATCAATGATGTCCTCTGAACTAGTTAGTTTTAGTGTGCACGTGGATTGTTATGTTTTTCGGTATATCTTTAGTTCAATTTTTTTTCATTTATTTTTATACTGTATTTTTTTTAGCTTCTTGATCATGAAATGAATTCTTCTGCAAAGAGAAACAAACAAATAAAATATGGGACAAGTTATACAAGCCCCTATATCGTATAGTGATTCTAGTTGTCGATGAAGTAGTTTTAAGAATATCATGCTATCTGGAGTTAATCTGATTTGATTTGATAAGAATAAGAATATCATGCTGTGCATGTGTTTGAAATTGGACCATATATACACGAATTCTTTCCCCCAAATATTAGTCATGTCAAAAAATCTTGGGAGATATTAATTCTTATATTTCGAATATTCTTGATATTTCATGCTATGTTACATATTAGTGTCAGATCATATTCATAATTCATCCATAGAGACGAGTATGGTATGACTTTTTTGCGTTATCAAGTACAAGAATGATTTATCTTGCAAAAATGTTAAACCATATAAATAGAAGTTTTAGAGCACTTTCATTCGTAACCTAGAGTTAAACTTTAACACACTGCCACGTCAGCGTTATATCAGCTTTAACTTTTTCACCTTTAACTCAAAAAAAAAAACCCATAATCATAACTCACCTTAACTCAACTTTAAATCAAATATTTTCAAACTCAACCCCTAAACTTATAACAATACTTCATTTATTAAAAATATAATATTCATTAAAAACATATTACATTACATAGTTAATAAAAAAACTTACAATGAAATTTAAAAAAATAAAATAATAACGAAATTAAAAAAAAAAAAAAAAAAAAAAAAAAAAAAAAAAAAAACACACAATAATAACCAAACTGCAACATAAAAAAAAACACAATAATAAATCTAATGACAAGGTTGGAGGCTATATTTTTTGATGATTCGATCTTTCTCGTCATTGATCCAACAAACAATATTTAGATCCTTCCCGGTGGTTTCCATCATCAAAAATTTCATTTCCTCCAATCTTGTTATCGTCTCATCTTTTATTTGGGCCGCCCGATACGCGGCTTGGGCAGTTTCCCGTTTCAAACGATACTCGTTCGTCATAGCCTCCTCGAATTGGCTAGACGAGCTCGTTCCTCCGGTACTCGCTCCCCCCGTCATTGTCGTGCTATCGGATCTATCTTTCTTTGAAGCACGCTTTGTTCCCATAGGACGTGGGTTTTCATCACGACCAAACAACGCCTCGTTTGTTTGGCTTGGGACATCGCCGGTTAAATCAACCCCTTCCGGCGCGTCCCATTTCATATGAGCCCGCAAAACCTTCCAAGCCTCCTCGATGTTAAAAGGAGCGGTTCTGTGCTCGTCCCGATACATTTGTTTGGCGCGTTTAAGGATATCCATGTCACTTTTCCCACTTTTTTATTGGCGTTGGGAACATTTGTAATAGGCGTTGAACTTTGTGCAATCACGGTTCAACGTTTTCCATTTTCTTTGAATCATATCCTTGTTTCGCTTTTGAAAATTGAGTCTATTAAACTCATTTTTCACCCGTTGCCAAAATGTATCCTTGCTTTGATTTCGACCCACTTGTGAATCCTCCGTCGCGGCAACATAACACGACGCAAGCAATTTTTCCTCGTTTTGGTCCAACGTTTGATGAAGTCGGTATTTTCTTCATCCTCCTCCAATGGTTCGGGGTCTTTCGTTTTTTTTGCCTTTCGTTTGCCACCCCGTTTGTATGGCATTGGAGGAGACGTAGGTGTGTCGGGAACATCATGGGTTTCCGTTTGAGATTGTTGTGTGAATTGAAGATTAGATAAATTGATGTGTGAACATCATGGGAGGGGGGGGGGGGGGCGATTTTTTTTTTTTTTTTTTTGTGTGTGTGAATATAACGGTTATATGGGACGTTATAGGGGGTGGAAGGTTTTTTTTTTTTTTTTTTTTTTTCAGTTACACCCCTTAACGTAGCGTTAAAGGGTTAACGCACCTCTTTAATGCAGCGTTAACGCAGCTATCGTCCAACGCTTAACGCAGGTTTAATGCACCCATATTAAAGTTTAACGCCACTGCGCAGGGGCATGGGCGGAGCCATGCGTTAAACGTTGAAAGTGCTCTTAAGTCAAGAAGTTGTGGATTCTAGTTTTGTTAAAATATTCTTCAAAAAAAAGTTTGTTAAAATATGTGTGAAATGACTTAAAAGTTTCATGTGGTATATAAATGTATGGATAGGTAATTTTGCTATAGTAAACAACTAAAAAGTGAAAAAACTAGTTTTATGAATTTTTTGATCAAACTTTTTTCTTTTATCAAATGTGTGGGTCTGAACTGCAGAAGAAAAGGGTCACGTCGATTTTCTTGCGTAACAAACATTAATAAACAAACATTTAAATGTCAATCAATATAAGTAGACAAGATGGGTTCGGATTAAGATTATAAATAGTGCGAGCCATGACGTGTCAGCATGATCAAGCTTCACGTCTTAGCGGCTAAGGCGAAGTTTTTGTGTTTTTAAAACGTGATATAAGGCTGCACAAAATATGAAATTATTTATATATTTATATCATATTTCATATATATCGAGTTTACAAAAAGCGTTGTACATAAAGAATAAGATTAACAAACTATTCTTACATGTAATATTCTTTATTTAAAAAAAGAGAAAAAAATATATCAAAGTTGAATAATAAATAAAAAAAAACTCGTCACGCCTCACGGCCTTAGTGCGCCTTTTCCTGCCTCATCTCACGTCACGTCTAGAGTCGATGTCTTAGTTTATTTTGTAACGTGGAGGTCACGCCTCACATCTTAGCGGCGCATTGCCATACCGCGACTTTTAAAATCATGTCTATTATACAAACGAGTATGGAAGCTCGCGCGTTGCAGCGAGTTGTTTAGATAGTTGTTTTTGTTGTACGATGTGTGTTTTACGTTTTGTAGGTTCACAATTATTTCGTGATGTATTTAGTAGATTTTTTTTTTTTTATTATTTCTATTTTTAATTATGTTTTGCAGCGGGGTGTTTAGATAGTTGTTTTTTGTTGTACGATGTGGTTGGTCATTGAATTCATATAATCATTACATGTTAGGTTCTTGAAATTTTTTTAAAAAAAATAAATATTTTTTTTTGAATATTTTTTTTTTCTATAATTTTTTTTCGATTTTTTTTTTTATAAATTTTTTTTTCTTAAAGTTTTTTTAAATTTTTTTTTGAATATATTTTTTCAAAAACTTTATTTTTCAAAATTTTATTTTTTCGAAAAAAAATTTTAGAAAAAAGATTTTCGAAAAAAAATTTTGAAAAAAGATTTTTTTTTCTGCTATTACAAAAAAATTTTATTAGAATTTTTTTTTTTTTTTTGAAATTAATTTTTCTTTTCGAAATTAATTCTTTTAGAAAAATTATTTTTTTTAAAATTAATTTTTTTTTCGAAATTAACTTTTTTAGGAAAATTAATTTTAAAGTTTTTTGAAAATATTTTTTCAAAAACTTTTATTTATTTATTTATTTTTTCAGAATTTTATTTTTTCAAAATTATTTTTTCAAAAAAAAAAAAAAAAAAAAAATAAAAAATTTTTAAAAAAAAAAAAAAAAAAAAAAACTACAGTAACATGCTACAGTAGCTACAGTAAAAAGTGCACAGTAGCGACACTCACAAAAACACTGTTCAGTCCACTGTTTTCTCCTGTAGCAAAAAAACTGCCCTTTATATATATTGTATAATTATAATGTGTGTATAGCGCGTGTAACACGTGTATGATATAGTTGATTAAGAAAGTTTTGTTATAAATATTGAAATTATTAGGGAACCCTACAATGGATGATCCACTATCTTTTTTTGAATTTTATTTCTTGCTCGTTTAATTTTTGGTGTGCGAATTTTGATGCGAGTGCATCAAAAGTGACAAAACCGAAAATATGGTTAAATATAGCCTTTTATGAAACGACACTAGTAAATACTACTTTATATAAAATTTTCATAATTTTAAAACCTTGTTTGACATGTACATTTGAGAGTCAACGATCAATAGATTAACTCGGTTAGGTAGCATAAAATGCTTGCCCTCCCTTAATACATGTAAATCACTCTCATCTTATTGATCACTACTCAATCTACAACAACTAATAACGATGACATTTGAATCCAACCCGAAAAGTCGTCACTTAAAATTATCGGGCATAACATGGTCCGTTAGGTCATTTTTATCCATCTTTACTTGTCTTAAGCCTACATGTATTTGTCTTAATACGTGATCCGAAAGGCCTAGCTAGTAGCATAGTAAACCACTAATCATGTTACTAATTTGTTACTCACCTTGTAATTCAGTTTGGCATTCCTCAAGCTTCCCACAGTCACCTAAACACATGATAATCATTCTAACACCATTAGAAATCACTATTTTGTCAATAATACATAAGCTTTAATTCTTAACTACTATCTTGTTTTAATTGAAGCCTTGTGCCAAACACCCATTTAACAGCTATGAACTAGTCATCAACATAACATCTTCTTCAATTTCATCGTAATCTATACTAATTTTCATAACATCATTTCTACTAACATGCCTCATATCAAATTCCATTCATAAGGTCATTATCTACTAATCGTAAAAACATCATAACATGTTCTAAAACCCCCAATTCACCTCATAAACTAAAAGTCTTGTAAACTAACCAATTTAAGAACTCACCTTGAATAAGGGATTGATTACTAACAAGTGACTAACCTTCTTGCAAAGATTTTTGGTTAATGGAGTGACTAACCCCCCCACCCCCCACCCCCCCCCCTTCTAATTTTGTGGTAAAACACGTCCTATGTCACGTGTGGAACAAAAGGATATAATCTCTGCAAATTAAGGTTTATAAGCCCATAAGGGCACTTCTATAGTTTCACAACTTAACTCTACTTTTGCACTATTAGTCCATGCCATTAATTCCATTACATCAGAGGTCTTTTTCGGTTAACTAATTGCATTACAGGTCCTTATTCCATTAAGCACTAACTGTAATTACTTTCTAAAACTTTATAAATATTATTATATATTCAAAACTAATAGAGAAAGAGGATGAATGCGCTCACTAATAACTTTCTAAAACTTTATAAACATTATTATAGACTTTATAAAAAGGGATGTATTTTGAAGTTTAAAAAAAAAAAAAAAAAAAAAAAAGCAACGCTCTAAAAAGTATCCAGGCAAAAGATTAATGAGCTCAAATTCACTTTGAAAAAAGAATCTCAAGTAATTCAAGTACATACAGGGTATGTTTGACAAAACTATCTGTAAGTTGTATGTTGTAAATTGCAAAGCTGTTAACTGTAAGCCATAAGCTACAAGTTGTATCTTTTGTTCAATAAAAGTGTTTGGTAAGTTAGCTGTTAAATATAATTATAGGATGTAAAATGACATAAAAGGACATATTTATAATTGTAAACAAATGTTTGGAGGATATATCAGTAATTTAAAGTTTTAATAGCTCCAAAATATTTAAAAAGCTTCATGAATCAGCTTTTCATTTAAGAGATATTTGTTTAACATAAAAGCTTGAAGCTGATGTATTCAAACGGAGCTACTTATTTTAGAGGAGATTATTTTTGTAACAAAAAGCTAACAGCTCCCCAAAAAGCTCTTGCCAAACAGGCCCATAGATCGACAACAAGGTCTTGTTTATGTTCAAGTAATTCGTGTGATATTTCATTCGTTAATTGTATAGCCTCTACACCTTTCGTTTGTAGCACTGAGTTTAAGGGATGTTTACCAAATTAAGTCGTTCCATATAAACCTCTTAATTAGCCTCTTATTGAGGAAAAAGAAGTTTTAATGCTTCCCTCAATTAAGATTCATTAAATATTTGGGCTCACATTTCTTCTCCATTAAGAAGAAAAAAAACACCTTTAAAACTCTTTAAATGTAACAAAATTTAAATAAAATGAAACTTCAATTAATCTACTATCTATATAAAACAAGGTTTTTGAAGCTAATCTCCTCTCCAAAAATACTGTAAATTCGACACGTGGCATTTTCCACTATCCAATGGTCCAGAATGCTTTGACTTCTAAAAATGTCTAACCAAACAATTCTGGGCGGAATACCAATTGGGAGACTCATTTGATAGGAATACTAACAAAATACACACACAACTCTCTCTCACTCATTCATCATAAAACTATGAACCCTACAAAAATACCCAGCCGATCTATCAAAAACACACATCTACAAAATCACTATCCATACCAATTAAGATTTTATATGATAAATCAACATATTCGTTTGTGGTTATCAACTAATAACCACAAACCCGTTCGTACGTTATCAACTACAAATCAAAAACATGATGAGTGTATAGGTACCTTAGATCTGATTTGAAAATTGATACGTTATCCATCATATTGTTTGTTTTTTATTGATTATAATTATTTTGATTGATTTTGTTTTGTATTATTTAGGTATCGTTATATTGTTGGTCAAATCTTGAAACAATCATCTGGGAAACGTGACGAATGTTAGTGATTTGTCGTTTTTTGTCTATTTGTTCATCCAGCCGATCTATCAATATTGTTGGTCGAATCTTCAAACAATCATCTGGGAAACGTGACGAATGGTAGTGATACGTTATCCATCATATTGTTTGTTTTTTATTGATTATAATTATTTTGATTGATTTTGTTTTGTATGATTTAGGTATCGTTATATTGTTGGTCGAATCTTCAAACAATCATCTGGGAAACGTGACGAATGGTAGTTATTTGTTCATCCAAAAACTATTCAGGTTGGATTCTTATTTGATTTTTCAGTCCTTATATGTTGTAGCATAATTTAATTTCGATTTGATCATCATAACATAAAAATTCTAAATGTTCAATCACAATTTTATTTTCATTTGATCATCATAACCACAATCGAATATGTTCTGTTAAAAAAATGTCTTCCTAAGTTTAAAATATCTTCATAAGATTAAAAAATGTCAACTTTTAATGCAGTTAATTTTTTAAAAAAAATCCCCAAAATTTCGCCCCAAAATAAATATTCCACAACCGAATTCCCTGAATATTTCGGATAATTAAAATTTTCAAATACTTTCCTTACTTATCCAGATCGATTTTTGAATTTTTGAAATCTTTTTACCCTAATCCTCCATCTATATAAAGGCATTTCATATGCACAGACTATCACTTATCTCTACCTTCTCCTACTTTTTATAGTTTTGGTAAAAAATAAAATTACTTTTGCTATTAACATTTCTATTGATGCCTTTTCTATATACACCAGTTATCAAATGATTAATTTTGTATTTGTTTTGTAGATACAACAATGGAACAAAATACCACTCTCTTGTGTGACATCGACCCTATGTTAGATGACGTCAAAATACTAGCTCGCTGCATTAGCATCTGGAAATCTCACCCTGCCGGAAAGCCTCATGAAGTTTGGAGCTTAGACATGGTGTTGCAAGATGAACAGGTATCTTTATACACAAACTTTAAAATTCACAGTTTTATATTAATACATTCCACTGCAATAATATATTAAGTTTTATATGCTTTATATGTTTTAAATAAAAAGTATATTCCTATTTTCAGGGGAATCGTGTGCAAGCAACAGCAAGGACAAAGGAAGTAATCAATAAGTACCGCCTTTTGATTGATGAAGGGTCATGCTATCGTATCAGCAATTTTGGGGTTGGTGAGAATGGGGGAAACTATCCATTCTTAAATCATCGATACAAAGTATCGTTCTTTAGGAACACTGGTGTTACAAGGGTTCCCGGCTGGGAGAGTAACCCCCGTGGGTTCAAGTTTGAACCTTTTACCAACTTTTTCACCAAAGAATTCACAAAAAATGATGTTGTCGGTGAGTTATTGTTAATATAAAATCATTGGTAATTTTTACATTTTGTTTATTTTGTTATAATGCTTTTGATGATTCATCCGCAGATGTCATTGGAACTATTGTCTCCATTACGGAGCCTCAACCCTTCAACAACTATGGAGTGGAAAAAATAAGGAGAAATGTCCTGCTAGAGGATGTCGAGTATGAATCTTCTTATCCCTACATCCATTTTCTTTTAACTCTTAATGTATTTATTGTTTTGTATATATTAACAGTGGCAAACAACTTGAGTTGTGTTTCTTTGATGAATAGGCTGAAAAGTTCACGAAATATGCCGAAAACCCTGTCTCGGTTGGTCATGCTGTCATGATACTTCAACTTGCGAGAGTGAAGTATTTTAATAGTAAGTGCTCACAACCATATAAAACTATTTTATTTTTTCATTTAAAATTTTGCCCGTCTCATTTTTTATTCTTTTTTTTAGAGAAACCATCTGTGCGCCCCGGTCTGTTTGCATCCAAAATTTACATCAATGATAAAATACCAGAGATTGAAGCATTCAGAAAAAGGTTATTTATTATACTTCATCTTACGTTTACGCAACTTAAGCATATCATTTAAAGTGTATCCTTAAATTTGTACATTTTATACTCCTTTATAGGTATGCTGATATACCAGGGTATGATCCTTCAAAGTATAGAATAACTGTGTTCTCACCCGTCAAAAAAATTGTCAGTTCTTCTGATTTTTTGGATGGTGCTGTCAAAACAATGGTTGGAACTATACGCGACTCTAACACTATAAGTTATGAAATTTATTAGTCCTTCATGACATTTTAATGACATATACTATTGATTTTTACATCCTATAAAACACGTTGCTATATTGTTTTACATTTTGTTTTAGGCATGCCATATGATTGTTTATGCGAAAGTGCACAAAATCCATAGAGAGAATGGATGGGCATATCTTGCCTGCAAGAGGTGTGGATGCTCTGCCAAAGAAATTGAAGGAACTGCTTCTTCATCCAGCGCCTCCAAATTCAAGAAACAACAAACTTGGCATTGTAAACAACATGATGATATCACTGCTGTTGGATTCCGGTATGCAGCCCAAACATCCTACTACCTATTATGTACTTTGTTTTACAATAATTATGCTGTATTATTTTTACTATTTATTAACCTGACATTCACTTATCGTTATTGTAGGTACAAGGTTATCATCCGAGTCATTGACGATACCGGTTCAGCATCATTATTGCTTTTTGATGATTTGGTGTACAAGCTGTCTGGTGTTCACTGTCAAAATTTGATCAACCAATATGGAGAAAATCATGAAGACTATTTCCCAGATGAACTTAATACCATGATCGGGAAAAAATTGTTATTCCGTTTCGAGTACACAGATTTCTGTAAAGATAAGAATCACCATGTTTATCAGGTCAAGATGATGTCTGATGAAGATGGCATCATAAATTCCTTCAAATCGGATTTCATTAAAGAGGTAAATACATACCTGTACCAAACACTCTTTTATAAATTTATAGTGTATACCAACTATTTAAAAATTTATGATGATGATAATTATTCCAATTCATTATTTTAGGAAGTTGTTAATGTTGAGGATCTCCAAACTCCAATTTCATCTGGACCTCACTCATCCAAATTATCAGCTGATGATGCCATACCTTTCAACATTGAAGTCACACCACCCACTTCCAAAACACTGCAATCTGATGGTTCAGAACCAGTTGTGACACCAACCAATTCCAAAACAAATGAAGATGGTCATTCTGAGGCAGGGAGCTCTGGATCTCTCAAACGTACCATAATTGATCTGGATGCCTACACCGAGCCTGTTGAAGAGACTAAGAGAGGAAAGCACTTGGTGGAGGTCAAAATAGAGCCAAAAGATTGATCAATTTGCTCTTTGCTATATCATCTTCTCATTTTAAAACATTAATGTTTGTTTTTTGCATATGTTTTTTTGTTGGACTATGTCTTTCGTAATTTTGTTTCTTTGCGTTATGATGTTTACACATTTGAATAATTGGTTGGTTGTTGTCTTTGGGGGTGTTGTCCCAAAGCAGACTCTGCTCTTTTCATTTTATGAAGATGATATGTTATGTTTACTTTCTATTCCAAATTTCTCTTTGTACAATTGTCTTCTATTTTATATAAAGAATGAAAACTTTAGAATATGAATATGAACACTTTAACCTGTTGTTTTCATATTGCAACTTTTCATTCTAAGTTCCCTATCCAACAATATGATTAGGTAATTACTTAGTTTGTATCATCCAAAGTAATTCATATTTCATTAATACGAATATGAAATAATTATTTATCTGTTAATAAGGTTGAATCATCCTAAGTATCAAATATCGGTCCAAACATGAAAAGTGAAACATTGTTTATCTGTTAATAATTATTAAAATCAAATTTGTGATCCTTCAAACTTTTTTTTTCAAAATAAAATTACAAATAACTATTTGATCAGTCATATTTATTAAAAATTCGTGCAACCCATCAATTAACTTAATATTAGGTTAAAAAAAATCCATAACCTTTAATTTAAAAACAATCAAATTCATCAAATGTAATCCTTTCCAACATTAAATCAATTTGAAGAAAAATAATCGCAAATATTTGACCTTCATTAACCGAATATTATCTAAAAATAATATACATGATTATTGCTAAATTACCCTAAAATAATGTAACAAACATTCAAAATGATTTGGAAACTACTTTAAATATATATTATCTCACATATCTATTCCTAAAATTAAGAGCTTACTTATCTATATATATGGGTTACTCTTTAGTCTTCCAACCATAAATTTTTTTTCAATCTTACGTTGGCCAAAAAAATGTCAAATCCAGATTCCCACAAGGTGTATATTATTTATAATACGTTTTCCATTCTTTTTTATATCATTTGCTTTGTTAATATCATACTCATTTGTTATGATTTTAAGTAGTTATCTATTTATATTTCATGTTGTCTTTGTATATATGCAGGAAACAAAAAATCAACAAAAATTAGAAGAAAAACAACATTCTCTTGAATCAAAAAATGTACCTGAAGTCATTCAGATATCCGATGATGAAGTGGTATAAATTACAAAAGCTTATTTAAAATACGTATAATAAAATAATTATTTTCACATTTGAGTATAGGGTTAATCAATTTATACAATTATGCAGCCGTTGACTGTCACATCTAAGCGTCGACGGTTAATGAAAAATGGTAACTTTGTTGGCAAGAATGTCGTTGAGCTTATTTCTTCGGATGAAGAAAATACATTAAAGAAAAAAGAAATTCTTGATAAAAATAATCTTAATGTTGACAAAAAGGTATGTTATTAACAATTATTTCATTACTTTGTTATTTTTAATTGCTTATTTTTCCACAATTGTTGTAAAATAAATTATCCTTATATGATACGTTTTGAATATAGGTGTTTGATGATGATGTTCCATTAAGGTTCACGCGTTCAAAACAAATAGGCAAGACTTCACTATCCAAACACAATAAGTATACACTTATTGATGAGGACACGGATGAAGAAAGTGGAAATAAGAATATCATTGATGATTTTAGCACTGACGAAGCTACTGATGAAATCCAATATTCTAACAAATTCACTAGTGATCAAGCTGAAGATGATTTACAAGTTTCTCCAACTGTTAGTGATGAAGTTACCTACAAGGTCGATGATGTAGATGGTATTGATTTAGAAAATTCTGAAAGCCGTAGTGATGAAGAAACAGATGATGTTGCAAGTTTGGAAGATTTCATTGATGATGCAGATGTTGATGATGATTATGATTCAAAGTCTGAAGATTCCGATGATGATTTTTAATGCTTACACCTTAAATTCGACATTATGAACGTGTCCCAAATAAGTGTTTTCTTTGTTACATTTTCTTAGATTGTTTTTTTTTTCTCAAGTCTATCAAAGGGAATATTGTTGATTTCATATCATTTGTATTGCCTTTAATAAAACAATGCCTCTTCAATGAAAATATTTTTCGTTATTAAACATATGATATGTTGCTATATCAGACATTGTGAATAAACTTCTTTGTCAAAATATCCAAATACCACCTAATAGCAATCGCACAAAATAACTTCAACTTGATTCGTCCTAATCAAAGTCATTACATATTTGAAAAACAAGTTTTCATAAGCATACCACCTAATCTATCAAACATTATTTATTTTCAAATCTATTATATATATCTATCTTAACTAACAAAGATTTTTTAAAGGTGAAAGTATTATTTTTTGGCCGCAAAAATATTAAAAAACAAAATGTCAACGACATCATCCATAACATGAACCACTTCTACACCCTTAATTAATCTTTACTAAAAAATGACACATAAGTTATCAGGAAATTTACATTTCAACATCATCTTATAAACTTAGGAACAATGCAACAACTATGTTTCATACTAAACCTACCACGAATCACTAACTTCATCAAATAAATCATGCAATTAATCTAATCAAACATACTATTTCATAAACAATAGATCAACAATATTTACATATCATTAGTAGATTGGAAATTTTTTTAGATCAAAAAATGATAGAAATACTAACCTTTCAATTTTTAGGTGTAATGACTGAGATGACAAGTGATATGAGGCAAATGAAAATATTTGTATTGAGCCAAGAGATAACTTTTAATGAGGGTAATGATGTAGGATAGACTTTTTACGCAATTTGCATGCAGTCAAATATTTCAGCAAGGGTATACAACTCGATTGGGCTAAGTTAATACATATCTTAGGTCATTTTTTAAGTGGGCTTTATAAATTGTGAACAAGTAAAGTGTGATTGGATTGGGCCTCATTTATTTAACTTTTAAAATTTTGAAACATCTATTCTTATACGTTTTTTTAGGTTACAAATTGGTAATCACTTTTCATAATCTCAGAGATAACAACAAATGATAACAATAATCGTTATGTGAAGATCATTGATACGCATCTCAATTACAAGGAAGATTAGATGAATAACAAAAAGAATACCCGGCAACCTATTCATTCAAATAAACAAAAAGAGAATTGTAATCCTAACATTGTGAATAATGTTTCACAATCTTCAGGAAAACAAGTCAATCATTCAAACCATGGTATAATGTTTCACGAATGTTTTGTATTTGTGTTTGTTAAGAAACAAAGTATGATTATCAACATCATTTTAACTATTATTATTGCACAATACTTACCTTGCAGATGATCCTCACAATGGAAAAAGGAGAAAGTCTGTTACAGGTACATCATAAACTTTTGTCATGTTTGTCGATTAAGAAATAGCATTTGTCTAATTTTCTTTGTTAATTTTTTTAAAGCTAATACGAGGAATGAACCGGTCTCTATGTTTGATGCTCATAATCTCAACTATCAACCGATATATATGCCAACTACTAATATTCCAGTTGGAAGACCGTTGAATGTTGTTAACCCACTTTCTACCATACGACAACGTAGTAGTACGCTATCAGACATCAGATTAGGTAATTACTATTCGGAAGTAAACCGTTTAAGCCATTATTTATATTTTTTTTGCAACACATTGATTTGTATATATTTTCATAACAAACAGTGTTTGTATAATTTTTTGTTCTAACCTTTTTTAAAAGCTGATACGAGGAATGAACCAATGTCTATGGTTGATGCTAATATTCTCAACTATCAACCGATATATATGCCATCTACTAATATGCAAGTTTCAAGAACGTCAAACGTTGTAAACCCATTTTCTTTAACACGACAACCTAATGACAATATTGTCCCAGAATCCGGAAACATACCAACACCAAAAATGGCACCTGGACGTCCCCGTAAAATTCCTCTTAATTCACCCATTGTCCCCAAAAAAACAAGACAAAGAACAACCATACAAAAAAGTTCTCCAATCATTAATACTCAAGTAGGGACATCTTCAACTGCCTCAAATATCATTTGCAATGCAAATACTCAAAGAAGTCCTCTTTCCGACATCACATCAAGTAATGTTCACACATAACACTCTTTCTTGAAATTTTTAATACATTTGTATGCCAGAAAGTATCTTATATCTATAAAATTTGTTTGTCTTTTGAAGATACATTTTCTTCCACAAATCAAAACATAGGCAATCAAAGTTCTCTTGGTCCATTGTTAAATCAAACAACAGATAACATGCACCTTGGCGAATTATATCTAAATGTCTCACCAGCTATACCTAAACGTGGACGACCCGCGAAAACTCCAGTTCAACAAACAACAGTTAGAGGAAGAGGCAGACCTCGCAAAACACCTCAACCAAATTGTAAGACAATTGTTGTAAATTTATTTTTATATTATTATGATTATTGTAATATTTATATATAAGTAGATATATTTTTTAATATGTCTTTTAAGCAAATGAGCCTGTACAAAATCAATAGACATTTCAACCTTCACCAAATACTCTAAACACACCTGTCAGCATTGGTATTGGTTCTTCGTCTCCCGATTTGTGTACTCCTGATATAACACATGCCTTACGGCCTATGTGTAGCACTTCTACCAGTAAGTTTGTTTACAAATTTATTATTCTTGTGATTATTCGTCTTTAAAGGTTATTTAATTGTATTACCTTACATATTTTAGGCAACGCTACTAAGATTAAGCCACCATCAAGGTTCAGAAACAGTTCTCCTTTACACTTTCACATTGGTAAGCTATAATCAACCATATATTTTAGATATTAAGGAAAAAAACAAAATAACTATTGATAAACTAATTCCTAATGTATACAACAAAATGTGAATCAGTTTACATATATTTGTTACAGGCAGTCCTGCAACTATACAGACGAATTGTCAAACCGATTGTAATGTTGATAATACTTCAGAAAGTAATTCCGTACAAACAGGCAAATCACTTGCAGATATACCTTCATTCGAGATGTCAGAAGAAGATCCTGAAGATGAATATGGCTATATGGATCGTATCGAAGGCATATCCAAAGGTATTTATCATTTAAAAAAGTAATAACATTTTTTCCATATTATTTATTACCTTCAAAAATTATAACGAAAGTATTGGTTATCTTTAATTAGAGTATTTTGACCATGGAGATCAAACAAAGCAATGCATAAAATGTGGTGCATTGTTGTGGCTTGCCGAAAGTAAGGTAGGATCTTCTAATCCAAACAACAATGATGGATATTCACTTTGTTGCAAAAGAGGGAAAATACAACTACCTGTTAAACTTAAGAATCCCCCACCTTTGCTAATGGGACTCTTGAAAGGAGAAAACTCAAAAAGCAAATCATTTATGGAGGACATTCGTCGCTATAATTCTATGTTTGCCTTTACATGGATGTCTGGCCAACAAGATAAGACTGTTAATAGTGGACGTGCTCCGTATTGTTTTAGAATTAAAGGAAAAAATAACCATGTAATTGGAGATATGTTACCCAAAGCTGGCGAGTCACCTAAGTTTGGACAGCTATACATTTATGATCCACCAAATGAGTTACAAAACCGCATTACCGCTGTTAGGTAAAATTTAGTATTCCTTATTTTTTCCCTTAAATTGCTGTTTATATTGCAATTACTAATTTAAATTCTTTAACATTTGTAGTTCTTCAACAGACGACGCATCATCATCCTCAAAAAAACACATAGACCCTCAACTAACTAAAGAATTAAAAAACATGCTTGATAAAGATAATCCTTTGGTTCAGAAGTATAGAATGGCTGGAAATTTAATGGCTAATGGTGAAGATAACGTTAAGATCAGACTCATAGGTAGGCGTGACAAAGATGGTAGACAACATAACCTGCCAACTGCTAATGAAGTTGCTGCACTTATAATCGGTGATTTTGATTCAATGCCCACAGAAAGAGACATCACTGTTAACAAAATCAATGGGAAGTTGAAAAAAATTAGCGAACTGCATGTCTCATATCTTCCTTTACAGTATCCGTTATTGTTCCCGTACGCAGAAGATGGGTATAGGACTGACATTTACCACGAAGGTATCACTGATCAAACACCAGACGACAAAAAAAAAATATGTCACCATGCGTGAATGGTTTGCTCACCGTATTCAAGACCGCCCAAACGTTTTCTCAACAATTCTAAATGGAAAACGATTATTTCAGCAGTTTTTGGTTGACGGTTATACCATGGTTGAGGCTGAAAGGCTGTCATATGTGCGTAGAGAGAATTCCGAATTAAGATGTGATACTTATGACAGATTAGCCAAAGCTGCACAAGCAGCCAACCCGGAACAAAAAAAACGCGGAACTAAAGTAGTATTACCTTCATCCTTTACAGGTAGCCCGCGTTACATGTTACAAAATTACTTGGATGCTATGGCTATGTGCAAAAATTACGGATATCCGGATTTGTTTATCACATTTACCTGTAATCCAAAGTGGCCCGAAATTACAAGGTACCTAAAAAGAAAGGGTTTGAAATCAGAAGATTGGCCAGACATTACTTCAAGAGTTTTTAAAATGAAGCTTGATCAACTGATAAAAGACATAAAGGAGAAACGTATTTTTGGCCGTGTTAAAGCAGGTAAATTACAAACTGCTTTTGTATACTCAAACAAACTATTCTCTTCTTTTTTTATAGTACATCATATTAATTATATATTTTTTTTCAACTTTGTTCCTCTATTCTCAGAAGTATACACTATCGAGTTCCAGAAGCGAGGTCTGCCTCACTGTCATTTGTGTGTATGGTTGGAAACGGAAGATAAGTTGAGGTTTCCCGCTGACATAGACAGGTGTATTTCAGCTGAAATACCGGATAAAGATTCAGACCCCGAGCTACACCAATTGGTAAAAGAATTTATGATGCACGGCCCATGTGGACCTGAACACAGAAACTGCCCTTGCATGGTCGACAATAAGTGTTCTAAGAATTTTCCAAAAAAGTTTAATGAAAACACTTTCATTGATGAAAATGGGTATGCTATATACAAAAGAAGCGACAATGGAAGAACCGTTAGAAAGCAAGGTGCTGACCTTGACGGTGGTTTCGTCGTTCCATACAACCCTACGTTATTAAAAAGGTAGTATCAAATTTTAGTCGTTAATTAAGCATTCTTATTATGCCGATTATTTAAATTTGTACTGTTGTCAAATTTTTTTATATATATATTAGGTACCAAGCTCATATCAACGTAGAATGGTGCAACCAATTCGGATCTATCAAATACCTTTTCAAGTACATTAACAAGGGTCCGGACAGAGTAACAGTTGCTATGGATGATGAAGAAAAAGATGAGATTGAAGATTATTATGATTGCCGTTATTTGTCATCATGTGAGGCTGCATGGAGGATCTTCAAATTTGATATACACCATCGTAGTCCCGTAGTCGAACGTTTACCATTTCATCTACCGAATCAGCAGTCTGTCATATTCGATCCTACTGAAAGCATCGATTATCAACTTGAAAAGGCTTCATCTAATACTTCAAAGTTTTTGGAATGGATGGAAACTAATAAGACAGATACGGAAGCGCGCAAATTGTTGTACGTTGAATTCCCAAAACATTATGTTTGGAATAAATCCACCAAAAAATGGACTAAAAGAAAACAAGGTTAGCTATATATTTTTCAAAATCTTATTCTTTTTCTTTATGTATCGTTATTATTAACATTTAATGATTTTTATGAAACAACGAGTAATTAGAAATTTATATATCTTACACAGGCAAAACCATTGGAAGAATACATCATGTTCCTCCTTCTTGGGGTGAGCTTTTTTATCTACGGAGGTTATTAAACCATGTTAGAGGTGCTCAAGAGTGGGAAGACTTGAGAAAGGTTGACGATATAGTATATCCTACATGCAAAGAAGCTTGCTTCGCACGTGGTTTGCTTGATGACGACAAGGAGTATATTGAAGGAATTATTGAAGCAAGTCAGTGGGGAATGGGTGATTACTTGCGGGACTATTTTGTAAGGTTAATAATCTCCAATAGTATGTCGAGGCCTGAAGTTGTTTGGGAGAAAACATGGAAGCTTTTAGCCGAAGATGTGGAACAAAAAGAAAGAAAAAAAAGAAACCATCCAGGCATTAAATCAAATTACTTTTCATGTAACATATATTTCATTTTTGTATAACAATCTAATTAAACTAAAATCAAATTTATTATCTTTTTACAGATCTTCAATTAACAGATGAACAGCGGTATAATATATGTTTAGCATATATCGAGGATAAGTTACTTAGCAGTTCCAGAAGTCTCAAGTATATCGTCAACATGCCTTATACTTCATCTGAGTTTACATTGGATGGCTACAACTGCTTGATTTACGATGAATTGGATTATAAAATACCAGATTTAATAATCCAACATGAAAAACTCCATGCAAGTTTGACTAATGAACAGAAAGGCGTGTATGAAACCATTGTCGCTGCTTGCAACAAAAATAAAGGAGGTATGTTTTTCGTTTATGGTTATGGAGGTACCGGTAAGACTTTTTTGTACAAGACATTGACAGCTGCTATAAGGTCAAAAGGCCAAATTGTTTTAAACGTTGCATCCAGTGGTATTGCATCCCTTTTGCTTGATGGTGGGAGAACAGCTCATTCTCGGTTTGCCATACCTATAAATATTGTCGAGGATTCTATGTGTTCAATAACAGGAGATAGCGACCTTGCAGATTTGATACGCAAAACCAAGTTAATAATATGGGACGAAGCTCCAATGATTAATAGACTTGCGTTTGAAGCTTTTGATAGAACACTAAGGGATGTTACTGGCGACAATGATTCTGTTTTTGGCGGTAAAGTGGTGGTTTTTGGTGGGGACTTTAGGCAAATTCTACCTGTTATACCTAATGGGACTAGGCAGGACGTTGTACATGCATCACTAAACATGTCTTATTTATGGAAACATTGCACCGTTCTAAAACTAACAAAGAACATGAGGCTAAGGGTTGGTTGCGATCCGGCTGACGCGGAAGAAATAACTGAATTTGCCGATTGGATTCTCGAAATTGGTGAAGGAAAAGTAGGTGGGAAAAATGATGGTCATGCTGATGTTAAATTTCCAGAAGATATGCTAATTTCTGATTCTGATGATCACGTTGGAGCAGTCATACAAGAAAGTTACGATAATTGGCAAAAAAACAAATGGGATCCGACATACTTTCAGGAGAGAGCTATTCTAGCACCAACACATCAAGAGGTTGACAAAATAAATGATAGGATGATGTCAATGCTTCCTGGTCCAGAAAAGGTGTGTTATAGTTCCGATACGGTTACAGATGTTGATACAGATTTCAACTACAATGAGTCGCTATACACAACTGAATTTCTTAATTCAATTAAAATGTCAGGTATTCCTCATTATAAATAAGTCGTTCAACGTTTATAATTTTAGTTATTGTTTTAATTATGCATATCCAAGCATTTACATTTCTTAATTCAATAACACTGTCAGGTATTCCTCATCATAAGTTAGTATTGAAGGTTGGTGCGCCGGTAATGTGTTTGCGCAACATTGATCAAAGAGGAGGACTCTGTAATGGTACCAGGTTACAAGTTGTCAGAATGGGAATCAATAACATCGAGGCCAAGATTATATCTGGAGGCCAAATAGGGACAGTTGTTGCAATACCGCGGATGGTGATTAGTCCATCAGATAAGAAGATGCCGTTTCAACTAAATAGGAGACAGTTTCCCTTATCTGTTTGTTTTGCCATGACCATTAACAAAAGTCAAGGGCAAACGTTATCTAAAGTAGGTCTCTATTTAGAACGACCTGTTTTCTCACATGGACAGCTTTATGTAGCCGTATCAAGAGTTAAAAACAAGAAGGGATTGAAGGTGCTATGCTGCGACAATGATGGAAAGTACTGCAATTATACAACAAACGTTGTATATAAAGAAGTTCTTCAACGCTTATAAGTGCATACTTATTGTTTTAGCAGTATATGCTCTATGTCAAACATTTATCTTATTTTTTATATCAAATGACAAATGGTTTTCTTTAATCAATATAGTGTTTATATGCATTTTTTTTATGCCTATTCATCATATGGTCAATCATATTTTTAACTATCTTAAAGTACAACTGATTAACAACACACTTATTTTTCTTATTATAATAAGTACAAATATGTATTATATATCCATTTGTACTATCTTTATTTTCTTTAAAAAAAATTCTTAAAACAATCCGGCCATCGGCCGGCCTGGAAGCTAGTAATGATATTAATAAATGCTTGGAATAGATTAAAAGATGATTAAAAATTTTTACTTTTTCCGTCACCAAATTAGGTGTTGTGAAATTATAATGTTGAGCTAATAAGTTTATAGCATTGAGCGGAAGGCTTTTCGCTTTAGCCTCCATTAGGGGTGCAAATGAGCCAAGCTTTTATCAAGCAACTCGAACTCGAGTTCAAGCTCGACTCGATCGAGTCAAGCTTTTATCGAGCTCAAGCCCAATAAACTGGCTCGAAACATATAATGAGTCGAGCTCAAGCTTTTGATAGATCGGCTCGAGCGGTTATCGAGCTTTTCGAGCCTTAGTATAGATATATTTTCATATTATTTTTAAATATGTAAATAAGGGCTGATTTGAATGTTAACCTAATTATAAGGACTAACTTCATAAAAGATAAAATATTATATTCTAGAAGTACCCTTTAAACCCTATTTTATTGTTGGTTTTATTACTCTTAAAAATATCTAATTTGGTTTTCAAACGGTTAAGTATTTCTCTTCCAGTTTGTGATTCGAGATCATGTACAAGTTTTGTGTGAATACTATATTTTTTGTGGCAGCTTCAATTTGCAATTCGTTTTGACATGGAATGGTGTATCTGCTATTTTGTTCGAGCTCAATTCAGATGCAAATACCATTTGACACAGATTCGAGCTTTTCAAGCAAAGCTCGAGCTTTGCTCGAATCTTACTCGAGTCGATCTCAAGCTTAGATGGTTAAAGCTTGATGAGTAATCGAGCCGAGCTCGAGCCTTGTTGAGCTCGGGCTTGGCTCGGCTCAATTACACCCTTAGCCTGCATGATATAGTGTAAAATAGTCCATTTTGATTTAGGTGTTGTTTTACGTTAATGGTTTATTAAGTATTTACTGACGATTGGATACTGACATGTAACAGAACTGACGGTTAAAATGAAGAGAGATAATGAGTGAAATACATAATGTTTTATTTTTGTGTGTGTAAAAAGATAAGTATAAATATGGAGCGAGAGTATATAACAAAACTCAAAATACATAGACCAAAACTTAAAAGTGTCTCCTTCAAAATGACTTATATATACATCCTTTTTCGTTGGCGATTAACAAAAATAATAGTAAAAGCGAAAAGGTGATGTAGGTATCTTTATCTTGTCGTACTATTCTTGTTTTAGTGAAGTGTCACATTAAAAGATTAAGAGGCGATTAAAATTGGATGAAAGAAACGAATTTGTATTGGTAGCGAACGACAAGAACAAATGAGTTGGAGAAATGCAGGTGAGTTTCATTGATTGTAAGTCAAGGAACTTACTCAAAGAACGTAGATGTCTTGATAGAATGTCGTTAGGGATGGCAACGGGGCGGGTTTGGGGTGGGGCGGGGCGGCCATCCCCATACCCAAACCCGATTACTAGATTTCTCCCCAAACCCGCCCGATCTCAATCGGGGATCTTATCGGGATGTCCTATTTGGGTGCAATTCTCGAAAAAAGCCGCACCATTTCATATTTACTGTTATTTTTAGACCGTTAGCAATAACGAACATATTAATAATCAATTACAAACAATCCTTATTAAGTTTTCAATGATAGTATTATATATAAATAATGATAAATTATACCGTCAAAAATTATAACTTAAAAATATGATACTAAATCAGTTTGTATAATTACAATTTTGCATTCTTACATATATAAAAAAACTAACAATATTAGAGTAATATTTTTTTTATTACGTAAATACTAACAAAATACTATATAAGTATAGATATATTTGTATATGTGTATATATTAATCGGGTGGGGCGGGGCGGGGCGAGGATTCCCCGCTCCCCGTCCCAAACCCGATTAAAATCCCCGTTTAATCCCCAAACCCGCCCCGTAACCCGATTAGCATGCCCCGCCCCGCCCCAATTAGTTCGGATTTCGGGTTTCCCGTCGGGTTCGGGTTTTTTTGCCATCCCTAGTCTTGATAGAATGTCGTTAGATTGTTGTTCAAACCGATTGAGCAACTAAACACCAACCCGAAGAACTTCCAGAGACAAAAGCTTTAAGCGAAAACAAGTTTTTCCGAGATGGTTTCAAACTGATGTAGACTAGTAACTAGAAAGTGTCAACAAACACGTATGAGATATCAACGAGTGCCGTCGTGGCCTGTGCCTTGTCACGAATGTATTTGATAATGTCGTATCGTAATCCATAATTTGTTTTGTGTTGCACCTTGCGTGTGCATCAAATTTAAATACGCAACAAATTCCATATTGGGAATGCTCGGGATAATATAATTTATTCTCTTTAAGCAACTATAGTATGCCTGAGCCCCGTGACTATGATTTCCTTGGCAATCATTACGCTAACCTTTGAGTTTAGACATTAAGGGTGCCTTTGGTTTCCTCCTAAGGGAATCAAACTATCACTATGAAAGTGATAGTTTGTGTTTGTTTAGGATGACTGGGCCCACAACTATGACTATGAAAGTCTAATATATTCCATACTTCATATACAACTCTTGAGGGGGGAATGGATCTTTCATAGTTGAGGGACCCACAACTACTATCAAACTCATACCCATTGTCATTCCTCGCAACATACCAAACGCACCCTAAATACATTTTTTTTGTGTCTAACTATGTATGAAATTTAAGGTTTTACTTCATTGGGACAAATGAAGTATATTCTACAAGACTGTATAAAAATAAAATATAAGGCAATATGCACTAATATAGAAAGCAATATATCCAAATTGTAATAAGTTAGTAATACAAGAGGACAAGAAGTGAAATTTCAAGTAGCATCAATTATTATTATTTTGATTTGATTCAGGCAAATTTCTAGGAAGGCATCATATCAATGTTGTTGGACCAATAATTTTTTATGGTGGTCGGATCATATGTGATGAGGCCTCACTGTAATATAATAGGGGCAGTTTATAGGACCATAGAATTATTGAATGCGGTTGTACTGTGTGCATCACGATGTTGTACTGTATACTTCGCGGTTTGTATGGTTGAACATAGAAGGGTCTAAATAACACAACCCAATATAATAAGATAAAAAAAGAGGTCAATGTCATAGTCAAATAATTTCATAATGGCCACCCTTTAACTCCACTCGTTTTGTACCTTGTCACATGAGAATACAAAAACATCAGTCCCATATTTGGTGCTCTGATATAACACATATACTCACTTGGAATAACTTAAAAGGACCACCACCACCTACTTGAACACCATCACCACCATCGTCACCATCACCGCCGTTAGTTATTGCATAGACGAAAGATGGTAAGACCCGTACGTATCATGTAATATAGTAACGTGTTGTTACTAAATGATCGATGTAACGTTTTTCTCTGGGTCTCTTCTTCTATATATGTCCTTGACACATTGCATAATGAAGAAATATGTTTTTAGCATATGTTCCTTCTCTAACTCTTTTTGAACGATAAAAGTTAAAGAAACTGCAAAAGTATAAAAAGTTCTCTGACACTTTTTAAATGTTTCCTAAATGTCAAGTTTCTTGTTTTCTTCCATTTCTTCAGTTCCTTTCAGGAATTCGAGTCCATAGTATAGAATAGCATATAGCGCACAAGGTGTTCATACGACGTGCTTAGCTAGCTTTTTCTTAATATAGCGGATCTAAAGATAGAAGTAAAGCAACAAATGTTTCCAGCATCATACAACGCTTCGCACTTGAGTGCATCAAGTGACGAAAAGATGAAATACATGTTTAGAGAAACGCGAAAAGAGAAAGAAGAAAAAAGAGAGCTAGACGAACACATAAATTTAAGGAGTTTATCGAAGGTTATAATTCCTCCATTGGGTGCTTCATCAAATGATACACAAAGCAATGTAAACACAAGGTCCACCATCATCATCTCGCCTATGAACTCCAAATATCGGTAACGACTCATTTTAATTCTGTATTTAATTCATGAACCATATGCTATAAGTGGTATGTACAACGCTTTTAATTAACGCGTTTTTTGACATGTTTTTGCTACGAAAGTTATGAAAGCTTGTAATTCTTTCGGTTCACGGAAACTATGAATTGTACGGTTTGAAACTTCTCATGAAAACTGTTAGATTTCTTTTCTTGGAAACATTCATAATTAGAGTTATCTTTAGTTCGTATCAACATCACAACTTGTGTGATAAAATTTTAAGACGATAGAACTAGAGGCGGACCTGTTACATGTATACAACAATAAATTTATTACGGAGTATATTTTATAATGTCCTCCGTAACAGAAAATTATTGCTACTATGCTACATTCCAATAAAAACTTCATGGTAAATGGAAGGAATATCATATTGCACTTACCATTTACAAGATGTATCATATGTCTTTTTTAACAAAATTTTAGAGGTTCTGTTTGCTTGATAAATCACCTAGAAAGAGCATCTAGTTTTATTGATGTTTGATGTCTGCAACGATTTAAGGTCCACATTTCTTTTATTAGGCTTGTAATGTCAGCATCGTTTGAGTAGTTGATATTGATGAAAGTTCGAACCATTAAATTATTGATTTCGATAAGATGAATTATAATAAGAACTGTTCCAATATATGTAAAACTTTCCCTTTTTTAAGCACTTAATATGTTACAGTATAACTAGTTGTTACTAACTACATATGTGAATGAACAAGTATTATAAACAAAATATAATCATTATGACTCCTTTGTTTTGTGACCTTCATTTGATTATGATCGCAGATGCTGGCAAACGTTAATGGTGCTGATGGTAGCATATTCTGCATGGACATACCCATTTGAAGTAGCGTTCCTCAAATCATCTGGACAAAGACATAATCAACTCTACATAGCAGACTCCATTGTTGACCTTTTCTTTGGCACTGACATTATTTTGACTTTCTTTGTTGCTTATGTTGACCGCGTCACTCATTTACTTGTTCGTGATCCTAGAAGCATTGCCACAAGGTATCTATCAACATGGTTTGTGATGGATGTGGCATCCACATTTCCATTTGAATTGCTTTCCTATTTGTTTACTGGAAAACACAGT
Organism: Artemisia tridentata subsp. tridentata; assembly: GCA_021014915.2. Taxonomy (NCBI): domain Eukaryota; kingdom Viridiplantae; phylum Streptophyta; class Magnoliopsida; order Asterales; family Asteraceae; genus Artemisia; species Artemisia tridentata. The sequence continues at coordinate 203,852,733 of CP139508.1, forward strand.
ATGGGTCTGCCGTATACTGTCTTGGGTTTGCTAAGGTTCTGGCGTCTCCGTCGGGTTAAACAGTTTTTCACCAGGTTAGTTAGATTTTCAGTTTGTTTTGTTTTGTTTATCAGAATTGTTATGCAAGTTGTATTCTCGGGTTACAGATATAGGTTGCAAGCAAGTAGCAACATAAAGACCAAATAGTATATCATTGCTCCACCTAAGGCAGTAAAGAGGTTTACGAGTTTTAGTTTTGTTTCAGCGTCATGATTTTCTTTGGTTAACTTTCTGCAAGCATTAACCAGTTACACATATTCACCGATGTACGGTGCTACCTTTAAATGCGGACATGGCGTCCTAATTGTATAAAATAGATGACATGAAATCCTAACTGCACAAATTTGATGTCTATAAAAAAGCTAGTGGCATCATAATCATATAAGAGTCATGGCTTGGATGCCCATTGGTATAAAGAAATTACAGAACACCAAATGGTCCACATATTCAATATTATGTAGTTGAGACGTCACGTCATCTATTAACAACAGGTAATATAGGTTGCAATTAATATTGAAAGTTGGAACGTAATTGACTAAAGTAGGTGCGGGTGAGACATGCGTGCAATTTGGTAACTCTTTAACGACATTTTCCCTTGATAATTATAAAGATTAACTTGCAAGTTATTATTGTAGGCTCGAGAAGGACATAAGGTTCAACTACTTCTGGATCAGATGTGCTAGGCTTCTTTGTGTAAGTGAATAAGTTACGGATTGGCTTCGTGAAATAGCTATGGGATCATTTTATTTTTATTTTTAAATTTTGTCTTTTAAGTCTAAATTTGTTATGGGATGTGTAATAGGTGACTCTATTTTTGGTACATTGTGCTGGTTGCATCTACTACTTGCTAGCAGTTTTGTATCCACGTGATGGAAGGACATGGATAGGGTCAATGAACCCGAATTTCAGGGATGCAGATCTTTACATACTATATATATCCGCGATTTATTGGTCTATAACCACAATGACTACTGTTGGCTATGGTGATCTCCATGCTGAGAACGCAGCCGAGATGGTGTTTATTATCTTCTACATGTTATTCAATCTTGGCCTCACTGCCTACATCATCGGGAACATGACCAATTTAGTAGTTGAAGGCACTCGTCGCACCATGGAATTTGTAAGCTATAAGCACCTTCTTCAAGTTTGACTTTGAAAATCAAACTACTATGGTTAAAATCAATGTTTTGACTACTGTCATGCCGCCTTTAACAAGCTCTACTTGTTACAATAACTATTAAGCTACCATTTTTGGATTCAAGAAGTTTAAAAGCACACAAGTGTCTTTTTAGTTTGTATCTATGGTTGGTTTGACCAAAAAGTCAAACGGGTAGAAAATGATGCATGTTATGTTTGTTTCTTTGTAGAGAAATAGCATTGAAGCAGCGTCAAGTTTTGTAGGTCGGAACAGGTTGCCAACAAGGCTAAAAGAACAAATACTTGCATACATGTGCTTAAGATTCAAAGCAGAGAACTTGAATCAACAACAGTTAATTGAGCAGTTGCCCAAAGCAATATGCAAAAGCATTCGACAACATTTGTTTCTGCCAACAGTTGAAAAGGCCTATCTGTTCCAAGGCGTCTCTAAGGAAATTCTCTTGCTTCTGGTATGAATTCTATTATTATACCTGGATTTTGCAATGAGCCAATGACAATTAGCCCAAGATCGTCGTGTCCTTACATTGATGGCTTTCAGTTTTCTTTAACAAATTTACAAATTTTGCACCGGGACTGAGATTTCATAAGATTAAATAAAGTCCGCTTGACTCCAAAAGTCAAACTGTACCTTGATTTTTCTAACACAATCCAATACTTTAAAAATGAATAAAAATGAATAACACGATCCAATGATTTTGCGGATATGAGGAGAAGTAGAGATCATCCAACTCATGATTTTATTTATTTATTTATTTATTTAATTTTTCGAATTATTGTCCCAAAATATTTCCGGTGTGTATAGTTCTAGAATACAGAATAATTTTTGTTTGGCCTTAGAGGTAAAATGCACCTTTAACTGTCCTTTTGCTATATTAAAAATAGGTTGCGGATATGAAAGCGGAATTCATACCACCAAGAGAAGATGTCATTATTCAAAATGAGGCACCCGATGACGTGTATATAATTGTATCGGGTGAGGTAGAGATAATAGAATGTTACCCACCAGAGAAAGAACAAGTGTTGGGAGTTTTGCATTCAGTTGACATGTTTGGAGAAGTTGCAGCGCTATGCTGCAGACCACAGTCTTACACCTACCGAACCAAGTCCCTGTGCCAACTCTTGCGATTCAAAACCACTGCTCTCATTGAAGCAATGCAGACCAAACAGCCTGATAATGTGTCCATCCTCAAGAACTTTCTTCAGGTTTGATATTTTCATCATTTAAAGTAAAAATTAATTAGGTGTTTAGATTTGCGTTTTGGAGCTAATTATCTGATTATTATGAAGTGGAGTCACAATAATCAGGGGGTGGTTTCGCATAGCGTTTGAAAAGGATAAAATGATAAGTAATAATACAACCAGATGAGTAGATGTAATAAAATGGGTCGCTGGAGACAGTGTCTGGATTTGCTTATCTATTAGCTTTTCTAAAACTATCAAAATATGTTACAGCTAACTGTCTCATTCTGATGATTGAGCATCACATAATAACTTTCAAGGGGAGCATCCAAAACCCCTTTTAGACACGTGCAGGAATTTTGAATCATTGATTGTATATCCACAGCATAATAAAAAGCTTAAAGATCTGAACCTGGGGGACTTATTGTTGGATGGCGGCGAAGAAGGTGTAGATGGAGATCCAAATATGTCAATGAACTTGCTTACAGTTGCTGGCACGGGCAATGCCGCGTTTCTTGATGAACTACTTAAAGCAAGGCTCGACCCTGATATCAGTGACTCAAATGGAAGAACCCCTTTGGTAATATACTACAGTAATATTTATATACCAAGTTTATAAAAAGTACTCTCGTTTAAAAAACAGGATATCGTGTTATGATGTTTACAATTCTTACTTTTTTTGCATTAGCACATTGCAACATCAAAAGGGCATGAAGAATGTGTTTTGGTTCTTCTAAAGCACGCATGCAATATACATCTTAAAGGTATGGTTATCACTATTTTTTCTGCATGTTTTGTGTTAAGAAATAAGCATTTAATTAATCTATGATTATGACATATTACGCATGGCAGATAATGATGGAAATACTGCATTATGGGATGCCATAGCATCAAACCACCACTCAATATTTCGTATACTATTCCATTGGGCTTCTATTTCCGACCCCTTTACAGCTGGTGAGCTTTTGTGCACAGCAGCAAAGAGAAATGATCTAGACGTGATGAAGGGCCTCATGAAGCACGGTCTGCTTGTAGACTCTAAGGACCACCAGGGATTAACCGCTATCCAGATTGCGGTTTCCGAAAACAACATTGAAATGGTAAAGCTACTCGTGATGAATGGTGCTGATGTAAATGATCACATCATCAAGAACAAGATTCCTGCAGAGAATTTGATTGATATTGTGGCAAAAAGGGAGGTCGGGCACCGAATCATGATGCCAGATCAGGAGCTAGTGGCGCAGAAAAATAGTCACGGTGGCTGGAGAGAGGAGATCGAGAAGGGTAGTTTGGGAAATTCACAAGTTCATTTTGTTGGCAGAGTTAGTATTTACAAAGGGCTTCCTATGGTAAGGAGGAAGATTTGTTCGACAGAGGCCGGGAAGCTTATTAAGCTGCCAAGTTCACTCATGGAGCTCAAAATCCTTGCAGGTACATGTCAGGCATAGTTTTACATTTGTTTCAAGAATGATTTTGTGATAATATCGACGCTTATTTTATGCTTTTTTTTCTTTCTCAAAGGTGAAAAGTTTGGATTTGATACTACAAACGCAGTAGTTACAAATGAAGACGGAGCAGAGATTGACTCCATAGAAGTGATTCGAGATAATGACAAGCTTTTTATAGGAGATATCCCTTGATGGATTAAAAAAGAATATGGATAAATAGTGTCTCGGTTTTGTCTAGATTAGCATTTCATATCAGTATCAATTAAGTTTGTAATACAGATGGAATAAAGCACGGTATAGATCGATGAACGTTTGTAATTTTGTATCACATCTGGGATAAATCCCTTAATGCTTTCATGATAGGCCACAAAATATCACACTTGTGTTTTGATGTGTTACCGAAACATATAAGTAATGCATGTATAATTTAGAGTTGGCGAAAGTACGTGATTGAATGTTTGTTGCCGTAAGCCATTTAGGGTGGTTTGGGTAAGCTTATTTATACAGCTTATGAGCGTATTGTGTTAACAAAACACAATTAGCTCAATAAAGAGTTTGGATGCCACAAACGAGTTTAAGCGTATTAGATTATTTAAGCTCAAACAGTAGCCGAAACACCTCCTTAGTTAAGTAAAAAGTAATAATATAAGGTTAGGTTTACTATTTTTCTTAAGGTCGGCCCAATGTTTTGGCCCATTTAGCCCAGTTAACTAGTTACAGTTGCACCTACGTTATATAAACACATGTATGTTCCTTTTGTTTTCATCAATTCAATTCAATAATACAGATCTTTGTTATTTCTTTAATTTCTACATGGTATCATAGTCATAATATCAAATCCAAAAAAATAAATAATTGTAAGCGGTGGCGGCTGAAATTAAATCATTTTAATTTTATGGTATGTATTGATTTACAAGTTTCTGGATATTACATGGGGTTAGGTTTCTTGTATTGGCAACTAGCAAAAAGAATTCTGAAATTAGCAAACATCAACTCAAGGTCAGTTTGATATTACAAACTTTGCAACGTGGTTTTAATATGCTTTTGAGTAAATTGCAAAAATCGTCCTTGTGGTTTGGCCAAATTGCACGTTTCGTCCCTGTGATTCATTAAGTGCAAAGATGGTCCGGATTTGGCACTGTTTCATGCACTTTTGGTCCCCCATGTTAACCAGCGTTAAGTGAGTTCCGTTAGCACCTACACGTTAGCCCTTTTGACTAATGATCGTTGCAGCGCTCATCCTTTAAACCACAAGGACGATTTTTGCAATTTACTCTAATTAAATTTTTTTTTGAAAATTTTTTTTCGTTCGTTTTTTTTTCAAAATTTTTTTTGAATTTTTTATTCGTCATGTGAATTTTTTTTTATATAAAACGTTTTTTATATAAAACATTTATATATAAAAATGTTTTGTATATAAAACGTATTTATATAAAAAGTTTTTATATAAAACCTTTTTATATAAAAAAAGTTTTTAAAAAAGTTTTTATATACGAAAAAAGTTTTTTATATAAAAAAAGTTTTCATAAAACTTTTTATATAAAACGTTTTTATATAAAAAACATTTTTATATAAAAACTTTTTTATATAAAAACATTTTTATATAAAAAAAAGTTTTATATAAAAAAAAGTTTTATATACGAAAAACATTTTTTATATACGAAAAACGTTTTCATATACTTTTTTTTATATGTTTTTATATACGAAAAACCTTTTATATATGAAAAATGTTTTTTTATATGTTTTATATACGAAAAACGTTTTTTTTATGTTTTTATATACGAAAAACATTTTTATATGTTTTTATATACTTTTTTTTATAAAAAATTTACTCTCTTTATACGTTTTTATATACGAAAAATGTTTTTTATATGTTTTTATATACGAAAAACGTTTTTTATACGTTTTTATACGTATAAAAAAGTTTTTTTAGAACATATAAAAACGTATATGTTTTTTATATGTTCCAAAAAAACTTTTTGTACGTATAAAAAATTTTGGAAAAAAAACGGACGAAATTTTTTTTACGTATAAAAGAAATTTGAAAAAAAAATGGACAAAAAAAATTTTCAAAAAAAATAATAATTAGAGCAAATTGCAAAAATCGTCCTTGTGGTTTAAAGGATGAGCGCTACAACGATCATTAGCCAAAAGGGCTAACGTGTAAGTGCTAACGGAACTCACTTAACGCCAGTTAACATGGGGGACTAAAAGTGCATGAAATAGTGTCAAATCCGGACCATCTTTGCACTTAATGAATCACAGGGACGAAACGTGCAATTAGACCAAACCACAAGGACGATTTTTGCAATTTACTCTATGCTTTTATTGAAAGTTCGACAATTTTGTGGGACCATTGTTTATATCGTTTGGAAAAGCAATCATTAAGTGCGACTCCGCTTTGAATTATGATTTAAAGATTGTATTATTATTATTATTATTATTGTTATTATTAACTTATTATTATTATTGTTATTTTGAACTTAGATATTTTGATTTGTTTAGAGACACATATTTAGGTTGGGCTCTCCGAATCGTTTATTATTTAGCATCGATATCAGTTTCTGATTTGTGGTTGGTTAGACAACTACTCTTTGATTCGTCATTTGTGGTGTAGTGTACATAATTCGTGTTAGGGTCTACCAACGAGGGTGGGTATAGGGCTTATAATAAAAAAGTTTCCATTTCTATCGGTCAACTTTGTTTGATGTATTGGTTTAGTTTGGTTTAGTTATTATCACTATATGTAAAGATGATTCACGGTTTGATCCATTAATATTTGAGTAGTTTCAAAAATTCTAACTCATGTATGAAAAGTTTGAGATATTTTTAGACATGCTAAAGAAATTTAAGAAGTTTATAGCCTTTCAAGCTCATGCTATGTCAACATCATCTAATAAAGAATTGATATCATCATTTTTTTTAATAAATATTAGATCTAGGTGTCATTCATCATATGTCCGGATGTGATGCCATATTTTTTGTTTTCAATCATTCTATCTCTTGTCATAATTCATTTCATTGAATCTTAATTCTTCGAAATGAATTGTGGCCGTTAATGGCGATTCTATGCCATTAACACGTATTGGTTTAGTTGATACACAATCTGTTGCTTTATGTGATGTTTACTAAATCTTGCTTATGTTAGTAAAACTTTTGCTTCTGGATGTGATGTCATATTTTTTGTTTTCAATCATTCTATATATGACCGGAAAACACAAGATGTGGTTGGGAAATGTCATAGGCAAGGGGATCTTTATGTTTTAGATCACTTTAGAGACATACATGATACCACATCATCTGGTGTGGATTTGTCTTCTTTTTGGTTGAACTGTTCTTCTTCAGCATTTTATTTATGGCACTCTCGTTTGGTCATGTCTCTGGGTCTCGTTTATGGTTTTTAGTATCTACAAGAACGTTGGGAAAACTAGACGCTCATGATGTTTATGATACCACATCATCTAGTGTGGATTTGTCTTTGTAGAACCATAGAGGGGGGGGGGGGTGAATACGGTCTCTTTGGATTTTTGAGTGTTTAAAAACTTTAAGCCACAAAGAGTACCAAGTAGTTTACACAACAACAACCACTATTACAATCACAACCAAAGTATATAAAGCAAGTAAAGAGACACCACGATATATACTGGTTCAAGATGAGGGGTTTATACCATCCGTACGTCCAGTTGCGAATCCACGACACTATACTATTCACTAAGTATAATCCTTTTGGTGGACTATAAACCGTTACAACTTCACTCCACTGATATGCACTAAGATCGGCGCTCACAAAGAAGAGCTACTCACCAACGGTATTCCGCCCTCGGAAACCACCCTCAAGGACTCGTGATTCGACTTAACCACTAAGACCACAAAGACTTCCCAACGGAAGTATCAAACCCCAACTAGATCCCCAATGATCTAGGCTTGGTCACCTCGACACAAGACTTCCCTTTCAACCAAATCGAATTAATAAATGTTTGATTGTTTAATCAAGCCCTAACCTAACCTAGAGACTCGATTGTAATAGAAAGGGTATAGAGAAGAAGACCCTCGACACAATCACAAGAGTGGATTAGGTTCTTGTGATTCTTTCCTTGCAAGGATATGTGTTCTTTCAAAGAATGTTATGTGAAAGATTAAGAACACAAGATATAATTAGAGGATTAAGAGAAGAGAAATAAGAGAGAAAGAAATAATGGAAAGGGGTGAGGAATACAAGAGGCAAGCGTGGGTATTTATAGGCCAAGATCCCAAATTGGTAAAAATTTACCGAGGCTGGTGCGTCGGAGCGCCAGGAGAACTGGTAAAATTTTCCCTTGGGATTTTGGTCTTTTAAATACCCAACCTTGCTAAACCCCCAATTGTACTTCACACATTTAGACCTTTACATTATTCATCCTCAAGGTCTACCAACTCAATAAGCCATTTTGTAAAAATATTTTGTGAAGTGTTTAAGTGAAACCAATTATCAAAAAGAGAAGAGTAGAAGGGATAATTGGATAGAGGTAGTTTGGGTATTTCTCACATGGCATAGAAAAGAGTGAAAGAATATGCCATGGTATATTCCTTTGCTTGAAAAGGAAGTGTGTATGTTGGATGAGATAGAGAGAGGGAAGATTTGAATTTGAAATTCAAATGTGTGAGAGGGAAGTGATAGAGTGAGGTTGGGTTAGGAAGGAACCATGGTTGAGTTGGATGAGTAAGCATGGTTGGGTTAAGAAGAGGATATTCCATGAATATGCTTTGCTTGGTGAGAAAGGGGAGATGAAGGGTTGAGATGAGTTAGATTGAGTTGTGAGAGGGAGAGTTTGAAATTCAAATTTGAAATATAGTTGTTGGAGATGAGTTTGATGTGTAAGAGTGATGTGATAAGGATGTGATGGGGAGCCTTTGTGAGAGATTCAAATTTGAAATGAGAGAGTGAGGAAGGTTGTATGTGAGGAAGTGAGTTGTATGTGTGTAAGAGTAAGTTGGAGAAGGATGGAATGTTGAGGTGATGGGGAGCCTTTGGCTTGAATTCAAATTTGAAATTTGAATGTTGGAGTAGTAGGAGGTGGTTTGTGGTGAAGGTTTATTTGTGTTTGAAATGAAGGGTTGGATGAAGAAGATGATGAGATGTTGAAATCTTAGTGGTTGGATTGGAATATTGAGAAGAGAATGATTAGAAGATTTGGTGTGAGAATGTAGTGGACAAGAAGTACATGCAAGTACAAGGAATATTAGAGAATGTTGGGGACAAGATTTGGGAGGAATTTGAAATGGTAGGAGGATAAGTTTGGTGAGGAGATTAATCAAATGAGTGATTAAGGTTTAATCATTTTGTCATAAAGGAAGAAAAGAATTGACAAAGATGATTATGGGTTGAGAAAATCAAAGGTTACTTATAATCTCAAGTAACTCAACATCGAGTATTCATGATCTCATAATACGTGAATTTCCACGACTCGACGTAATCAATAATCACTTTGATGCAAACAAGCTAAGTGCTTTGCATCATTGTAAAGCATATCCTATAACGGGAAAGGATGCGTTTACGCAAAGGGACATTTGACTTAGTTTGACCAATAAAGGAGTAAACCCGTTACGTGATTAGAGAAGTCGTAAACACGGATTATGGCCATATGAATACTTTCACTTGATGTCACGTGAAATATATAAGTTCGCTAGGTTTAGAAAAGCCTTGGCTAGAGGCGTTTATCAAAATACTTGAGTTGGCGTTTTGCCAAAAACAGGATGTTGTAAATTTGGATCCCTCTAATTCTAAAACTCATTTCGAGTGTTACCAATGAAGCACATAACATATTCATACCTGAATTGAAAGATCCACATTTTTTGGGTAAGGGGAAAGCCGACTTTCAAATTTCGTCCCGATCCTTAACAGAAGGTTGGCGCGCTGCTGGCGTGTCGAAGCGCTGGCAGCGCGCCAGGCCCAGTTATGGGTCGGGAGAAATTTGGCTAACGTTTGTGATTTTATGTGTTTCGAAGGTTTATTTGTCATCATTAAAACATAAGGAGATCTAACTAATGTTGTCCCAACAATCTCCCCCTTTTTGATGATGAGAAATAAATTCCGAAAGCAAATAAAATTACAAATCATAGCGAAGATTTAGAACGCCTTTGGTGTAGCTTGCGTCTTGACCTTGCCTTGTAATTTGGTGAAGCCTTGATCTACTTGATCTTTATCTTGAATTTGTCTTCACCCGAGCTTGTGCTCTTTGCTTTCTTTCTCCCCTTTTTGTCGAATCGAAAAGGTGGGAATCACTTTGGACTTTATCTTTGGATATAACCTTGAGCTTTATTTCCCCATTAGCATGCTCCCCCTTGAACCTAGCTCCCCCTAGTTCGTTGCTCCCCCTTGTTCCAAGGCGGGGATCCATGGGTCAAGAGCCACACCTTTGCGGTGAACTAGCTACACAAGAAACAACTAACACACAAACCAATCCTCACATGTGGAAGTCCAAAATGGGTTAGGTGACCATTTGGATACTTGCAATATGGGTTAGTCCACAACATATACATACATGTATATATTATTAGTCCATTATGAATCCAATTAACCATTTGTTGAGCATGAGCACAATTATTTGATAAGTGTATATATATTGGTCTATAAATACTACCACAAAAGCCACACATAGCAACATAAAGCACAAAGAACACATAAGCATTTTATTTCACACACATAACATGTAGATCATACAATATGGCTAAAGCATGATCCTAACTCTACTTTATTTCCACTAGCTTGTGTTCATACTAAAGAGACATTACTAGTTCTTCAAGGTTACTCCAAATCACTCTTCCTCATTGTCTTGGAGAACCACCCTAGTAATGTCCTTAACCACCGCGGTCATCACCAACATATCATTGTTGATGGACTTGAGGAGTTCTCTCATTTCCTTCCTTATGGAGAGAACATCACCTTCAACCACTTCTTGAGAAGAACAATACTTACACTCACGTGCATGGTTGTCTTCACGTGGCTCATCAAGATCGGATTTGATCTTGGTCCAAACCTCATCCTCCACAAAGCAAAGCTTAAGAAAGTCCTTCACAATTGGAATATCCGCACCGTTAATGCTATTCCAATCAATGCTTTCTTCTTCTTCTAGAGTCATCATTCTTCTTCCATTGTTGTAATGGAATGATGATCCTTCATACTTATCATCAAACTCTTCCATTTTCTTTTGAGTGATTAGTGTGTTCAAGTATAGATATGCTAGTTTTGAGTGCCTAAGAAACATGTAATACTAACCCTTTTATAGATGGATTAAGGTGGTAGTTAGGATTCTTTTAGCTTAAAAGTTGGTCAAAATATCAAGATCAAGGCACTTAGATGCTTGATAAGATGTTCAAAACATCAAAATCATGTACTTAGATTCTAGATCACATGTGATGGTGCAAGTTATTCAAAGGATGGCATTAGTGTTTTAGTTTGTATTTGGTTAAGATTGGATGATCTAGTTTCTCATGCTAGTTCCCATAATTAATCATGCATGCACCATAATTTGTTAAGCCATGCATGATTCTTCCAATTATGGTTGGATGAGAGAAGTTCCTAGATCATCATTTTGGAATTAAATGATTCTATTAAACAAAATTTAGAACCTACATCTCATCATACATGAACCAAGTGCAAGTATTTCATGTAATTCATCTCAAGAATGTAGTTGTATGTGTATAGAAATCAATTGCATTTTAAATTAATGAGTACACAAACTAGATCCTATAAGCCATCACACATAGTATAGAAAGTCAATATACAATGCAAGATATCTCCGGTTTATAGTTTGTTGTGTAGTGTGTCGATATTAATAATCCTTATTCGTTACTTGCATTAACAAAATAAGTTTCTAAGATTTCGGATGAAATACTTAGCTTATTAAATCTATTAAATGGGTATTTTAGTTTGTTATGCAATACCATACCGAATTCAATCCACGGGAATTCTCTTCAACTATGCAAGTAGTTTGTATGCTTGCATAAAATCTTTTCTTTTCTTTTCTACCCTAAACACTAGCATCCAATTTTCACATAAATTAAACAAGTAGAGATAGATATAAAATCTTCAACACAAGTGTAAGTTGTGATCCAAAATTTTATCTAGTCTTGGTAATTTGACACAAATGACTTTCAATTTGTAGCAACCCGTAGAATTCCCTAGTCATTAGTGAACATTAATCTAGTATTAACACATCGTTACTGTTCACTTAACCATTTTTCGAGCAAAATTTGAAATTTTTGTTTATTACAATTCTATTCAAACACGTTGATACGTGATACACGATACTTTGGAACGAGCTCACACGCGCACCACGAAAGTCCAATACACAAATAATCACCAAACGGACCATAAATTCTATTCTTGGCCTATTACTATTCAAGCCCAACAACAAGTCAAGCCCAATCCTTATTTTTCTTATATTTTCACTCGACACAACTCACCTTTACTTGGCATCTTTTACTCTAAATCTCGACATACAATCTACACTTATTTTTACATGGTTCGATTCTCTATACTCCCAAGATACTAGAATGATAAATCTCAAAATCTAAATCGAATGTTTGATCATTAAACAAGTCCTAAAGTAAACACCCTTTGACACAGATTCAACCCAACTCAACTTTCATTAATTCGACCAAAATCATTTTTTTTATGTATACGATTTAAATCTAAACGCGACTTAAGGACATCATAAACGTTTTTACACCTTTCTTATACTATTTGACACGTTAGAATATTGTTTGGACATTTTAATATGTGTCGAATGTATTGTGTATCAACCACTTGATCTATAAACCGAAATATACACCACTTGACTAGTTTCCATGAGTACACATCCAATTTGATTCTCTAAAAATCCTTATCTTGCCCTGCCAAAGATCGAATAATATCCCAACTTGTAATATAAAACCATATCTTTGAATTCTACTTATATACACATACGTATAACCTTTCCACAGGCCCTCATTCACTCGATCACACTCAAACTTATTCACACTCAATAGTTTCCAAGTGTTCCTCTCCTGACCAGCCCATTCGAAGAGAAACAAAGCATGTTCTAGCCATTCCGAGCCATTTTCCAAACGTAAAAAGCATTGATCTCGATTCTTTTGAGGAGGCTCTATCGAATTCATGCAAAAGCATTCGATCTCTAGTCCATCTAGACGTGTTATCACCACCATTTTGGGTGTGGTAAGTCAATCGAACAAAATCCATACATACTTACATTATTTTCATTTGTTCATACATACTACATATTGTTCGACATCATGTCTTAACTTTTGTTCATTTATTTCGATATATAGTTATTCATTTCGCTCATAAAATCGGCCTCCTAATTCTAAGGATGGCTAAAAATCAAGAACAACCATCATTCGACACATATAATCTCGTGTTAACCCTTAACGAGACTCATTTTGAATTCACTTTACATATCGACACATTATAAGTCTTTTATATATATTTTCAGACCCTTGTTATACCGACTAGAAAAGAACCATTTAAATCCATTTTTATACATACAACTTATCGATTAAATTACATCACTCGATTCTCTATTGACCAAACTAATAAGTTGCATTAATAAGATATTCTAATAAGCTCTATTAACACCTTTTTAATCAACCAAGTAATCGCTATACGAAACAAATTTTGACTTAACAAAATATCGAGTGGGCTTTTTAAAAGCCCAATAAGCACTTTCGAATAAGCTTAGTATTAAGCACTTTGAAAACAGTTTTAGGACCCTAAGATAAGCCCAATATCATGCCCAAACTCCTTTGAAACTCCTCGGATCTAATTCTCTTAATGGGCCTTGTATTTAGCTCGTTAAAAGTCCATTAAGCTAAAAATAAGCTATTTCGTGTAATAAGCAGTTTTTATAAGTTTGAATAAGCTATTTGAGGCTGTTAAAACTTTCAGAAACTTTATTATATAAGTTTTGTACATTTTGGACTAAAAATGCAAAACGTATTTACTATTAGGGTTAAAGTTGTAACTTTTGGAAAAATTGGGTACAAACTGTCAAAACAGTAACTTGAGGGTAGAAATTGATTATACAGTAAATAAAAGTCATAAATTGTCATATTGAAACCTTTTTGGACTTAAAACATAATTATTTTCTAACGGAGGACTAACGGTGCAAATATTTCACCATTAGGGTTAAAAGTGTAAACTTCATGAAACTTCAAGGATCAAACAGTAAATTATTCTATATTCCTTACATAAAGTGTTATTATACAATTTCATTCTTAAAATACCTTTTACAATTTGTACGATTTATATAACAAAACGTTACGTTTATATTTACATAACGTAACTTTTAATGAATAAGCATAACTTATCATCTACCAACTTTTGAAGAGACGATATTTACTGATTCAATAAATATAAAAACATGATAATATTATATATAATATTATTTTTGAACTTTAAGCATTTTAAGCATATCATTCATTCACATCACAATCCAATCCGTTATCCGACACTTTTCCACAATCATTATTCACATCAAATCAATCTTAAACCATCGAAAATCTCAGACTTCCCTATTATTCAGGTCGTGTGTTGGAGCCGTTCCCGTGTTACACTTGAAGTAACATTACCTTGACTTTTACAGCTAAGGTGAGTCATAGCCCCACTCTTACTCTTTATATTCATTTTAAACTACTTGGGGGATATTCATGCTTAAATTACTTTACTCGTTTATCAAATACATTTTTCATTGGTATGCAAGCTCTCTATTACATTTTTGCATTGTGATGTAAGTACTCAAACCATTTATGATAAGATACACTTTTATACTTTCTAGACATGATGTGTAGTTTGATTACGATATATGCCTTAATGTGTCAAACTATTCATATTCATAGCAACTGTTTAACTTCTTTGCGAAGAAGCCATTGGAGAGGTATTGATAGTAACTATCGGGCTGACGCCCCCCACCCTTTGTCCAAAGTTCGAGGCATTGGGTGAATATAATCTAGGATACACATGATACATTATTCGCAGTCAGTAGGTTCAGTTTGCTGCTATTCATTACATTAAGTCCCTTGTATATCGTATACACATCTGTCTTAATCATACTATAGCAGTGGGTTGTAAACACACAGGTTGCAAGTCTTGTATGGGCGGGACTTGGGACTGAGTGGATTTACAATGCCTTTGCAGTGGAAACTTTATTCATCATACTTTAGCGGTGGGTTATAGACACACAGGTTGCAAGTTTTGTATGGGCGGGGCTTGGGACTGAGTGGATTTACAACGCCTTTGCAGTGAAATCTTTATTCAAATGCTTTACAGTTAAACTAAACTCTATGAACTCACCAACTGTTGGTTGACACTTTTTAGCATGTTTATCTCAGGTTAATAAGGCGATAGTGGATGCATGGATCTTAGAGTCATTTGCATACTTGGAGACCTTTATCTTTATCTTTTACCATTCGATACTTCTTGGATACATCTATGTAACTTTATACTTTGAATCACTTGTTTAACTCTGATTTTAATAATTCGAATGGTAACATTTCAAAACGTCTCATTTAGAGGTCGTTTTCTATACCTTGATCTATATTATGAAGTAATACCCCCTTGACTCTATCGTTCTGCTGCGGTAATTTAGGGGTGTCACAGATTGGTATCAGAGCCTTGGTTATAGAGAACTAGGTTGCATTTAGGTGCCTAGACTATAACTACTATATACGTTAAGACTCTCATCCCTATCGCCTTGCTTACGTAGAACTTTTCCCATATATATGCGCCCTGTTAGATGTTTTAGTATTTGTACTGATAGGGGAATCTCTGAATTTAGTCGAGTCATCAAAGGTGTGGAGCTCAGTGATAACTGGCTATTTAACTTAATCTTGTGACAGTTCTTGTTTGATGAGACATGGGATTAAGTTAAATAAAGGTTATCACTTAGCCGCAGAAAATTTGATGATTTTTCTCAAAAATAAATTTGCTCGAGGATTTTCTGAGAGATAATCACCCTACACCTTCACCATTTGAGTAACGTCGAAATATGTGTGCTTGGCGATATGTACACGTGTGAAAGGAGGCAATTATAATTATGGTGGCCAAAATAATTATAAATGCATCACGACTCATGTGGACATATATAACCATGCGTACGTTAATCGGCATTGGCACCCCTTTAGGAAAATAGCTAGTGACGGGGTTTTGTGAGAACGTTAAGTATAGATTGGATAGTCAACAGTTTTCCCTCATATCTGACGTTCGCTTAATGTCCTTCCATGTAGAGACAATGACATCAAGGAGATCAGCCCACAACGCTAACCGAGGAGGTGCAACAATAAGGGGTGGAAGGACTAGTGAACGTGGAGGTAGAGGAGGTGGTCGAGGCATTAGTAACAACGTCAACAACGACGGTGGAAATCCTGATTTTGCCGCCATTATCGCTCAACAGCTTCAAAACCTACTACCTACTATTATCACCCAGGTTGGCAATCATATCAACAACTCGGGAAACCACGGAAGCAGAAATGACGACACCAATGGTGTTGGTGGGAATGATACCAACAACCACACAACTGGATGCACGTATAAGGAATTTACGGCATGCAAGCCAATAGAGTTTGACAGTAAAGGAGGTGCATTGGAGTATACCCGATGGATTGAAAAGATGGAGTCAGTAATCGATATTAGTAGCCGTGGAACACATTAGAAGGTGAAGTATTATGCATGCTCGCTGTCAGGAAAGACGTTAACATGGTGGAACACGCAGATTCAAGCTAGGGGCAGAGAAGCAGCTGTAGGTATGACATGGGACGACCTCAAGGCACTGCTAAAAGAGGAGTACTGTCCCGATAATGAAATGCAAAAGATGGAAGGTGAACTCTGGCATCACACCATGATAGGGACTGGTCATGCAGCCTACACAGATCGATTTCATGAGTTAGCAAAACTAGTTCCCCACTTAGTTACCCCTGAATCAAAAAGAATCGAAAGGTACATCTATGGTCTTGTCCCCGAAATTCGTTGGACTGTGAAAGCGACTGAGCCATCTACAATTCAGAGTGCAATACTGAGAGCTGGAACTCTAACAGATGAGATGATTAGGACTGGAATTTTAAGGAACAGTGACAAAAGGAAGAGAACAAATGAGTCAGACAAGCATATGGTCCCCATAATTGACAACAAGAAAACAAGAACTTTTATGGCTACTGGTACTGGTCAGAGAGGATATATAGGTCCACTTCCTAAGTGTGCTAAGTGTGCTTATCATCACCCAGGATCTGTGCCCTGCCATGAGTATATGAACTGCAATTAGTCGAGTCATTTTACGAATCAGTGTAAAGCACCAAGAAATGCAGGCAACATGAGGAATTATCAAAGGACATGCTATGAATGTAACAGCCCGGATCACCTCAAGAAAACGTGTCCTAGGTTGAATAGAGCACCTGGACAAAGGCAATGAAATACAACTTTAGCAATTGAGGGAAATAACCCAAACCCTGGAGTCCATCTTAGACCACCTCATGGTAGAGCATTCTATTTGGGTCATTTGGATGCAGCTAACAAATAATGGGTATGTTTTCCCTAGACAAGTAGTATTCTACCCTAGATACGTAAGTTCTTGCTTAAATACTTTAAACTTTACACATCGACTATTCATTAGCATCTTTCAACAGATAACACAGACTGAATCTCGGGACGAGATTCAAGATAAGGGGTAGGTACTGTAGCAACCCGTAGAATTCCCTAGTCATTAGTGAACGTTAATCTAGTATTAACACATCGTTATTGTTCACTTAACCATTTTAGGAGCAAAATTTGAAATTTTTGTTTATTACAATTCTATTCAAACACGTTGATACGTGATACACGATACTTTAGAACGAGCTCACACGCGCACCACGAAAGTCCAATACACAAATAATCACCAAACGGACCATAAATTCTATTCTTGGCCTGTTACTATTCAAGCCCATCAACAAGTCAAGCCCAATCCTTATTTTTCTTATATTTTCACTCGACACAACTCACCTTTACTTGGCATCTTTTACTCTAAATCTCGACATACAATCTACACTTATTTTTACATGGTTCGATTCTCTATACTCCCAAGATACTAGAATGATAAATCTCAAAATCTAAATCGAATGTTTGATCATTAAACAAGTCCTAAAGTAAACACCCTTCGACACAGATTCAACCCAACTCAACTTTCATTAATTCGACCAAAATCATTTTTTTTATGTATACGATTTATATCTAAACATGACTTAAGGACATCATAAACGTTTTTACACCTTTCTTATACTATTTGACACGTTAGAATATTGTTTGGACATTTTAATACGTGTCGAATGTATTGTGTATCAACCACTTGATCTATAAACCGAAATATACACCACTTGACTAGTTTCCATGAGTACACATCCAATTTGATTCTCTAAAAATCCTTATCTTGCTCTGCCAAAGATCGAATAATATCCCAACTTGTAATATAAAACCATATCTTTGAATTCTACTTATATACACATACGTATAACCTTTCCACATGCCCTCATTCACTCGATCACACTCAAACTTATTCACACTCAATAGTTTCCAAGTGTTCCTCTCCTGACCAGCCCATTCGAAGAGAAACAAAGCATGTTCTAGCCATTCCGAGCCATTTTCCAAACGTAAAAAGCATTGATCTCGATTCTTTTGAGGAGGCTCTATCGAATTCATGCAAAAACATTCGATCTCTAGTCCATCTAGACGTGTTATCACCACCATTTTGGGTGTGGTAAGTCAATCGAACAAAATCCATACATACTTACATTATTTTCATTTGTTCATACATACTACATATCGTTCAACTTCATGTCTTAACTTTTGTTCATTTATTTCGACATATAGTTATTCATTTTGCTCATAAACTCGACCTCCTAATTCTAAGGATGGCTAAAAATCAAGAACAACCATCATTCGACGCATATAATCTCATGTTAACCCTTAACGAGACTCATTTTGAATTCACTTTACATATCAACAAATTATAAGTCTTTTATATATATTTTCAGACCCTTGTTATACCGACTATAAAAGAACCATTTAAATCCATTTTTATACATACAATTTATCGATTAAATTATATCACTCGATTCTCTATAGACCAAACTAATAAGTTGCATTAATAAGATATTCTAATAAGCTCTATTAACACCTTTTTAATCTACCAAGTAATCGCTATACGAAACAGATTTTAACTTAACAAAATATCGAGTGGGCTTTTTAAAAGCCCAATAAGCACTTTCGAATAAGCTGAATATTAGGCACTTTGAAAACAGTTTTAGGACCCTAAGATAAGCCCAATATCAAGCCCAAACTCCTTTGAAACTCCCCGGATCTAATTCTCTTAATGGGCCTTGTATTTAGCTCGTTAAAAGTCCATTAAGAAAAAAATAAGCTATTTCGTGTAATAAGCATTTTTATAAGTTTGAATAAGCTATTTGAGGCTATTAAAACTTTTGGAAACTTTATTATATAAGTTTTGTACATTTTGGACTAAAAATGCAAAACGTATTTACTATTAAGGTTAAAGTTGTAACTTTCAGAAAAATTGGGTACAAACTGTCAAAACAGTAACTTGAGGGTAGAAATTGATTATACAGTAAATAAAAGTCATAAATTGTCATATTGAAACCTTTTTGGACTTAAAATATAATTATTTTCTAACGGAGGACTAACGGTGCAAATATTTCAGCGTTAGGGTTAAAAGTGCAAACTTCATGAAACTCCAAGGATCAAACAGTAAATTATTCTATATTCCTTACATAAAGTGTTATTATACAATTTCATTCTTAGAATACATTTTACAATTCGTACGATTTATATAACAAAACGTTACGTTATATTTACATAACGTAACTTTTAACGAATAAGCATAACTTATCATCCACTAACTTTTGAAGAGAAGATATTTACTGATTCAATAAACATAAAAATATGATAATATTATATATAATATTATTTTTGAACTTTAAGCATTTTAAGCATATCATTCTGTAGAATATAAACATCTTGATTGTGTGGATGATTCGGGTGGCCTTGGATTATGGAAGAATAGATCCATACTTGAGTTAGAGAGATGAAGTTTTAGAGAGAGGTGGGAGAAACTCAAAAACAGAAAATTAGATTAATGTGAATGAGAGTTCCACCCTTCCCAAGTGTAGGAAGGGCTTTATATAGTAACTACTATTGGTGCCCCTAGTGGGCTGTGGAGTGAGCTGACAGTGGGGAAAGCCTCGACCCACTCCACAAATATAAATACGACTAATACTATTACTACTAATACTAATATTACTAAGCTAATATAAATAAGCCTTCGAGCTATGTAGATGCTAAATAGATGCCCGGGGTGACCGAGCCTTCATCTGAATATTTATATTCCTAAAAATCTCCCCCTAAGCGAGGTCACCCCGGAAATAATAATTTGAATTCTAGCGTTCTTTCTTCTGAACTTGTCTTTATAGCTCGTAGTCTTTGATTCTTCAAAGTCTTGTATCTTTGTGCATTGTGTATCCAGCAGTAATCATTTGATGACTGATTGATTGTCTTGGATGATCTTTGAGTATTCTTCGACTTTATCATCCAACATTTGTTTCCATGTCATCTTTCAGCAGTATGTTTCCATGTAATGTGTAAATCTTCGAGCCGACATGCTCACACTATTTGGCGTCATGATCTTCAGCATCAGAGTTTGCAGAAGCTGTGTTGAAGGTCTTTTGGTTGATCATGACTTTGTAGAATTACAATGATGATGTAGTGTGAACATGTGGTAGAGGATTGTGTTTTTTGTTTCGACATGCTCACACTTTTTCTGAATCATGATCTTCAGCTTCAGAGTTGCAGAAGCAGTGTTGAAGGTCTTTTAGGTTATCATGATTCCCTTGATTATGTTGATGACAAAGTGTGAACATGTGATGATGGATTGGCATCTTTTCTGCAACCAGCTACAACAGCAACCAGCTACAGCATTCAACAGCTACAATCGCCAGAAGTTCCTGCATACGACAGTTAGCAACAAATCGACCGGTACTTACAGGTATGGACTTTGAGATTGTTAACAACATAGTGTGAAAACTCTCTCTAATCCTTACCAAGACCGTTACTAATCGAAAACCCACAGAGGGCTTTTTAAGATTGAACCGTAGCACATCAACGATTAGGTGAGTCGCTAGAGATCACTCCACGACTGTAGACCGTTTGAAACCGCCGCGATCACTAAGCGTAATTCACAGGGAATTACCGAAGTGACTTGCTTTCAGGGCTGCTTGATGTTGACCCTGGCAGGAATTTCCATTCAATCATTGAGAATTACATTAGAAAATTCTCTCATAAATGTTCTGGCAGATTGCTAAGATCTGTGTAGGACTCATGAGTTTACAACTGGTGTCCTTATTGTTGAACAACCAGTGTAGAAATAATTAGTGTCCCTATGAGATCTTATTATGAATCTCGTGGCTCTAGACTCTATTGTGCGTTTTGATTTGGTGAGCGGAGGCTGAAGAGGACTGCCACCTTTTCAATATCATCTAACTCGGAGTGAGAGAGATGATAGGAATGTATTGAACTCCGTGACAATTGAAACAAGAATCCTTTGAAGGACCTTGAGTGGCTAGGGAGGGTTGTGCAGCGTATCACTGGGTCCATGATACTTTGTCTTCAATGCCAGCAATCAACTATGTGATTCTGACAGCATATGTATTGACCCGGTTTATGCCTAAGTTGTAAGGAGGGCTATTTCTTTTCACCCTTTCTCACTTCGTTTCTTTTTAATTCTTCAACCCCTTCAGTGCTTACCGAGACTTCATTACTAGAACCTTGTTGGGTTCGTTCCAGTACTAGCTCCATCTCAATCGGCACTCTTCCCTAATTCACTTTTCTCCTTTTTTTTTTAATCATACCTAAGGACTTCTACACTATCTAGTGGATTGTCCCTGGGTAGATCCCTCCGGCTCTGGCGGGATCGTGGGAACTTGAACCTAACCTTACCATCCTTATAACTTCATGCATTAAATAAAATGGTCGGTCTTTGGTATTCATCCACGATTGCCAAACCAAATCTTTGAAAAATCTCTCAAAGTGTTCATGATTCTGAAACACATTTTTGCAAACACTTGAGAGTTTTATATTTTTCAAATGCTCCCCCTGATCCCTGCTGAATACACTTATAAATAAATGCAGACAGCGGATACGCGTGAATAATTACAAATTACCCGTTTGTGAAAAAGGATACTTGCAAAAACTCACGTTCGTGTGTAGTGTGAAACCAGGTAAGTGATTACCCGGATCGTTTCCCAACGAGGTGTGAATGGGCAAACTGTGGAAAGCTTTGGATTAGAGTGACAGATGATTAGGGTATGGATTTTTGCTTTTTAATAATTCTAAATAACAAATGAAAAACAAATATACACAAGAAAATTAAACGCGAATTAAAATAAACTGAAAACGCGTAACGGAAATTCTAAATTGGGACTAAAAAGTGAAATAATATAAAATTAAAACCTAAAAGTGTAAAATTACTTAAAACTTATTTTAAAACTAAAATTATATATTTTTATACTTATTATCTAATTATTATTAATTATTTATTACTTAATTACTTTTTAAACTATTTAAATTTATAAAAAATACTAAATGAACAAAGAAAAATCTAAAACTTTTTCTATAAATATTATTAAGTAAAAAGAAGCTAAGAAAATTATAAAAATGAAAATTACTTAATTAAAAATTAAAAAAGATAAAATCTATTAAATAGAAGCTATCACTTATTTTCTATTTTGTTTTTCTTAAGGTCTAATAATATAATTATATTTTTCCTAGATTATAAATGACAAAAGAAAATTATGTAAAAAAGATTTATATTTTTCTGATTAAAATTCTATTTATTATGAATTAATTACTATTTTAAACTAATTAAGAGATAAAAAATATTAAAACTATTAAGAAAATTATGAAACTTTTTTCTAAATTACTTTAAGTTATTACAAAGCTAAGAAAAATAAAATGGTAGAAACAGCTTTTGTGGAAAAGCTGCTAATAAGCTAAAAAGCTAAATAAGCTTTAAACTGCTAAACTACTTAAATAATAAATGTTGCAAATGAATACTGGAAAAGACCTACGGGCACAATGGTTGGGGTGTTGGTGTAGCGAGCAGGAGGTCTGGGGTTCGAACCTCACCCAGGCCTTTTGCTAAAACTAATTTTTTTTTGGACTTTTCTTTTTGCTAACTGTTAACAAGCTAATAATAAGCTACTTTAATGAAGGAACTATTTTTGGAATAAGCTAAATAAGCTGGAAATGGGGAGCTTATGCCATCAGGTTGACTTATAAGGCTTTTGGTTTTTATAAATAAGCTAAGGCTGAAAAATAAGCTAGGGTTTAAAAGAAAAAGTTACAAGGTACTGAGTTGAGTAAAAATAAGCTATGTTATCTAGAATAAGCTGGCTTTAAGAGCTGAGAAGCTCAGAATAAGCTAAAACAAACTCTGAGTCTGCTGATGTGCTTGTGGAGCAGGGCAGAAATGCCCTTTTTGCAAGCTTATTTTGAGGGCTTAAATGAGTTCTAAAAATCAAAACAAAAATACAAGCTTGGGTATGAGATGGGTGAGCTTATAGGTGAAAAAGAATTAGCTTAAAAGGGCTTATGATGAGAACATGAAAATTCTAGCAAAATCAGCAAAAACCACAAAATCTGACTTATGCAGTCAGTTTTGTGAGTTTGAGTGTGTAGGCTTTGTGCAAGGTTCTATGTTTTTGGGCACTTACTAAATAGACTATAAGGAACTCAGAAATGAAAAGAAAAAGGTCAAAACAAGCTTGAATCAGCTAATGGCTTATATGAGTTTAATTGATCCTTAATGGGTCTGAATTTCACACAGGGCACTTAAAACTTGGTTATCTATTTATAGAGCTTACTAGGACTAGGGAATAGCTTATTTGGTCTATATAAAAAGCTCAATCAAAGTTGGGCTTATGGTAAATCTACAGTAACTGCTAGTTTGACCCAGTTGACTAGCTGTGCCAAACACCCTTTATGGGGTCTGTGTTGGTTTTTTAACTAGCACAGACAATTCTAAGTTATAAGTACTGGTTTAAATAGATTATCTAACTTATTTTAACTATGAATAACAACTTATAAAACAGAATTAAGCAATTTATTAAGCTATACTATAGTTGACTATTTTTTTGGCTTTTATGATTTAAAAACTGAAAATGATATTCTGGACTAACACCAACTACCAAACTTGACTTAATTAAGCTCTAATAACATAAAGCTATAATGAAAACAACAATAAGCATATTAATAAGCACTTGTACAGTAGAATGGAAAAACTAGTGAAAACATGAAAAGCTCACAACTGAATTGGATGATGGACCAAAGAACCTAGGATCAGAACTTTCCTAGCTTGTCAAAAACAAGCTAGAAAACCTATTTAAACCTTCCATGATCAGCTTATTACCCAGAACTGCTTATCTTGACCTCTAGTTGACTTTGTTGACTTTTCTTGGATTTCTTGCATTAGGGCTGTGATACTTATCAAAAGCTCATCATAAGCTATGTAGAGCTTATATGAGCTGATATAAACAGTAAACAAGCTTATTCAAACACAAGAGTACTTAATTCGAATTAATGGTAACCATGGAAATTTCAAACTTGTGATTTTAGTTAATACTTAGAGATTAAACAGATGTAACATCAAACAGATTTTAAGTAACATAGAATGACAATTAAAAACTAAATTTCATTAAGCTTTAACAATTTAAATTACAATACGATTAAAAAAGGAAAACTACTTGCCTTCAAGGCTTACATTGATGCCCTATTTATACAAAACTGAGGTGGGATTGTCTTCTTATCTTTCTCTGATCATTTTACAGCCTTTGGATGCCCTTGAAGTGATCTAAGCCCTTAAAACTGGTTTTGGCGCCAAAACTAATGTGAGTGGGAAACACCTCTTGGACTGGTAACTTGTTGGGGGACGAAGCATTTAATGCACTTTGGACGTTAGGTGAAGTGAGATAAGAGGAGGGGGTGGGTGTGTCAGGATAAGGGCGGTGGATGGTGGGTTGAGGTGCTTGGGCGGGTAACTGGGAAGAAGGAGAAGAGTTTGACTAGAGTCAAACCTGGTTTGGTTAACTAAGAAAGGAATGGGTCGGGTTAAGGGTTTATTGTTTTGGATTGGGCTTGTTTTTGTTGTGGGCTGGGTATTTTAGTTTAGCAGCTGGGTATTATAGTTTAGGATAGAAATGGTTTAGGATTTAACTTGAAGGACCATTGTTGCAAATCTGAAAATCCCAAGGACTAAAACTGCCAAATCTGAAATATTAATTCCAACGACCAATATTGTAAAGTTTCAATAGTACATGGACCATAAAATATAATTTTCCATTTTTTGCAAACCAAGGACTATTTTTGACAACTTTTGAAACTCGAGGGACTAGACTTGCCATTTATGCAAACTTTGTTCATTTTCACTTGATTTTAATCATTTTGCATCTGGAACATATAAAAACACAATACAATGATATTTTCTGAATTTTAAAGCATAACTGTATGTTTTTAAATGTTTTTGCAGTTAAAATGTGACAGAAATGATGAGTATTTAGACACTTATCACCCCCTCAACATGTGCTCGGTTGATTGTTTTATAAATTTGCACATGTTAGGTAGAGCTCACACTTTTTGAATTGATCAACTTTCAGTGAACATGACCGATTCGAGACACGCTTACATCACTAGTTAGACTAGCTTGAAATTATTACCCGGCCTGGTCAAGTCCACAGAAAGTTTCTCGAAACGGTACACTCTACTCAGACACATCCTTTTCGAGACACGCTTACATCACTGGTTAGACCAGCTTGAAATTATTACCCGGCCAAGATATGTCCTTTTGATCAATGACAGTATAGGTTTCATCAATTCATTGGTTAAGTCTGAGTCACGATCTTATGCTATGCCAAGTCCTTTTTGTCCATTCGCTCCCCCTCAATATGTGCATCGATATACGAAAGAGTTTAGCACATATGGGAGAGCCTAACGTTTAAGTCCAAAACATCACATTTTCATCAGGTTTAATATTTAAATCACATTCTCTCCCCCGATCAAAAATTTCAAACCTTTTGAGATTTATGATCCCAATTGATTTAAATAAGTTAGAAAATGTGGGAGAAAATGTGTCCGATTTAATATATTCTGATGATGAGAACATACTGAGCTCCCCCTTAATCTAAGAGGGAGATTCACTGCTTATTTTGCACAAATTGATTATTATAACACATATGATTTTGACCTTTTTGCGCAGACGATGTAATCACCCGCTTTTCTGAGTGAGTCAGTGGTCAACATCAATCATCCATCCACCAACAAATCTTTCGTAAATGTAGTTGATCCCCACTTGGCGAGACCAAAATAGATGAATGGTGGTGGTGGTGGTGAAAGTGTTGTTGTTGTTGTTGCCGACGTTGTTGCTGTGGTGAATTCCGAGCCAATCAATAGAGTTTGAACGTCTGATCAAATGGTTAGAATGGGAACTGGCACATTCATTTTGGCTATGGAATCTGCATAAGAATATCAACACAGATATACATACATACAGATACACTATTCCTTAATAGCTACCCTTCAGCAGCTTGCCACATTATAATACCAAATTCATTTAATCAAACCACAGTCAGGAAATACGTCAAACTACTATCTAGCATGAAGAGCAAACAACAATCATGAACATGGCAATTCACACATATTTCATCATTCAATTCAGGATCTTAGGAACAAGATTCTAACACGATAGATATATACCTAAGGAAATCCTGAGAACATATGCACTATATCAACAACAATTAAGCAGCAATCGACTAACAAGAGTCAAACAACAGTTGAAACTCATTCATTCAGATCATACACATGTCATAGGAGTATTCAAAAACATCAACTGCAACTGGTTTTCTTACTTCTTTTAGGTTTTGAGTCTTAAAGTATTTAGGGGATTACACGAGGATTCCAAAGTAACACAAATGAACCTTCTAGATATATACAGCTAGGAAACTATAAGCACATTGCACATAATGTCCTAAACTTTCTAGCAATTCACACATTTGGCCATTTGATATAAAATTTTAGCAAGATCCTCTTCAACTAATACCCCATTAACTGCAAAACCATTTCAACAAGTATGAGTTAACCAAGAAACCCGTTTGATGATATAAAATTTGAATTCACTCTCCCCCTCAATCAATGACCCGTATTAAAGATTTGTAGTCGTTGATTGAGTGACAAATTTTATGCTTAATCCAAGTTTAAACAAATTTCATACAACACATATTCACCAAGTGTCTCACAAATAATTTTCAGAAGAATCATAGAATGAAAACTATTTGCATACAAAGAAGATTTCTCTTCCTTTTCAAGAAATGATGCACTGAAACGTACATCAGATCGGGGATGCACGGATATGAAGTAATCCATGCTCGGGTGAACTTCACCCATTTTTAGGAACAACCGTCTTTTAGGCGACGTGCTTTCCCCAGTTTGAAGCGCGGGCTGCTATCTAAAGTAATAGCAAGCCATTTAGACATGTTTTAATCCTCCATTTTAACTTCTGCTCGAGCTTCATTTAAAGACCCGTGCCATTATTGAATGACATTTCTAAGTCCGTAAATGTTATCGATAAACAGAAGACATGCCTAGGTGAAGCTATTTTTGGTATTTTCTAATTTTTTAATTTTTATGGTTTTTCTGGTTTTACGGTTGTCTATATACAATTAGCAGGTTTTCTCTATGACTATTTACAAGTTGGTATAAAATATGAACAAAAAATAAATGCAGCAAAATATATACAAGGATACGAACCAAAAACCATTACTCCTCAGCTTCCAGAATATCTCCGCTGCCATCACTTTACTTGCTGAAGAGTAATGTGAGCACATTAATTAGGGATTAATTCTGGCATTTCACTCTCCCCTAATTAGTGCTCTCCCCCAATCTAACAACCTTTCAGATGAACACCCATAATAGAAGAAAGAATTTGGATGAACGCCCATAATATGAAGAAGTCTTTTGATAACCGAATGCACGCCGTCTTTAGTCTTCTAACACATAGCGGAGAATGTAGAGAAGACTGTAGACTCGACCTTCTTCAAGATTGCCCAATATGGAGGAACAGAATACCAACCGCCTTCATCTCACCAAATTCCTTCCAGTAACCTTACATGTAACCCATCAACCCGCAGTATACACATGAGATGATAACACCCAACCGAGAATGAAGAATAGACTGACGACTCGGCCTTCTTCAGTCTTTAGTATAACACCAAAGTAACAAGTTGAACCACTAATCATCTATAGAATGTATCCATATTTGGATATTAAGCCCTGGTCACGTGAACCTGTTGTGCGTCCTTGATGTACACATTCTCTCTCCCCTGATGGTTACGATTAATCATACCATGACGTAAGATTTCAGCAGTCTGATACTTAGCGGTTCCAGCTTCAGTGGTTTAGCTTTCAGCGGTTTGGGGCTTAGCGACTTGCTTAAGATTTCAGCAGTCTGATACTTACTGTTGTGCAGTTTGTTCTTGAATTTATTTCTTGGTTAAATCTCAAAGAACTGTAAAATCCTGTACACAGTACGACATCTATTCCATGCACTGCATCTGATATCATCCAAGCAGCTGGGTCAGATAGCTATGTTTGATAGGACTGTCTATGAGTCTTGGGCACTGCTAATAATTAGCGCTTGTTTCTTCTCACTTTGACTATTCAACCGCACAAATTGATTACGAAGTTAATTTGATATTCCTTGCTTGAGGGTGAAGTTAGATTTCACGAAAGAGTCTACCTATTTTATCTTGAAATCGGGGATGGTTGGATGCATGATTTCAATGATAACTTGCTCGTGCTTATGATGTAAATTGAAGACTTGGGTTATCTAGTTTCCAGAAGTCGGGGTGGATGGTTGAAGACATGGTAAACTATCACTTAAAGGAGATACATTGTAGTACTCAGTGTCACACGTAGAAGACGTTGTGGATAATCGCAAGAGGTGATGAAAGTCTCATACTTTGTCAGGATAACATTAAGCACTTAAAGACTTAACACCGTTCTTCCAACAACAATGCAAGCTTAGGTAACAAATTTGAGTAATTCTACTTCATTTGCAAGATTGGTATATCGGGTTTCCTTCATCAAGTGGTCACAAATAGTGGTTTGTGTTCGAGGTTGGTTAGTTGGACAAAGATTTTAAAAGGTGTGATGTGATCTGTAATTCTCAAGATATTCTTTACCTAAACTGATGTTCACCAAAACCAAATCAGTCATGCCACATTCAATCTGTTACTGTCTCACGGTTTCTTCTTGGTTTTGTAAAATCCCGCGAAAGAACTTATTTCTTGGTTTAAATCATAGATTTGTAAAATCCCGTGATTATGAGCTATGCGCTCTTGACCATGATCGGGTTAAAACCATTATCAAAGTTCAGCTATAACATCACAAATGGCTGGATCGAGGCATTTAATCGACAAGATGTGACTACGGGGTTAGTTCGGTATTATTTATTTGAGGCTGAAGTGAAATTTCATGGGTGCGTGTACTTAGTATCTGAAGATTTCGGGGAGGTTGGATGAAGATTCTTCGAGATCCTTGTTCGAGCTTTCAACATTTACAATGACGAGGACTTGGATATCTAGTTATTTTTTCTTTCTCTCTATTGCAAAATAACTATCACTTTAAGGAGTCACGTTGTAGTGCTCAGTGTCACACGAAGTTGTGGATATCCAAGAGGTGATGTACGTCTTATACTTGATGGTTGGTTGGTTGAAGAGTATAGAGTACTTAGGGATTCGATGTTGCACGAAGTCTCTACACCGCTCTTTGTCACGCATTAGTACAAGTTTAAGTCACAAGTTCGGGTTATATTACTTCAGTCTCAAGTTCATCATATTGGGTATTTCTCCATCAGTGGTCACGACGTCAAGCCGACAAATGATAATGGGGTTGGTAACGAGTTAGATAAGAGAAGTAGTAAAGAGAGAGATAATGACGTCTGTACACATCAGTGCAGGCCTCGTTCTTCATCAGTATGACGTCTGTACACATCAGTGCAGGCCTCGTTCATCAAGAAAAGAAAAGTGTACGCTTGAGTGCACTTTATCTTCAAAAGAAGAGGAATCTTCTTATTTATGGCCATTCTCATCAACAAGTTGTTATGCTCTTTCCGTGCTTATTCAGTCTTCAAGTGGATCGGTGCATATAGGAGTATATTCTTATTCACTTGTTCTACCAAAAATTGCAGTTGGCAGGCATATGCAATTTTTGAGGGGGGGAAAGGGTGAATAAATGATAACGCTCATTTTGAACATGTTTTTATAGCATTATTCTTATGATTATGCATGTTATTTGGTTGTATTTATGAACATATTACACTTAAAAGGTGCAAAAGATGTGTTTAGGTTCAGGTACAACTATGTCGAAGGAAATAGAGAAAAAGATGAAGAAAAGTCGACAAAATCAAGTAAATATGCGCGAAGTAAAGTTTTCCGTTCAAGACAAAGATTCATGCTATGATTATGTTCAAGTTCAAGAGAAAGATGTGGAAATGAAGTCAAGAATTAGTGCCAAGAAGTGTGTCACAAGTGGGAATTATATGCTAGCTTTGAGTTGAAAGTTATGTGCAAGACTTGGTCTATACCCAAGGTTTCAGTTTCTATACCCGAGGTTTCAAGAAGGGGAGCTCATACCTGAGGTATTAGAATTCCTGCCTGAGGTATAGCCATCCATACCCTGGGTCTACATTTTCATACCAGAGGTATGCAGAAAAAATGATATGAAGAGTTGCATTTATTCTTCATTTTAAGCATCATTAACACCAAGGCCAATCATTAACTTCTAATCACTAAAGTTCCTGCATCATTATGACACTTGGAGCCCAAGTTGTTTTCTTGTTGGCTAAGGGGAAGTCTCCATATATACATGAAGAAAGAAACAAGAGAGAGACAATCAAGATACAACAAACTACCATAAAAAAATCTGTCACATTTCTCTCTTACAAGTGGGCGACAAGAGGAGGAAAACGCAGGAACAAGGAGGCTAAAATCTCATCAATCATTACTTCAATTACTTACGGATCGTTTTTGATTATTTCACAAGTGTTCTTCATTATTTGCAATCATCATTACAACATTTTGTAAGACTATTCAATCATGTTTACTAGTGATCAATTTCTTATGATTATTACTTTGTTTACCATGAATGGCTAAGTGCCTTATGCACTTGCCTGGATGATGTTTGAATTATGGTTCACTTGATTGGTTATGACTTATTGGTTCTAATATAAAAGAAAAGTTAACACTAAGAACGAATTGTGCTATTTTAAGTTTTCTCCACCAAAGAGTTATTAAGTTTGGGTAATTTCTATTGATGTATTGGGTTGAAAAAGACATTGTTAGTAAGTTAGTTGTAAACCTTTTTCTATGAGGGCTTTACCTTATGTATTGACCATTTCATAAGAAACTTAATTTAACTTGGAAAGCTAAATAGTGTGGTTGTTAATTATTTGTGAAACGAAAGTGAATCGGGTAATTGAGTTGTGTTAATCTTGGATTGATCAACTTTGAAATATTGTTTTTTTTTATAATCTCTAAATCTTGACGAGGATTGAAAGTGTGGGAAACAGTATAATTAGTACACCACTAATCGAATTAGAACACCATCTAATTTTTTGGTCATAATCAAATGGAACCAATGTCATAATCATGTCAAAGGAATTGTGCAAACTAGTCTAGGCAAGCGTAGTCTTTAAATTATTGAATTTACATCATCTTTATTTGCTTGCTAATTAGTATTGCTAGTTGGATTGCTATTTATTTGCAAAAATTCACATCACACAAACAAAACAAATCCTAGTGATCGACCTCGGCTTACCTCAATTATCTCTTACTACATACGGACGAGTATACTTGCTCGTATGTGTTTCGTTTGAATCTTTGGTAAATCGTGTTATAAATTTTAAAACTTGGACTCCTAACGGGTATATCCCTTGAAACACATCAAGTTTTTGGCGCCGTTGCCGGGGATTTGAATCTCGTTTGAGTGAGTTTTGCTTATAATAATTCATTAGTTTTAATCTTGCTAGTATTGTTACTCTTCAGCGTATTCTTTAGGTTCTCTCTAAAAAAAAAAAAAAAAAAAAAAATTCCTACATTTTTCCTCCATACCGCCGGTATAAATCAAAACCGGGTGGTATAATCTTACTGTTTGTCCATATCGCCGGCCAGAAAAATCAAACCGCCGGTATCACGTAAATTTTTTTTTTCTAAGTCCAAAACTGCCGGTATAAATCAAAACCGGGCGGTATAATCTTTCTGTCTCAAATTTCCTTTTCGAACTTGTCCATACCGCCGGCCCGTCCATAAAAAAAAAAAAAAAAAAATTAGTTTTTAAATCTTTTTCGATAGGCTCTTTTTTCTCGTGTATGACCACTCGTTCTTCTAACAAAGAATTAAGTTCACCATTGTCTAATCCCGAACGTTTATTTCGTAAAAAGAAAAATCCATTCATTCCACCCGATCAAAGAATTCCAAAAACCAAAAATCCACCATTTGAAAACCTTTTCGAAGTTCATCCAATCGTTAATCTTTTTCAAGAAATACCATTTCCAATGGCTGATGATCAACCCATGTGGGGTACCAATAGGGTAGTAGCTCCTACGCCCGAAGCCGCAATTATTCCCGTGAATCTAGGAGAAAATTTTACTATCAAAGGTCATCATCTCTCTATGATTAAAGACAACCAATTTGATGGTAGAGTTAAATCTGATCCACATAAAAATATTGCCGATTTCCTTGAAATTTGTGACATGTTTCGTTATGAAACTACCGATCCAAATTCAATCCGACTTAAACTTTTTCCATCGTCTCTCACCGGGGAAGCGAAAATTTGGTATAATGAATTAAGCCCCAGAGTGATCACAACTTGGGACCAAATGAGAAGAGCGTTTGTTGGACGTTTCTTTCCACCAGCCATGTTTGATCGACCCTTGGGTGAAATTCGTAGTTTTACTCAAAAAGAAGGAGAAAATCTTGTTGAAGCTTGGCTTCGAATGAAAAACATGCTCCGAAGTTGTCATGGGCATGGATTGTCTCGTGGTAATATTATCCAAATCTTTTACCATGGTCTAGATGACGCAACTCAAGGCATACTTGATGCCGGAGGAATTTTCCTTTATAAGACTCCTAATGAAGCTTACAATTTACTAGAAGACCGTGTACTTCTTAAGCTTGATTGGTCTAAAGATACCAAAACTAAACCTCAACGAAAAACGGTTGCATTTGCAGAAGCAACAAATGAAAATTCTAAAATCTTGGATATGATGAAAGATTTTACCTCTAAAATTGATTCCAAATTCGAAAGTATCCAAAAAGAAATCAAAGAAATTCGTGAGGGATGTACTCATTGTGGTGGAAATCACTCCTCATCCGATTGTGATGATAAACCCATGGGAGGTCCCGAAGCAGAAGCTAATTATGTTTCTGGAGGATATCGAGGAGGAGAATATCGTGGAAACTATTACGGTAGGAATTCTAGAGATTGGCAAGATCGTCCATCAAGGGATGATAACCGTTCCCAAACTCGTGATGAAAACCGTCAAACATCTTTTCATAATGAAAATCGTTCTCGTGAAACAAAAAACGAAGAATCTGAATTCGAAAAAACGATGCGTGAATTTGTGCATGCTAAAAAACAAACGAACGAATTTATGAAAAATCAATTCTTTATGCTCAAAAGCAAGGTTGAACAAGGTCAAAAGAAACATCAAGCTTCTATCCAAGATCTTGAGACCAAATTTGGTCGTCTTTCTGATCAATTCGCTGCAAGACCATCTGGTACTTTGCCAAGTAATACTCAAACCAATCCAAAACCATCATCATCTGGAAATTATCGTCCACCTCAAACAAGAAATGAGCAGGTGAATGCTATATATACTCGTAGTGGTCTATCTTATGATCCACCACCCAACCCAACCCAAACAACTCCTGTTGTCCAAAATGATAGTGAGGATGAGGTAGAAAAAGAATCTGAAGAAAATGAACCAGTTTCTACACCAGTTGATAAACCTACTCCAACACTCAAACCATATAAACCAAGAATTCCATATCCTCAACGTTTGAGGAAGGAAAAAATGGAAGAACAATATGGAAAGTTCATTGACTTACTAAAAGAAGTTAGAATCAACATTTTTCTTGTTGATGTTCTAGCTGGAATGCCCAATTACGGGAAGTTTTTGAAAGAACTTGTTAATAATAAAAGTAAAATGGAAAACATTTCTGCTACTTTCTTAAATGAAGATTGCTCTGCAATAATTGAGAATAAATTACCAAAGAAACTCGGTGATCCAGGAAGTTTTCTTATTCCATGTACCTTGGGAAATTCAATCACTTGTGATGCTTTAGCCGATCTTGGTGCAAGTATCAATCTTATGCCATACTCGTTGTATGCGAAACTTTCAATCAAAGCATTGAAACCAACAAGAATGAGTATACGATTAGCCAACCATACTATCCAGTATCCTGTTGGAATAGCTGAAAATATGCTTGTTCAAGTTGGAAAATTTGTTTTTCCTGTTGATTTTGTGATCCTTGAGATGGAGGAAGATAGCAAAGTTCCATTAATTCTAGGAAGACCTTTCCTAAATACAGCAGATGCTATCATTCGAGTAAAAAATAAAGAACTCAACCTTGGAGTTGGGGATGAAAGAATTTCTTTTTCGATTAATCAGGCAATGAAATATTCTCATGCAAATGATGACACTTGTTATAACATTGATGTTATCGATGATATAACAGAAGAAACATTCGATGAGTTGCTTGATGAAAGAATTACGACTCATCAAACATCTGGTCAAATCAGTGATGAAGATCTCGATAGAGAATTTGCTGAATTTATGCAGATTGACACCGAAGAAATTTCGGAGGAAGAAAATACTAACTTTGAAGAGTTAGAATTCAATAATGATATGAGAATCACAACCTCAATTGAAGAACCGCCGGTAGATCTAGTTTTGAAACCTCTCCCTGATCATTTGGAATATGCATTTTTGGAAGAGAATTCTTTTCTTCCAGTTGTCATATCTTCAAAACTTAAACCTGATGAAAAGGAACGACTAGTTTCTATACTCAAAAAGCATAAAGAAGCTTTTGCTTGGAAAACTTCTGATATTCCTGGAATAAGTCCAAACTTTTGCAAACACAAAATAAATCTCGAAACTGATTCTAAACCAGTTGTTCAAAGACAACGAATACTCAATCCAAATATGAAGGAAGTAGTTAAGAAAGAAATAATCAAACTTCTTGACGTTGGAATTATTTATCCTATTGAGGATAGCTCATGGGTGAGTCCTGTTCACTGTGTTCCTAAGAAAGGAGGAACAACTGTTGTAACTAATGAACGTAATGAACTTGTTCCTACAAGAACTGTCACTGGTTGGCGGGTATGCATTGATTATAGAAAATTAAATGATGCCACCAGAAAAGATCATTTTCCATTACCGTTCATGGATCAAATGTTGGAAAGACTTGCGGGGAACAAATACTTTTGTTTTCTCGATGGATTTTCCGGTTACTTTCAAATTCCTATTGAGCCAGCTGATCAAGAAAAAACCACATTCACGTGTCCGTTCGGCACATATGCTTGTAGGCGTATGCCTTTTGGCCTTTGTAATGCACCAGCAACATTTCAAAGATGCATGATTGCTATTTTTCAAGATATGCTTGAAACCTCTATGGAAGTATTCATGGATGATTTTTCAGTATTTGGAGAATCATTTGAGTCGTGGCTTAACAATCTTGATAAAATGCTTGAAAGATGCAAAACTTCTCATCTCGTACTTAATTCGGAAAAATGTCATTTTATGGTGACGGAAGGAATTGTCCTTGGTCACAAGATTTCGAGCAAAGGAATCGAAGTTGACAAAGCGAAAATTGATGTTATTGCTAAGTTACCACCCCCAACTAACGTTAAAGGAGTTAGGAGCTTTTTAGGACACGCGGGATTTTACCGTCGATTCATTAAAGATTTTTCAAAAATATCTCGTCCAATGTTGAAATTGCTTGAAAAAGATTCAGTCTTTGACTTCAATGAAGAGTGCATCAAGGAATTCGAAACGTTAAAAAACAAGTTAACAAATGCACCAATCATGGTTTCACCAGATTGGTCATTGCCGTTTGAACTCATGTGCGATGCAAGTGATTATGCTGTTGGAGCAGTATTAGGACAGCGAGATGGTAAACATTTTCGTCCTATATATTTTGCTAGCAAAACCTTGAATAATGCCCAACAAAACCACACAGTGACTGAAAAAGAATTGTTGGCTGTAGTTTTTGCATTCGACAAGTTTCGTTCCTATCTTGTTTTATCAAAAACAATTGTATTCACCGATCATTTAGCTCTGAAATATCTGTTTGCTAAACAAGATGCAAAACCACGTCTTATCCGATGGATTTTATTGCTTCAAGAGTTTGACATTGAAATCCAGAATAAGAAGGGTGCAGAAAATGTGGCGGCAGATCATTTATCTAGATTAGAAAATCCAAATTTAGAGGAATTCGGTGCAAACGAGATTGATGATTACTTTCCCGACGAAACTCTTATGGGAATTGAAGATGAAGAAATTCCATGGTTTGCTGATTATGCAAATTATTTAGCTGGAGGAATATTACAAAAAGGTCTATCTCATGCTGAGCGTAGTAAATTCTTTGCAAACTTAAAATATTATTTTTGGGATGAACCGTATCTATTCAAAATGTGCCCCGATGGTATAATAAGAAGATGCGTGTATGGTTCCGAAACTCGAAAAATTCTTGATGAATGTCATCATGGCCCAACCGGAGGACATTATGGACCATCCACCACCGCTAAAAAAGTTTTTGATGCGGGATTTTATTGGCCAACGATTTTTAAAGAAACACATACACTTGTGCAGAATTGTGATGCATGTCAAAAATCTGGTAGTCTTTCTCGTAGAGACGAAATGCCACAGAAAAGCATCCAAGTCTCTGAAATATTTGACATTTGGGGAATTGACTTCATGGGACCTTTTCCTAAATCTCATAAATTCGAATACATTCTCGTTGCAATAGATTATGTTTCCAAATGGGCGGAAGCAGAAGCCCTACCAACTAACGATGCACGAGTAGTTGTAAATTTTCTGAAAAAGCTTTTCTCTCGATTCGGAATTCAAAAAGCTTTGATAAGCGATAGAGGAACTCATTTCTGTAACCATCAAATGGAAAAAGCTATGAAAAGATATGGGGTCCACCACCGTTTCTCAACAGCATACCATCCTCAGACTAGTGGTCAAGTCGAAAACAACAATAGAGCTTTAAAAAGAATACTTGAAAAAACAGTTATGGATAATCCTTCTGTTTGGTCAAGGAAACTCGATGATGCTCTATGGGCGTTTAGAACCGCATATAAAACTCCAATTGGTACAACTCCGTACAGACTTATATATGGAAAGAATTGTCATTTACCATTTGAAATTGAACATCGTGCTTACTGGGCATTGAGGCAATGTAATCCTGATTTAAAAATCGCTGGAGAAAAACGATTTTTACAATTACATGAACTCGATGAATTGAGACTCCAAGCATATGAAAACTCAAAATTATACAAAGCTCGAACAAAAGCTTATCATGATAGGAAGCTAAGAATCCGTAAAGAATTCAAGGATGGAGACAAAGTTCTTTTGTTCAATTCAAAGTATAAATTCAAAGCTCCTAAACTCAGAACCAAATGGTTTGGTCCATTCGTGGTAAAACATGGTTTTCCATTTGGATATGTTGAACTATATGATAAGAAGGGTGGAACTTTCATTGTTAATGGACATCGAATTAAACTATATCATGATGAGGAGCAATTAAATGAAATGTCAAGTGAGGAAATACCACTTGAAATGCTTGATGAAAAGAAATATACTGCTATTCCTTTCATGGCACCTTTTCCAGCCGATTATAAAAAAGTAATACAATGGGCTGCGGAAACTGGTTACATCTGGGATGTTCTTCCTAGAACTTGCAACACCGCGACATTACATGATATTGATAAAACTGGAAAAGGAATAGTAAAAGAAAATGTGGTATATATTCCAAAGAAATTAGGAAAGAATCCTAAACACAATCCACCAAAGTAAGAAAGATTGAGTCAGGCTGATGACTCATTAATAAATTTAGCGCTTCTCGGGAGGCAACCCGTGTGTTTGTTTTTATGCCCCGATGGTTTTACCATAAGTGTGGGGGCCTTAATATTATGAATAATACAATAAAAAAAATATATTTTGCATTTTTGTTTTGATGATTATGCAGGTTAGGATGCTTGATCTTGAAATCAAATGAAATCCTCCTATTTCTTATGCTCAGGCAATATCATTTCTCTTATGTTTCATTTCCCTATTTTCATGATTTATCGTTCTTAACATTGAGGACAATGTCAAACTTAAGTGTGGGGGGAGGAAATAGGAAATGATCTTGAATTTTTAAAATTCTTTTCTATAAATTTGAGCCTATTTTTAAATTTGTTTGCCCCATTGATCTAGTTGTTTTCTCACGTTGAGAATATTGATAAAGAATAACTAGAGTTATCCACTAATAAAACATGTAATTTTTGAAAATTTGAGATGTGTCCTGATTGGCATTGCAATCCATTTTTGGATTGATAACATTGATAGCACAACTATAACCCATTCAACTAAATATGTGAGGATTTGAAGCCTATTCTTATATAGCATATATCTTTTATGCTCTAATCTTCTTGCTATGAGTGTGCCAGTGATCTTATTTATTCTAGAACTTGTACTTGCAAATCATTACCAGACCGTAGTGAGATCACATTCGTGTGATATAAATGTATTCGCGTGATAAGAGGCTACCTTAGGAATTAAACCAAATGGCCTTCCATTTCACACATATTGATATATTAGCTAGCCACATTGGTTGGTTAACCTCTTCCATGGACCCATTTGTTAGCACTCATTTTAAGTGCTAGATTCCATTAGTACACCCTCTGAGCCAGTCTTTTCATTTTGTTACACCAGAAAAATATAAAAATATTTCTCACCTTTAGCTTTAACCTTACCCTTAGTCAAGTCTTGGTTGGTTACTAGCTACTTGGAAAGATGGTTGTTATGTGGGAATCCTTGAAAATGAGAAAGTTACGAACTCCATGATAATCTCATGGATTATATAATGTAAAATAAAAAAAAAAAAAAAAAAAAATAGAATAAGTAGCCAATGAGCTATGAATGTATGATATCAATGAAGAATCTCAAGTTCAAAGGAAAGTGGTTGATGTAGCTAGTAGCACTTGGTTGGAGACTTTGGCTATTTGTAAAGTTTTTTAATATTAAAACCAAATATATATATATATATCCCATGTCTTATCCTTACCCCTTTTGACTTTGTGAAGTTATCAAGTGTAATGACATGTGGTGACCATCCGATTTCTTGAGGAATGAGATAGCGTTGTTAGCGATCTAAGGTTATCCTTAGTGACCATCCGTTATTTGATAATTCGAGACTTCGTTGTTAGCGAGCTATTATGTTTTACATGAGATAGTGACACAATAGTCTTATATCACCCTTGAAACCTTAAACCCGAATAAAAGTCCTCTTAGATGTTTACATTTG
The DNA here is from genome assembly GCA_021014915.2 of Artemisia tridentata subsp. tridentata. Taxonomy (NCBI): domain Eukaryota; kingdom Viridiplantae; phylum Streptophyta; class Magnoliopsida; order Asterales; family Asteraceae; genus Artemisia; species Artemisia tridentata. The sequence continues at coordinate 203,892,251 of CP139508.1, forward strand.
GTGCTTACGCCACGTCGGTTGAGTTTTGTTTCTTGTACAAGCGTATGGTAATATTTGGATTATATCTGCGCAATGAGTGTGATTATATTATATTTTCCAATCGCTACAAATGAGTGTTGAGTGAATCATACTTCATATTCCTTTCGTGAGGTGTCTTAATATGTTATCAGGCAAGAGAATCATTAAGGTATTGTCAAACATCTCATCTTTTCATTTATAAGCCTATATAGATGGATCTTATCTTGTACTTGTGCTAGATAGATTTGCATCTCGTTTTTATCATATGGATTTTCTTAAAAGCTAGATTTGCTTGGGGGCAAGCAAAGTGTAAGTGTGGAGGATTTGATAACGCTCATTTTGAACATGTTTTTATAGCATTATTCTTATGATTATGCATGTTATTTGGTTGTATTTATGAACATATTACACTTAAAAGGTGCAAAAGATGTGTTTAGGTTCAGGTACAACTATGTCGAAGGAAATAGAGAAAAAGATGAAGAAAAGTCGACAAAATCAAGTAAATATGCGCGAAGTAAAGTTTTCCGTTCAAGACAAAGATTCATGCTATGATTATGTTCAAGTTCAAGAGAAAGATGTGGAAATGAAGTCAAGAATTAGTGCCAAGAAGTGTGTCACAAGTGGGAATTATATGCTAGCTTTGAGTTGAAAGTTATGTGCAAGACTTGGTCTATACCCAAGGTTTCAGTTTCTATACCCGAGGTTTCAAGAAGGGGAGCTCATACCTGAGGTATTAGAATTCCTGCCTGAGGTATAGCCATCCATACCCTGGGTCTACATTTTCATACCTGAGGTATGCAGAAAAAATGATATGAAGAGTTGCATTTATTCTTCATTTTAAGCATCATTAACACCAAGGCCAATCATTAACTTCTAATCACTAAAGTTCCTGCATCATTATGACACTTGGAGCCCAAGTTGTTTTCTTGTTGGCTAAGGGGAAGTCTCCATATATACATGAAGAAAGAAACAAGAGAGAGACAATCAAGATAAAACAAACTACCACAAAAAAATCTGTCACATTTCTCTCTTACAAGTGGGCGACAAGAGGAGGAAAACTCAGGAACAAGGAGGCTAAAATCTCATCAATCATTACTTCAATTACTTACGGATCATTGTTGATTATTTCACAAGTGTTCTTCATTATTTGCAATCATCATTACAACATTTTGTAAGACTATTCAATCATGTTTACTAGTGATCAATTTCTTATGATTATTACTTTGTTTACCATGAGTGGCTAAGTGCCTTATGCACTTGCCTGGATGATGTTTGAATTATGGTTCACTTGATTGGTTATGACTTATTGGTTCTAATTGTTGATACAAAAGTTAGGCGTTCCTTGTTTTCGTACCAATTAGATCTTAATGCTTGAGACCTGTGCACTAAGAAAACAAAAAGATACCGTTAGGCTTATCGTGGGATTGTATCCCACGATTATCCTCCAGCGTGAGAGTAAGTAATCGATTTTAGGGTTTAGTTGAAGAGTTAGGGTTGTAGATCGTACATTTAATGAGAGTCGAGAGACTCTTTATATACACACGAAACCCTAGTTGGTTTCGTGTTCCTCACTCCTCAGCGTATCCCGCATGGGTCGGTTATTTGATACATATCTCATAAATAAGAGATATCCTATATCAAGACCATAAATAACTTCGGGTTTGGGCCATCGTGAGCCCAAGCCGTTATCTTGATAGCCCATTCGTGATGGGCTTGAGCCCATTCGTGATGGGCTTAAGGGTTAGTAGCGTCCATTGGTCGGGTTCGTGACCCGAATGCGGACTATACGTCATCATGTCCCCCCAGTCTAGTATGCGTAGTGTAACGACTGCGGATGCTAGACTAACAAATGTAGCAAAAATATTCCTCGATGCGTAGCGGGGAAGTTTCAAGTGTTTTCCGCCAAAATTAGCAAATTAATCTAGTCCAAGTACATCCGTATCTCCTTCGAAAATCGTGAGGGGTGGGTGAAAAGTGCTTTACCTTTTGGGTTCCCAGCCACACGATTGGAGCAAGTGGGGTACATGTGTCATCCATCCACGAATATGTGTAACCCTATATAAAGGTTAGCCGTCGTTTCACTGTGGCTACCACAGTAAAAAACGTCATTTTCCACCATTGTTAAAGCTTCAAACAGCAATTAAAAATCAACGAAAGCTAAGGTAATAGCGCCTGCGCTTCAGAATCCTTTAAATTCTAACCATGGTGCTTCAGTTATCCGATTTTAATTCCGATATATCTGCGGACGAACTTCGTCAGTTCACCTCAGATTATTACATCCCTCTCGCATTGCACCCGGTAGTTCCGGTGGCGAATGCGTCAATAGCGAATTTCCCGCAAGGGAAAGTAGGGGTATACACGCGTTTTTTTCGAATTTGCTAACCAGCGTCCGCCCATTTCCCTCTTTTTGTGTGATATTCTAAACCACTATCGTCTTCATATTTCCCAGCTGCACTGTATAGGTGCAGCAAAAATAACCAATTTTGAGGTAAATTGTCGCCTGTTGGCGATTGAACCCACAATCCATCTATTCCGCGCGTTTTGCCACACGTCGTGGTCAAATGGGTGGGTGTCCTTCTCCAAGCACGCAGGGCCACTGCAGTGCTATACGGAGAAGTTAGACGCACTGAGGGTTTGGAGGGAAAAGTTCTTTTGGGTTGATAGTGCATTTTTTCCATGGATTTTTGAGTTCTATACTCAAGAATCATTACCGAGAGATGAGCGTCCCTTCCCCGGAACGTATAGCACAGAGGATGCGAAGACCATTAATGCCAACCGCATACCGATCAAGGCGTATCCAGAGGAGTTTTTGGTGCACATGGGCATCAGTCGCAATTACTTCGGTAGTCCGGAGGAAGTGCCAACTTTTTTGGACGAGAATAGCCGGGGTGGGTGCTTGTCTCTTCCTTCCTCTTCACTTATTAGTTGTAAGCGTTCTTCCCTTTGTAGTTTAGCTAACTTATTTTGTGTTTGTTTATTGTTTGTCGCGCAGAGATGGATCTATTCAGTGTTGTTCGCTTGGAGAGGCCAAAACAAGTGACTGTAGGGGTGTGCCCTTTGAGAGATGGCGAGGAGCCAATTCTTCAGGCTACTGCAGGGCGCACGATGGAAATCGTGCAGGAGGAGTCAGAGGATACGCCCCCAATTATTTTAGAGGCGAATCCTCTGCGCAACTTTCCCACACCTGAAGTACAAATCCATGTAGAAGAGCTTTCGCAGACTGATTCGTCAGAAAGTGGGGAGTTTGCCATGTCTGAAAGTGGGCAAGAAGGCGCTGGCCAAGGGGTGAAGCGCAAGAAAGCTGCTGGAGATGATGGCGCTGGTACGTCCAAGAGGAGGCGCCATCTCATCTCTAGTTAGCCATCATCATCATCAGAGGAGAATGCGTTGCAGAGGGATACAACTGAAACTCCTTCCTTCAAGTAAGTAATTAGGCTTGTATCTTTAGATCTGCACTCCTTTATTCTGCAATGATATAATAAAGTAGCTCTGTTATCTACGTGCAGTGTTGAGGCTGCTGGTGATGATGCTACGAGCGCTGGGGAATCTCCCCCAAGGCGAGTCCTTTGCCTGCTGATCATCTTGCGCAGGGGGGCCAAGAATCTGGGATAAAGGCTCCTGAAGATGTTCCTACAGATCAGTTGATTGAGGAGCTGTGTTTGGCTGCTGCGCAGCAAGGCTCATTGGTTGCACAGCTGAAGGCTAGATATGCGGGTGAGGGTAGTAGCTTGGCGCAGAAGGATAAGGAGATTGCGCTACTGAAGGCGCAGTTAGCTGATGCTCGGGCTGAAGTGGAGTCAACCACTGTGTATGCTCAGAAGATTGCTGATGAGAGGCTATCCTTGTTCGCTCAAGTGAACCAAGAGCGTGCTAACTTCAAACAATACAAGGCTTCTTGTCTTTGGGTTTTGAAGTATTTGGAGAATGGGAAGAAGGAGCACTTCGCTAATTTGGAGGAGTTCCGCAAGTCCATAGGGTGTTTGCTGGAGAAACAGGAGAGCAAGCTGCGTAAGCTTAGCATTGAATATGATGAAGAGTTGTACCCTCACTTGGTGTCAACCATTGCTGAGCGCAGGTGGCTTATCAGCCATGGCTTGCGCCTTGCTGCCTTGAGAACGCTGGAGTCTCAAGAGGTGAAAGACTCCTTTGGGGATGTTGTTCAGTGTGCGCTGGCGCGTGGTAAGGCAGAGGCTATAGAGGAGCTATGTGCGAACAAGATCTTGACTGTGCCCGCCGCCCAAGTACCGGGTTACAACGAGAACGCTTATGATGATCTTGTTGCTGCGATGGAGAAGTTGAAGCTTTTGGAGCTTCCTCATATTGCTCAACTGGAGCGCGACCAGGATTATCCCATAGGTGTAATTATGGAGGGGCTGACTTTGGCTAGGCACACAGCAGATGACGCTGAGGCACAGCCTGATTATTTTTTGAAGCCCGATGTGTCGCAGCTGCACGTACCCATCTTTGCTTGTCTGTGTGATATGCTGAATCCTTTCGCTCTTGAAAATGAAATTCCTCTAAAGAAGTCCCTAGAGGCCCATGAGATGAGACTTGCAAAGAAGTAGGGTGTGAAGGGTAAAGCCATCCTTTGCGGTCTTGGTGCGGCCCACATTCCGAGGTCCGATGGAGTGCCCGTTAGCGTGCCAACGGTGTCACCCAAGGATGTTGACCTGTTGAAGAAGCTTGAAGAGGCTGGTAGTGTGGCGCGCCAAGTGGGCAGTTCAAGGCTTAAGCGCACACGTAGTATATAGGCTACTTAGATGTAGTGATGTTTTGTAACAGGTTCACTTTTTGTTGCACATGTGCATGTTGAATCTATATTGTATATGGACTCGTAGTCTACAATAAAATGTTGAAAGTACGATTGTACGTATATTATGTGATTGTGGTTATAATGTTTGTACTTAGTTATTTTGTCTTTGTGTAAAAGACGTCTATGTTGTGTCTAACATAGCAACTTGTTATGTACATACTTAAGAAAATTTATAAAAAATCCATAATCGTGTATGAAGTTCATAAAATTTACAAATTTATTGGTTGATTATGCATTGTACTGCAAATATCATATCAAGGAGTTAAGTGTCTTAGTTCCTGAATTGTTAAACGCGCACAGTGTGCATTGTTGTGTATCCGTCGTGAGATACACATTGAACTTACTCCAACGTCTTGAGAGTAAGGTGTTTAACAAGGATGCGTGATCCGATGTTGATGGGTTTGCAACCCTCTTACTCAACGAGTTTTTTAGTAGGTTTACTCATCCTTTTACCATCGTGGGTTTTTATAAGTGCATGCACGCCATGTAGGCAGAAAATAAAATAACAACAATATTGAGACATAAATAACATGTAAACAATAAAGTGAAATGTGTCACAGAATTAGCTAGAAACCGCGACATTTGAATTAATACTTGCAAGTTTTTGTAAAAAAGAAAGACATTTGCCTAAATGAAACAAAATGTAAATACACGGATATTTATTAAGCACTTACTAAAGTGCGGAGGTGTCCGTGTGTGAGGTCGTAACCTTTCCTAAAGATAGCATCTCTTGAGATTGCAAACATTCCATGTGCGCTGTAGCTCGCAGCCATCCATGTCACGCAGCTTGTATGCGCCTTTACCTAGTGCTTCAACGACCTCATAGGGTCCTTCCCACTTCGGTCCAAGTTTACCTGTATCTTCTGTGTGACTTGCATCATTAGCGCGATATACAAAGTCCCCTGGTCTGAATGAGGTGCTTCGAACTTTAGCGTCGTAATATCCCTTCATTTTTGACTTGGCTTTTGCTTCACGTATAGCTGCGCGTTCACGCCTTTCTTCCAATAGGTCCAAGTCGATACGTCGTTCGTCGTCATTGGTTGCGACATTAACTTCCGCGGTTCGAATAGTTGGCATCCCAATTTCAGCTGGTATGACAGCTTCTGTCCCATTGACAAGAGAAAAAAGGAGTGTCTCCATTGCTAACTTTGATTGTCGTGCGGTGCGCCCATAAGACATGCGACAATTCATCCACCCATCTTCCTTTGTGCTTGTCCAGGCGCGCACAACCTAAACCATTGGTTTGTGGGTGTTTAACTGACGCGAAGTGTTGTGTGATATTTAGTTCTGCGCACCAGTCTTTGAACGGATTATCGCGGAATTGTTTTCCGTTGTCCGAAACAATCTCCCCAGGTAATCCAAAGCGGCATACAATATTTTCCCAAACGAAGCGTTTTAATTGATTACCTGTGATTGTCGCCACTGCTTTCGCTTCAATCCACTTAGTGAAGTAGTCTATTGCCACAATAAGGAATTTCAGTCCTCCTGCTGCGACAGGGAAGGGACCCGCAATGTCGATACCCCATTTATAGAATGGCCATGGAGAAGTGATAGGCGTTAGCTCTTGTTGTGGTCTGCGCGGGATGGGTCTATGAACTTGGCAGTCGTTACATTTCTTTATCGCATCACGTTGCATAGTGGGCCAGTAGTATCCTGAGCGCAATGCTCGTGCTACGACGGATCGTGGTCCTGATTGCATACTGCATGAACCAGCGTGGATCTCTCGGAGTACGTAGTCTGCCTGAAGAGGTCCAATGCACCGAAGCCATGGTTGTAGGAATGAGCGCCGATATAGGATACCATCTCTAAGTTCGAACCTCTGCGCTGTGCGCCGTATCAGTCGAGCATCCTTCTGCTCATCGGGCAATTTGCCCTTGCTTATAAATTCGATAATAGGGGTCATCCACGTGGGATTCTCCTCCTCTATTACCGTGGATATCTCCATCTCCGAGATGGATTTATTTTTTAGAATCTCCACCAGCACTTGTTTTCACAGGTGCGCAAAGCTTGTAGATGCGATTTTTCTTAGCGCATCCGCTTTTTTGTTTTCACCTCTAGGGACTTGTTTAATTGTAAACCTGTCAAAACCTTGAATTAGTGACTTTGTCTTGTCGAGGTATTGGACCATGTTATCCTCTTTAGCCACATATTCGCCCAACACATGGTTGGCTACTAATCGAGAATCCACATTCGCTTCTAGGTTGCGTACGCCCATTCGAGTTGCAATGCGTAATCCAGCGATTAGAGCTTCATATTCTGCCTCGTTGTTCGTGGCTGTGAATTCAAAGCGCAGTGCGAAAGTGAATTCCATTCCTTCTGGATTAGTGAGGATAAGGCCAGCGCCCGACCCATCCACGCATGAAGATCCGTCTGTGAACAGGACCCATGGTTCTTGTAGTTCTGCCTTGTTCAGTGGAGGTGCAGCATCGGTGTCTAGTTTTTCGATGATGAAGTCTGCTAGTATTTGCCCCTTAACCGCAGTGCGTGGTCTATAGGAGATGTTATACTCGCCTAGTAGCACACTCCATTTTTGTAATTGCCCCGATACGTCAGGTTTAGAGATAACTTGCTTGATAGGTTGGTCTGTGATCACCGCTATTGGATGCGCTTGAAAGTATCTACGCAGTCTTTTGGCGGCAAATACTAACGCCAAGACCAACTTCTCCATTGGGCTGTAGTTAATCTCTGTCTTCTTGAGTGCTTTGCTTACAAAATATACCGGTGTTTGTACGGAATTCCTATCCGTCAGTAGCACTACGCTGACCGCTCCATGAGTCGCAGATAAGTAGACGATTAACTCCTCCCCTGGTCGGGGTGCGACTAGCTTAGGAAGCGCTGCTATATGTTGCTTAAGCTGTGTGAAAGCCTCTTTCGCTTCCGTAGTCCAACGAAAGTCTCCCTTTTTTGTACACTTCTTGAGTGTTTTAAAGAGAGGAAGTGACTTATCCGCTGATTTGGACAGGAATCTGTTCAAACTGGCTAGCTTTCCATTCAGAGACTGAACTTCTTTCAACGTGCGTGGTGAAGGGAGTTGGATGACAGCCTCTGTTTTTTCTGGGCATGGCTTAATGCCATCTGGTTCTATCAAGTATCCCAGGAACATGCCTTCTGTAGCGCCAAAAGTGCATTTCTTAGGATTTAACTTCATGTTGATCTTTCGTAGTGTTCTGAATGTTTCGTCAATGTCGCGCACTACTTCGTCTTCAGTATGGCTTTTTATGACAAGGTCGTCCACATAGACCTCTAGGTTGCGGCCCACTTGCTTTTCAAATGCATTATCTACCAATCGCTGGTAGGTGGCACCCGCATTCTTCAGGCCAAAAGGCATCTTTGTGTAACAAAAGACACCTTGGCTTGTGTGGAAGGCTGTTTTTTCCTCGTCTTCCTTAGCCATTTGGATTTGGTGGTACCCTTTGTATGCATCTAAGAAACATTTAAAGGGATATCCGCACAAAGATTCTACCTTTCAGTCTATCTCTGGCAGTGGGTAGCAGTCCTGTGGACATGCTTTGTTGAGGTCAGTGAAATCCACGCACATCAGCCAACTACCATCACTCTTCTTGACCATTACTGGATTGGAGAGCCAGTCGTGGTAATAGACTTCTCGCATGATGCCTGCGTCCACAAGCTTGTGTACTTCTTCCAGAATGGCTTTTGCGGGCTCTGGAGCCTGGCCGCGCTTTTTCTGCCGTACTGGGGAATATCCTTGTCGGATTTTCAACTTGTGTTCTGTGATCGAGCGTGGCACACCGGTCATGTGCTTTGGTTCCCATGCGAAGATATCCAGATTCCTTTGCAAGAGCGCGCACACGGCCGCTCTTCCTTTGTCAGACAATGATCCTCCGATCAATACTTCTTGCTCCGGATAGTCAGGGTGAATTGCAACCTTCAGATTTGGTACTTTAGCTGTGCTCTGTTCTGGGGTGTGCGTCGTCTCGCATGTAATCGTGTTACACTCTCCTGGTGGCGCAGCGCTATTGTAGATGGTGACAATGCCGCCTTCTACCGGAAATTTGAGCATCCCATGCGCTATGGACGGTACTGCGCGCATTGCTGAAATTCCTGGTCTTCCAATAATTCCATTGTATGGTGAAGGAGATCTGATCACCATAAAATTCATCCAGGCTGTCGCGGAGTGTTCCTTATTACCGACAGTGACTAGTAGTCGCAGTTGCCCCATGGGCCATATCTTTTCTCCTGTGAAGCCAGTCAACGAAGTCGTGGCTGGGCTTAACTGTCTTTGTATCTTAGGGGGCAATCTCTTGAAACAATGCTCATACATTATATCTGCTGATGCCCCTCCATCAACATACATGCGGTGGATATCGTGACCCCCCGCATTTAACTCAATGGTGAGTGGTTCCGCCACTGCGTTGTCCGTAGCCAAGGTCGGGAAAGAGATTTCGCTTCCATGAGAAAATTTCTGGCTGACCTTTTGCCTAGTCTTTCGCTGCCATGATTGTATCATGTAGATCGTGTCAGCCTTGTCCTTAGGTGCTTCTTTCTTGCCCCCAGTCTTTTGTTTGTCTTTTCCATCTTTAATATTCTTAACTAGATGGTCCAATCTGCCTTCTTTTACTAGCTTCTCAATTAATTGGCGCAATTGGACACACTCATTGGTTGTGTGGCCCTTCTGTGCATGATACTCGCAGTATCCGTTCCCTACGCGCCGATCTTCTGGGGTGCGCATCGGTGGGGGTCTCGGAAATTTCGCGCCTTCCGTCGCGAATATCTCTTTTGGAGTCTTCGTTAGTGGGGTATACTTGTCGTTTCCCCGTCCGCCCCCTTGACTGCGATAGCTTTTGTTGCGATTGCTACTCTGGTCATTGGATTGTCTCCTTGGCTCTTCTTGTGACCTATAGTTTGAGTAGCCTTTCTTGCTATCCGTAGCGGCGGCTTCTCCTTGAATGAAGGACCTCGTGCGCTTCATAAGTTCATCAAAGGTTTGGGGAACCCTATCATTTAACTTTTTGATAAGGTCTGGGTTATTGATTCCGTTCATAAACCCTGAGATCTTTAGTATTTCGGGGCATGCCTTGACATGTATGCATTCATCCTTATAGCGCTCCATAAAAGCGCTTGTGGATTCCCCTTGGCGCTGTTTTACTCTAGCGAGTTCGACAGGGTTCTTGGCGCACTTCTTCCGCTGAGTGAAGTTCAAACGAAACGCCTTCCGCAACTCTTCAAACCCATTGATGCTTCTACGTGGAAGCTTACTGAACCAGTTTCGCGCATTCCCCACTAAAGTAGAGTTAAACATGTGGCACCACACAGGTTGTGGCCAATTTTCGATGGTTGCTGCTGATTCGAAAAATTTTTAGGTGGTCATCAGGATCACCTGTCCCATCATAAGTCTTAACATTAGCGGGCATGCGCCTTTTTTTATCTTCTGAAAAATCACCGATGCGCCGAGTGAATGCGTCAACCTTTTGGCGGCGCCGGGGACGAGACATATCTTCGTCTTCCCAGTCGCGGGATCTTCCCCTAGACTTCCAGTGTCCTGTTTCTTTGTCCTCGTTGTCCGAGGAGTCACTTGAGGATGAGCTTACCCTTTTGCAGCGCTTGCGCCGACTATCCTCGGAATCCGAGCTTGAAGGGCTTTCACTTGGGAGCATCGTCGCCCAAGTCTATCATGGATCCTGCGACTACCAAGTCTAGCGTGGACATTGGTGCGCCGTCCATCATCTTCATGCTTCTCCAGAGACTCCAAGTCGGCTGCTTCATCGTCCACAACTTTCCTTCCGATCCTGGTAAACACTGGATGTCAGCGGCCACCCTTCTCGCGCCTTTCCTTTTGGTAACGCGGTGGGGATGCTTCATGCTCAGGGTCAAAGTTGAGTCTGGCTTGCAGACTCTGACTTGACCTCTTTTTTCGCTTCCTCTCGCATCAGCGCAGCCAAGGTTTCATAGTTTTGGGACTCAAAATCACTAGGCGCTAGTTCAGGCGTGACTCCTTCTAGCGCGAGGATGTCTGTTTCCAACTCAGGACCCTTGTTTCGGATAGGCGCATTTGGCGGCTCAGTGACGTTTAATTCTGGCATGGTGAAAGGAGTGCGCAACAGATCTACCACGCTAGTGGTTGTTGTAGTAGCCTGGGTAGCCCTTATGGGCGGTTCTACTGCGGTAAAAGCCAGATCTGAGTACGATCCTAGGCTTTTGGGCGCACTGGTTGTCCCAGAGGCCTGCTTAGCAGCTGCATCAGTTTGCTGCTTCATACCTAGTAGGTCGTCATGCATTTTCTTTGTCTACGGAGTCCGCTGATTTGGGTTTCCGTGCTTCGTCATTCTAGTTCTTCGTAGAGTTCCTAGTGTTGGGTCCCACGGATGGCGCCACTTGTTGATACAAAAGTTGGGCGTTCCTTGTTTCCGTACCAATTAGATCTTAATGCTTGAGACCTGCGCACTAAGAAAACAAAAAGACACCGTTAGGCTTATCGTGGGATTGTCTCCCACGATTATCCTCCGGCGTGAGAGTAAGTAATCTATTTTAGGGTTTAGTTGAAGAGTTAGGGTTGTAGATCGTACCTTTAATGAGAGTCGAGAGACTCTTTATATACACACGAAACCCTAGTTGGTTTCGTGTTCCTCACTCCTCAGTTATTTGATACGTATCTCATAAATAAGAGATATCCTATATCAAGACCATAAATAACTTCGGGTTTGGGCCATCGTGAGCCCAAACCGTTATCGTGATAGCCCATTCGTGATGGGCTTGAGCCCATTCGTGATGGGCTTAAGGGTTAGTAGCGTCCATTGGTCGGGTTCGTGACCCGAATGCGGACTATACGTCATCACTAATATAAAAGAAAAGTTAACACTAAGAACGAATTGTGCTATTTTAAGTTTTCTCCACCAAAGAGTTATTAAGTTTGGGTAATTTCTAATGATGTATTGGGTTGAAAAAGACATTGTTAGTAAGTTAGTTGTAAACCTTTGTCTATGAGGGCTTTACCTTATGTATTGACCATTTCATAAGAAATTTAATTTAACTTGGAAAGCTAAATAGTGTGGTTGTTAATTATTTGTGAAACGAAAGTGAATCGGGTAATTGAGTTGTGTTAATCTTGGATTGATCAACTTTGAAATTTTTTTTTTTTAATAATCTCTAAATCTTGACGAGGATTGAAAGTGTGGGAAACAATATAATTAGTACACCACTAATCGAATTAGAACACCATCTAATTTGTTGTTCATAATCAAATGGAACCAATGTCATAATCATGTCAAAGGAATTGTGCAAACTAGTCTAGGCAAGTGTAGTCTTTAAATTATTGAATTTACATCATCTTTATTTGCTTGCTAATTAGTATTGCTAGTTGGATTGCTATTTATTTGCAAAAATTCACATCACACAAACAAAACAAATCCTAGTGATCGACCTCGGCTTACCTCAATTATCTCTTACTACATACGGACGAGTATACTTGCTCGTATGTGTTTCGTTTGAATCTTTGGTAAATCGTGTTATTAATTTTAAAACTTGGACTCCTAACGGGTATATCCCTTGAAACACATCAATAAACAACATGTCAGTCTTCAAGAATCGTCAAGCGGAGCTACTTACCGTTGATGGTATTAATATTCACTAGTTCAATCATCAAAAATTGCAGTTGGCAGGCATATGCAATTTTTGAGGGGGGGGGGGGGGGAAGGGTGAATATTATTCTACATGTTGATTGATGATTGAGAAATGGTCATACGACTCCTGAATACGTCAGTTCAGGAGTCGTGCAAACCATGTTCCTCCAATACTATTCTTCCTTCGTCCATTAAGGTGTTGAAGAACATGGTCAGGGAATGCTAATCGACATCGTCTCACGGGCTGATTCAATCAGTAACAAAGGGTTTCTAGTCAATGCTTCATGTATACGTCATCAGGCTACATCTACACATAATGATGATGATTCTGATTAATCATAACCATCATGGGGGAGAGAAATGTGTACACCAAGGACGCACAAAAGGTTCACGTGATCGAGCTTAATCGTGTATCCCGGTTTTGAAAAGCCGCAGAGATGATCAGTGGTTCAACTTGTCACCTTGGTATTAACGTTTCAATGTTAAGTATCAGACTCCTGAAATCTTAAGCAAGTCGCTAAGCCCCAAACCGCTGAAAGCTAAACCACTGAAGCTGGAACCGCTAATATTCAAACCTCTGGAGACTAAACCCCTGAATCCTGAATCGCTACGATCTGACCCGCTGAAACCGGAACTGCTAGTATATAAACCGCTGGATACTGAACCAATACGATCTGACCCGCTGTAACCGGAACCGCTAAAATTCACATCGCTGTTGACGGAACCGCTAGGAAACTCGCGCTAATTCTCCCCCTCAAAAAGGGCATGAAATGACCTTTTTGCCAAAAATTGAAAGTTCGTGATGGTTGTGAATTTGTCAGGCACAATACATGGAAAGAAACAAATAAAATTACTGCAACGACGATGGAGATTAAGACACTCTTGTAGTAACCCCTTGCTTGTCTCCTCATCAACGGCTTAGTAGATTAACAAAGTCACTGAAGCTCGTAATATGCCAAAGCCGCTTGATGAAATGTGTTTATCTTAAGAGTGATTAAAAGGTTAAGACACGTCTCTAAACAATCCACCTCGTCTTTAAGTCTGACCACCTCTTGAGAAGATCTTGAACTACAATCCCATTAGAAGCTTGAGAAACAACAATCACTTGATGAGGCTTGATAAAGGACAAGTTCGCGACTTATACTTGCACTAAAATCGTGATTTAGAACCTATATTGAGCACAACAACGTAACTCCTTTAAATATAGGTAGAGATATATACCCAACCTTCCATCCTTTATTGTATATATCCACTTCTTGAACATCCAAGTCTAATCACCTTAAATACGCTCGAGCAAGGGTCATCAAACATCGTGCATCCATCCACCCCGAGATGTTTGTGACACTAAGTACACCAACCCGTGAATTAACAAACCAATCAAGTTACCATAATTTCCCAATTCCTGCCGATCTCGAAGCACAAACTTATCCCGAAAAATTGGTCAAACCCCGTAAGTTTTATTATGTCTAAATTCAAGTCCCGCCTACATGTCCAAAAATTAATCTCACGGGATTTTACAGCTCTTGAGATTTAAACCGAGAAATCGAATCTTTCGCGGGATTTTCTAAAATCTACAAGAGAAACCGTGAAATCACCCAGAATACCCAAGAGTGAAGTGCAATGCTAATCTTTCAAATTCAAGTCACAGAAATCAAGTCACAACTTGATCAAATCGCAACAAGTCAAGTCACAATTTGTCAAGGTGCCACAAGACAAATCGCAATCAACCAAATCGCAATAAGTCGAATCGCAAGTGTTAACTCTCAACGTCAAATCGCAATTGGTAGCATCGCAATCAGTCGAGTTGCATCAAGTCAAATAACAACTTGTCAATTTGCAATTAATCAAATTGTAATTTGTCAACTGTAACTCAAATTGCAAAGATCAACTTGAAGGCTTACTCAAATCGTAGGCTCCAATAGGACAATGCTGCCCAATCCACAACTCTGTAATCACGTTGACATTCATATACCCAAATACAAGCCGTGACATGAGTCCTCGTGAAGTTTTGTAATAGCCCAAACTACCACTCATTTTTCACCAAATATTAAGGACTAACCAAAACTATGTATCCCAAATTAACGAAAACAATCTTTAGACCAATTCCATAAAATTCGAAATGCAAACAGTCCAACCCAAGTTTTAATCCCACACATACAAACCATTCCGATCCAACTTTTAATCCAAGGCCCAATCAAGTGCAACCCAGTCCAATGATAGCATCCTTTAGATTAAGGTTATATAATACCCTATAATCCCTAATTTAGTGTAACTGTAACTACACATTGACCGAATACACGCCCCCATCTCCATTTGACCAAAACACAGGCACCGAATCCTTTTCATCAAAACAAATTACATCTAATTAGTTATCATAAATCCGAATCAAACACAAACCCATCAAGATAATAATCTTCACAAATTTATCGCAACATCATCAATCCGAGTTCTGATATCTTGTAGCCACGAAACACACCCCAAATGAAATCCTTGAGACTTTCATTGCGTATCGAGGCAAAGCTCGTCTTCAAGATCTCTACGCCCGAATGTATTTCTTTTCGGTTTAGCGAACATAAACACAAAACCAACTTCAAGAACATGTGTTCGAATCATTGAACCCACGAAGGATGCAAGATATCTCAGCTACAAGATCTTTGAAAAAGGGTCTCGGGCAGGCTTTTAAACGTTGTTTTACAGTTTATTTTGTATTCGAATTGAAGATAGATTGAAAAAGGAGAATGAGTAAGCTAGGTTGGATGATATTTTTGTTTTTGATGTAATTTGTTGTGAAAGGATTCAATTAGATGTGTAGTTGTAATTTCATTTTGAGTTCGTTTTGACTAAGAGGAAATTGATTTTGTTGCCGTGGATTAGTTGGTTGTCATTGTTGTTGTGGATTCTTGTTTGTTGTATATTTGGATTGGTTGTGGTCTCATCTTTATCTTCATTCTGTTTGAATGTTAGTAATTGACTGATGGTTGATTAAGGCTGAGGTTACCGTGAGTCAGTGGTATTTGGTCAACGGTCAACGGGTATGGTCAAAGCTACATAGCCATACAGCTAAAAAGTCAAACCGGCAAAAAGTCTAAACCGCCACAATCGCTGAACCGCCACAGTCGCTAAACCGCTAAAGGTTGAACCGCCAATCAATAAACCGCTGCAGTCAATAACCCGCTGCAGTCAACAACCCGCTGCAATCAACAACCCGCTGCAAACCGCTACAATCGCTAAACCGCCACAGTCAATAAACAGCCAGTCAATAAACCGCCAGTCAATAAACCGCTGCAGTCAGCAACCCGCTGCAGTCAACAACCCGCTGCAATCAACAACCCGCTGCAGTCAACAACCCGCTGCAGTCAACAAACCGCTACAGGTAACCAACAAAACAGTCACTTTCAGTCAATTTGTCTTTTTCCCTTTTCGGATACCAGCCAAACCACCCATCCAAGGTTCACAAAACCGAGAACAAGAAAGGAAAAACATGAGCTCCAACAAGTGATGTATTCAGTTCAGCCCTATGAGAAATAAGTTAGACTTCAAATTGAAAATCACCACAACGTGTTAACGTCTAACATCTTGAAATAGTAAAAGTCCAACACCACTTTAAAGCCCAAAGTGCATTACTTTCTTAAAGATTAGAACAAAAAAAAAGCAGTTTTCTTGAAATAGAGGTTCGAACAAAACACAAAAAAAAAAAGAATGAAGCCATGACAGCTCCTTAGTTTGCTTGACCCAAGAAATATTGTGAAATAAATCAGTTGATGCCCAAGAGAAGTTAAAGCCAAAAGAATCAAATGTGTGTTGTTAGATCCCAACTCAACGTGATGTATACACTTGATGTATGAACTTCAACGTGAGGTGTTGAAACCCAACTCAAGCCCATAACAGTTCGAATCCAAAGTAGAAGAAAAATAGACACCACAAATTGTAAACAAAGCACACCATGATAAATGATTAACGAACAAAAACAATATACACTCAAGGCCACACGTTTCTGTTCGAATCAAGACAACCAAAAAGAGACAATAGAGACCTCAAATCCAAGCACAATCAATCGAACCTAACCATGGCTCTTGATACCAATTGTAGAATATAAACATCTTGATTGTGTGGATGATTCAGGTGGCCTTGGATTATGGAAGAATAGATCCATACTTGAGTTAGAGAGATGAAGTTTTAGAGAGAGGTGGGAGAAACTCAAAAACAGAAAATTAGATTAATGTGAATGAGAGTTCCACCCTTCCCAAGTTTGGGAAGGGCTTTATATAGTAACTACTATTGGTGCCCCTAGTGGGCTGTGGAGTGAGCTGACAGTGGGGAAAGCATCGACCCACTCCACAAATATAAATAAGACTAATACTATTACTACTAATACTAATATTACTAAGCTAATATAAATAAGCCTACGAGCTATGTAGATGCTAAATAGATGCTCGGGGTGACCGAGCCTTCATCTGAATATTTATATTCCTAACACATTCATTCACATCACAATCCAATCCGTTATCCGACACTTTTCCACAATCATTATTCACATCAAGTCAATCTTAAACCATTGAAAATCTCAGACTTCCCTATTATTCAGGTCGTGTGTTGGAGCCGTTCCCATGTTACACTTGTCATAACATTACCTTGACTTTTACAGCTAAGGTGAGTCATAGCCCCACTCTTACTCTTTATATTCATTTTAAACTACTTGGGGGAGATTCATGCTTAAATTACTTTACTCGTTTATCTAATACATTTTACATTGGTATGCAAGTTCTCTATTACATTTTTGCATTGTGATGCAAGTACTCAAACCATTTATGATACAATACACTTTTATACTTTTTAGACATGATATGTAGTTTTATTACGATATATGCCTTAATGTGTCAAACTATTCATATTCATAGCAACTGTTTAACTTCTTTGCGAAGAAGCCGTTGGAAAGGTATTGATAGTAACTATCGGGCTGACGCCCCCCACCCTTTGTCCAAAGTTCGAGGCATTGGGTGAATATAATCTAGGATACACATGATACATTATTCTCAGTCAGTAGGTTCAGTTTGCTGCTATTCATTACATTAAGTCCCTTGTATATCGTATACACATCTGTCTTAATCATACTATAGCAGTGGGTTGTAAACACACAGGTTGCAAGTCTTGTATGGGCGGGACTTGGGACTGAGTGGATTTACAATGCCTTTGCAGTGGAAACTTTATTCATCATACTTTAGCAGTGGGTTGTAGACACACAGGTTGTAAGTCTTGTATGGACGGGGCTTGGGACTGAGTGGATTTACAACGCCTTTGCAGTGAAACCTTTATTCAAATGCTTTACAGTTAAACTAATCTCTATGAACTCACCAACCGTTGGTTGACACTTTTTAGCATGTTTATCTCAGGTTAATAAGGCGATAGTGGATGCATGGATCTTAGAGTCATTTGCATACTTGGAGACCTTTATCTTTATCTTTTACCATTTGATACTTCTTGGAAACATCTATGTAACTTTATACTTTGAATCACTTGTTTAACTCTGATTTTAATAATTCGAATGGTAACATTTCAAAACGTCTCATTTAGAGGTCATTTTCTATACCTTGATCTATATTATGAAGTAATACCCCCTTGACTCTATCGTTCCGCTACGGTAATTTGGGGGTGTCACACAATTCTAGCAAATGTAGTAGAATATTTTGTGTCAAATTTTCTTGTTCATCACACATAGTATAGACATGTAGGATCTAGGATATTATCAATCATCGTTTGAATAATGCATTAATAAATATCTTTCCTCTCGGAAAAACATTTATTTGAATTTCCTTCCATGCCTTCACATAAGTCCTAGCCACATAGTCACATAAGCTCTAAGAGCACCTAAAGTACTTTGCAAACGACTATCTAGACATCTGACTTATCCTAAAAGATTGCTCTCCTAAGATGCATGTCAACCATGAACACCTAAACCTATCCCAAAAACAATTTGGATTTTTGAAAAATGTCATGCCAAAACCTAGTCTTGTTTAGTTTGTGACCTAAGTGTTCTTTTATTCAAGTCACCAATGACTTGTTTTATAGGATGACCCCTCGCTTCTCTCACTTTCTTAGGATTGCCTTCATCCAAAACATTAACTTGTAATGACGACGACCTTTCTTGATCTTGAACTATTTGTTCATTGATCACATCATCTTCTACCGAAGGAGATGATTTAGGCTCGGGCATGCTCTCATCAAAGGTCACATTGAGAGATTCATCAATCCTCATTGTTTCCTTATTAAGCACTATGTATGTTTTACTAGTTTGAGAGTATCCTAAGAACACACCTTCATACGACTTTGGGTCGAATTTAGTGAGATATTCTTTGGTGTTAAGTATAAACACTTTACAACCAAATACCCTAAAGTATTCTAAGGAAGGCTTCCTATTTCTAAGTATCTCATGGGGTGTTTTATTAATGACTTTTCTAATGTAGAAGCTATTAAAGATATAACATGCGGTATCTAGGGCATGACACCAAAACTTTTGTGGAAGGGATTGCTCGTCAAGCATTGCACGACTCACCTTTCGTAACTTACGATGTGTTCTTTCAACAATCTCAAACGATTGAGAAGTGAACGGGCTCGATAGGTTATAAGATATTCCATGTTGTTCACAAAAGCTACCAAATTGTAATTTATCAAATTCACTACTACGATTTGTTTTTATTGAAACAATAGAACAATCAAGTAGGTTTTCAAGCTTTTTCCTTAATATATCAAATTTTCCGAAGACTCCATCCTTAGACGCTAAAAATAATACCCAAGTGTAATTTGAATAGTAATCTACAATCATCAAAGTGTAGAAGTTTCCTCCATAGGTTTGGATTGGAGATAGACCATAGAAATCCAAGTGTAGCAACTCTAAAACCCTATTAGTTGACACTTCATTCCTATTCCTATTGTTTGCATGTCCTTGACTCCCTAGACTACAAGTATCACAATAATGTCTTTCAAAACTCAACTTTGGTAACGTCCTTGACTCCCTTGACTCCCACCCTCAAGGACTCGTGATTCGACTTAACCACTAAGACCACAAAGACTTCCCACCGAAAGTATCAAACCCCAACTAGATCCTCAATGATCTAGGCTTGGTCACCTCGACACAAGACTTCCCTTACAACCAAATCGAATTAATAAATGTTTGATTGTTTAATCAAGCCCTAACCTAACTTAGAGACTCGATTGTAATAGAAAGGGTATAGAGAAGAAGACCCTCGACACAATCACAAGAGTGGATTAGGTTCTTGTGATTCTTCTCTTGCAAGGATATGTGTTCTTTCAAATAATGTTATGTGAAAGATTAAGAACACAATATATAATTAGAGGATTGAGAGAAGAAAAATAAGAGAGAAAGAAATAATGGCAAGGGGTGAGGAATAGCCAAGATCCCAAATTGGTAAAAATTTACCGAGGCTGGCGCGTCGGAGCGCCAGCAGCGCGCCAGGAGAACTAGTAAATTTTTCCCTTGGGATTTTGGTCTTTTAAATACCCAACCTTGCTAAACCCCCAATTGTACTTCAAACATTTAGACCTTTACATTATTCATCCTCAAGGTCTACCAACTCAAATAGCCATTTTGTAAAAATGTTTTGTGAATTGTTTAAGTGAAACCAATTATCAAAGAGAGAAGAGTATAAGGGATAATTGGATAGGCGTAGTTTGGGTATTCCTCATAAGGCATAGAAAAGAGAGAAAAATATGCCATGGTATATTCTTTTGCTTGGAAAGGAAGTGTGTATGTTGGATGAGATAGAGAGAGGGATGATTTGAATTTGAAATTCAAATGTATGAGAGGGAAGTGAGAGAGTGAGGTTGGGTTAGGAAGGAACCATGGTTGAGTTGGATGAGTAAGCATGGTTTGGTTAAGATGAGGATATTCCATGAATATGCTTTGCTTGGTGAGAAAGGGGAGATGAAGGGTTGAGATGAGTTGGATTGAGTTGTGAGAGGGAGAGTTTGAAATTTAAATTTGAAATATAGTTGTTGGAGATGAGTTGGATGTGTAAGAGGGATGTGATAAGTATGTGATGGGGAACCTTTGTGAGAGATTCAAATTTGAAATGAGAGAGTGAGGAAGGTTGTATGTGAGGAAGTGAGTTGTATGTGTGTAAGAGTAAGTTGGATAAGGATGGAATGTTGAGATGATGGGGAGCCTTTGGCTTGAATTCAAATTTGAAATTTGAATGTTGGAGTAGTAGGAGGTGGTTTGTGGTGAAGATTTATTTGTGTTTGAAATGAAGGGTTGGATGAAGAATATGATGAGGTGTTGAAATTTTAGTGGTTGGATTGGAATGTTGAGAAGGGAATGTTTGGAAGATTTGGTGTGGGAATGTAGGGGACAAGAAGTACATGCAAGTACAAGGAATATTAGAGAATGTTGGGGATAAGATTTGGGAGGAATTAGAAATGGTAGGAGGATAAGTTTGGTGAGGAGATTAATCAAATGAGTGATTAAGGTTTAATTATTTTTTCATAAAGGAATAAAAGAATTGACAAAGATGATTATGGGTTGAGAAAATCAAAGGTTGCTTATAATCTCAAGTAACTCAACGTCGAGTATTCATGATCTCATAATACGTGAATTCCCACGACTCGACGTAATCAATAATCACCTTGATGCAAACAAGCTAAGTGCTTTGCATCATTGTAAAGCATATCCCATAACAGGAAAGGATGCGTTTACGCAAAGGGACCTTTGACTTAGTTTGACCAATAAGGGAGTAAACCCGTTACGTGATTAGAGAAGACGAAAAATTGGATTATGGCCATATGAATACTTTCACTAGATGTCACGTGAAATATATACGTTCCCTAGGTTTAGAAAAGCCTTGGCTAGAGGCGTTTATCAAAATACTTGAGTTGGCTTTTTGCCAAAAACGGGATGTTGAAAATTTGGATCCCACTAATTCTAAAACTCATTTCGAGTGTTCCTAATGAAGCACATAACGTATTCATACTTGTATTGAAAGATCCACATTTGTCGGGTAAGGGGAAATCCGACTGATGCGAGGATTGCGTCCATGCAAAAGGTTTTACTTCTCAAGGGATCTTGAGAAGCTTGCAATCCCCCAGGCAGTGTACCTGATCGTTGTAGTGTAGTATAGGTAGGTCCGGGGTATTGATCGTTCTCTAGGGGAATAGTGTCGTTAGGTCAAGATGTATGACGAGATAGGTCTAAAGGTGAGGGATGATTCTTTTTGTATTTTTATATATTTTTTAGAAAGCAATTAAAATCTCGGTTTTGAAGGATTGGGCGGAATTAGTTGTTAATCAACTAACCCAAAAACTAATTATAAAACTAAAATTAAACTAAAAACAAGAAAAAGTAAATTGGTGAACTTCTTATGATAGGAAAAGCGTGTTTACTTCGATAAAATTACTCCCTAGTTATCACCTATTGATTTGTTGAATTGTGACGTCCTTGTTTTAGTTGAAGTGTCGTATTCCTTATTATTGGTCGTGGGGAGGTGCCGAAGTCCCCAACTCTATGAATATTAGTCTCCCCTAAATCCCTTAACATCCATTAAGTTTTCTAGGATCTACAAGCCGCAATTCACGCAATAAATACAACGAACAAAACCAATAGTGCACTCTACGGTTGCATTTTTAAGACGTTCAAGCTAGTTACATATAAGAGGTCAGCCAGTTTTATGAACCTAATGCAATAACAATCAACTAAATAAGAGACAACAAATCAATATTCAATAACTAGGTTTCATTAGATCTAAGCAAGCACAAACAAACTTAATCTAGCATGATAGATAGAAGAAAAGATAAACAATTAATTAAACAACACATATACATATTAAATGATTAAACGAATAACTTTTCTTCAATAAATCATAAGGTTCAAGGGTTGAAAAACCCTTACAAAGATGTTGAAATTCGACCAGGGCTTTTTCTCCAAAGATGTCACCACTTAACAATGAAAACATTCGAAAATATATATATAGGAATAAAACTCTGACAGCGTCAGCTTATAGCTTCTAACGCCGTCAACTCACCTTGAATTAAGGTTTCGTCTGTGTAAATCGCCGCTCTGACGGTGTCAGCAAGGGATTTGAGGCCGTCACTTGTAAAATTCTTCTGGGCCTTCTCTTGTAACCTTAAAACGTGACGCCCTCCTCCATCTAACACCTGACGGCGTCAGGTTATAAAGTCTTCAAAATTCTCTGAGGCGTCACTTGTTAGCTTAACACTAGAAATCCATTTCGAATTTGTAAGGGACGGCGTCACATTGTAGCATGTGACGCCGTCAGACACTGTTGTCTGACAGGTTTTTTGCGACTTCGTCGTTTTCTTCACTTTTTCGTCTAAATATGATCCAAAAGTGCCGATTTCCAGAATTCTCGTCCCAAGTACCTAAAATACAAAAAATGATTTGAGGCAATATTTGATCACATTTACTCGATTTTAGGCTTAAATGACCCCTTAAAAAGGTAGAAAATAAATCCTTATCAAATATCCCTACACTTGGGATTTGCTTGTCCCCAAGCAAATGAGCTTTTATTCTAATCAATTTACAAGTTATGGGTCATTTATCATTAATAGAAAAGTAATTACAACATACAATTGTTCCACGTTAGTCAAAATAAGCACGAAAATTATATACTAGCACTTCACATAAAGTGTTTGGATTCTCACATCTCTCGGGTGTATAAAGTTATATCACATATGAAAAAAGTTGAAATTGAAACACTCTCTACCTGTCATAGCACATAGATTACCATAGGTTTGGGAACGGATAAAAAACCTCCACCACTTTGGCGTAAGCACCTAGGATAAACTATCAAATAGGTCTTTTAATGGGTTGTAACGTTAAGTGTAAGGGTATGATAAACACGGTTTTTTGGATAAAGGGAATTTTACTGGTGGCAAGTCAATTATCTTGGTCAATTACATGTACAATTAGGCGTTGCTAAGCCAAGACTCGACTCTACTTGCTAACTACTAACTCTTTTTGTATTTTTCTTGACACTATCTTGACTTAAACAAAAATAAAAGAAACGGGATGGTAGTCCGTATGTTTTTTTCTCGTCTTTTTTTTTTTTTTTTTTTTTTTTTTTTTTTTTCATACATTTTTTCCATACCATCCATAATAATACATCATTACAAAGGGATCTTGCAACCTCCCTACACTTGAACTTTTACATACTTTACACATAACTAACTAATGACCCGAATTAAGAAAATCAAAACACTTGGAGTGCTTTAAACATTAACGCACATATGGGGGTAATAATCATTGACGTTCTTCCCCATTACTCCATAACAACTAGTACTTTTACCCATGAGTCCCAATCATCCCAAAACTATATTTACAAGATATGACTAGACTTAGCAACCATGTAACCGATTAGATAATTAACAAAAGTTTTTACAAATATATGTTGTAACAATAATGCACTAAAGATGAGTGCATACAATGTAGGCTAAGGCAATTTGGGTGTACATTTGGGGGTGAATTGTAAACAATGTTCTTCATTAATAGAATCCACCAAAATTATCACGAGAACCGCGAAAAAGATAGGCTCTGAGTGGTGTACTAGGGGTATCGTGTACTAAAGATGAGTACATCGCAAAGGTGTGGGATAATTACTTGACCAATGAAGCCAACGTAATTATAATACATGTTTAAAAAGAAGGGTTATCCTAATGCCTCTTATCATTTAGTAAATCCTAACTACACGAATGTAGTCTCACTAGCGGTCTCGGGATGCATCACAAACGCAAGTTCTAGAATCTATATACTACCGGTACACTCATAAGCATTAAAGGTGAATGCTTTTTCCTATATATCTAAAGGCGAACCTCACATTTTTGGGGTGGAAATTTTTGAGTGGAAGGGTTTTTGTGCTAGCTATATAATTTCTATCCATGAGACGCTTATTAAAACTAAAGTTTCACTCTTACATGTTGTAAAATTTTTTAACTTTTGTGCTAAAATTGCCCTAGCAAGTATCTTTCTTAGTTTTATTACGCCTTTACTCTAGGATAAAACAAATATCAAGCGAAGTTATAGTTTCTAAGGTATCCCATTTTACCCTCCCTACACTTAAATTGAACATTGTCCCCAATGTTCTTGAAAAGTATCAAAGTTATGATAACGGGAAAATAAAATAAAGAAAGAAACTAATACTCCCCTGATTTGCTCGGCATGGACGATGTGAAAACATGATTAGATCTTCCTCCAAGAAAACAAACATGACAAGCTTCACTTCCAATGTATACCTTCGTCTTCTTGTCCAATATAACCTGTAATTCACTAAGAAAATGAAACACAAAACCTCGCATAAAATCGGCGGTAAACACTATATATACTAAAACTAAACTAGAAAGCAAAGTAAGATATAATGCTTGCAAAATAAATGTCTACAGATTCCTGGAAATTTAAAATTCTTAAAATTTTTCAAAAATTTAAATTCCAGCAGGAAAACAAAAATCTGGAAAACTATGCTGCTAAAGTGCCTGACGCCGTCGGGTGTTAAGCCTGACGCCGTCAGGTATGACCTGACAGTATTTTTAAGTTTTGTTTCTGGAAAATTTCTGGAAAAATCTGAGTATTAAAACCTGGAAAAACTGCAAAACATTCATTGTGACTCGATACAAGCATTTGACTCTAAACAATCACATAAATATATGTTAATCACTACTTGTTATCTTTCATGTTCGAATTCGTTCTTTTAAACAAATATGATCTTCCCTACACTTATCTTTTTGTAAAATACCTTTATATGTATTTAAGATGAGGTTAAAAACAAAATAAAGCATTTTCAGAAATTATATTCAAAACATGAAATATAAACAAATAAAGATGAAGCGTATATATGAAATCAAACAAAATAAAAACAAACACACAAACAATTAAAAAGCTTGGGTTGTCTCTCAAGAAGCGCTTTTCTTTATTAACGACTCTTGTAGTTAGACTCAAAGTCATACCCTACTACGTGACTCCATCATCTGTCACGTTCTCAACGTTCCTATTATTATACAAGGAGTAATGATGCCCCGCTGTGTATTGCTCCTTAGAATCCCCACCTTTCCATTTCTCATTCTCCGTCTCAAGTTCCTTGTAATTCTTAATCCTTGCTTCCCATGAAAGGATATTTTGCTTGACGTGATTACAGGGTGTCGCGAAATCGACGTCAAGTTTCCTCTTTTTCTTATACTAACATAACGTGGAACCATGTGGAATGTAATCTTACTTTTACCCTCCTTAAGTATAATTACTCCATCTCCACATTTGATGGTAGCTCTTGCCGTTGCAAGGAGCGGTGCTCCTAAGATTAAGGGCATATATTCATCTTCCTCATCATCAACAATCACAAAGTCAACCGGATACACAAAACTTGCTAGGTTTACCAACACATCTTCTGCTATTCCTATAGGGTATACATAAGAGTGATTTGCTAAGGATAGCCTAACATTAGTATTAGCCGGTTTATCACTAGTCAACTTAAGGTAGGTCGATAGAGGCATTAGGTTTACCTCAGAACCTTGATCGGCTAATGCATCCATGTACTGTAAATCACCTATGCTACAAGGTATTTCGAAATTCCTATAAACCATTTGTTTCTTAGCTACCTTCCTCTTAAGAAGACTCTTGTATATGGGTCCTGCGGGTAACGTATCATATTCCATTTTTCCCTTAAGAGATTTTCGTGATGGGTTGATATACCTATAATTGTTTATACATTTATTAATAGTTATCTTATTGATATCGTGTTTTAAGTAATAACCTAAAGGTTGAGACTTTGGTGTTTCCTCAATTGCCCTTTCACACCCTTTTCCTACATCTCGGGTTGTCTTCTTCTCCTCCTTTAAACACGGCATACAATTGACGACTTCCTTGCATTCGCTATCTTCGGCATCGATCATGTTTACATCGATCTCTCATCATTAACCTCATTGCTTGCTTGTCCTTCAACCTCATTGTCATCCTCGTGGACAATTGATATAGCATTGACAAATTTGGTGATTGGAGCGTTGCCTTCTTTTCTTACCAACACCTTTTCCGGAGCTTTCATCTTGGTGTATTCCTTAAGCAAGCTCATCATCTCCGCCATCTTTTCTTGCATCTCCTCTCGTTGTTTATAGACGGCTTCTTCAAATTTAGCCAACCTTTCAGAATGTGCCGACATATATTATCTCATTCAAACCTCAAAATTGGGGTTAAGTTCACGGGGCGGCAAAGGAGAACGTGCGTATTTTTGAAAAGATTCCACGTTTTCTCTATGGGGTGATTCGGACAAAGGGATGGATTTTTGGTTCGAGATGGAATTGACCGTCGCTTGATTGGGTTTTAACGGTTTCCTTTGTTTTTCGAGTAGGTAATCGACCCTTTTTTCGAGTTCACAAAGTTTTTCTTCAGAGAGGTTGGAGGCTTTGTCAGGTGACGAGACTACATTGACCATTTTGTTCAGACCACGAGGATCATCCCATGATTCGTTACTATAAAAGGCAAGTTCATCGATGATGTCCTATGATTCCTTAGCATCTTTCTCTCGTAATTTACCACCGGCCGCTTGAACAATTGGCACGCTTGGTGAGATAGTTGACATGATCACAGAAGATTTGGACTTGAAGCCAAAGATCAATGCCGTAATGAGGGACTTTTTGGAGTAAGTCCTTGAAACGAGTCCAAGCCTCATAAAGAGTTTCACCTTGACGTTGTTGGAACGTCAAGATGTCGTTCCTTAATTTGGTAGTTCTCCCCGGTGGGAAGAATTGAGCAAGGAAATAAGAGGTGAGATCATCCCAAGATGTGATGGATCCCGTGGGTAAACGCTCAAGCCATTGACTAGCTTGGTCACGTAGTGAGAATTGGAAGAGACGCGACCGTGTCGTCTCTTGAGTTGCAACATCAAGGTCTATGGAATCTACAATTTTGAGGAAATCCTTGAGATGTTGATTTTGATCTTCGGAACGAAGTCCATGGAATGCACATCTGCTTTGCACCAACCGGATGGTGTCGGATCGCAAGGGAGACACATTGGCTCTTTGGGGGAGCTCAATGGTGTTTTGATAGCCTTGGTGGCTAGGTCGGGAGTACTCACCTAGAGTACGGGCTCAAGGTGGGTCTTGGTTAATTGGTGGGTCTTGGTGTGGTTCATGTTGTTGGTTTGGTGGAGCTTGGTGTTGTTGGTTGATAGGTTCAAAGATGGCTTCACCCACCATGATGGAGAATCAAGGGATACGAACAAAGGGGATGAAGAAAAGATAGACTAAAGAAAGCTAATAAAAAGAAAATAAAAATCTCATTTGATAGGAATCTAGTGAGTAGACCTAAACAAGATAGAAATTGAACCTAAACAATAACTATTCCCCAGCAGCGGCGCCAAAAACTTGATGCGAGGATTGCGTCCACGCAAAATGTTTTACTTCTCAAGGGATCTTGAGAAGCTTGCAATCCTCCAGGCAGTGTACCTGATCGTTGTAGTGCAGTATAGGTAGGTCTGGAGGATTGATCATTCTCTAGGGGAATAGTGTCGTTATGTCAAGATGTATGACGAGATATGTTTAAAGGTGAGGATGATTCTTTTTGTATTTTTATATTTTTAGAAAGCAATTAAAATCTCGGTTTTGAAGGAGTGGGCAGAATTAGTTGTTAATCAACTAACCTAAAAACTAATTATAAAACTAAAATTAAACTAAAAACAAGAAAAAGTAAATTGGTGAGCTTCTTATGATAGGAAAAGTGTGTTTACTTACATTTAATTACTCCCTAGTTATCTCCTATTGATTTGTTGAATTGTCACATCCTTGTTTTAGTTGAAGCATCGTATTCCTTATTACTGGTCGTGGGGAGGTGCCGAAGTCCCCAACTCTATGAATATTAGTCTCCCCTAAATCCTTTAACATCCATTAAGTTTTCTAGGATCTACAAGCCGCAATTCACGCAATAAATAAAATGAACAAAACCAATAGTGCACTCTACGGTTGCATTTTTAAGACGTTCAAGCTAGTTACATATAAGAGGTCAGCCAGTTTTCTTAACCTAACGCAATAACAATTAACTAAACAAGAGACGATAAATCAATATTCATTAACTAGGTTTCATTAGATCTAGGCAACCACAAATAAACTTAAGCTAGCATGATAGATAGAAGAAAAGATAAACAATTAATCAAACAACACAAATACATATTTGTTGATCCCATACACTTGAGCTTGTATTAGATACTTTGAATGATATCAAAGAGTATGCGGAATCTACTCTTCAATACTTAGAAGAATTGTAATATAACAGTGAACAATAAAACAGTAAACTGTGTTATATTAACAAGAATAATTCACCAAAACACTTCAATATTATTAGCTCAATAATACGAGTACTCTTGCTTAGTACTAGGGTTTACAACCTTGAAGCTTTACAAAAACGTATTCTAGGGATGTATGAGATATTAACCTAGGACCTCCTTTTATACGCACAAGGAGTCCTTTACAAGATAACTATCAATATACAATATTCGTATCTTTCTAAACATATAAGATATACACTAAATATCTTCTATACATATCACATTACGCGTCTTCATCTCTGGCAGTACTTTCTTCATCAGCAGTACTAGCGTTCTACCGGCAGTACTAATATTATAACTAGCAGTACTAACTCAGTTAGTACTGTTAGTTATATTCTTCAACAGTTCCAACTGTTTAGCTTGGCAGTACAAAGTGCTTGATCATTTAATTCCCAACAATCCTCCCCTAAACTTGTGATTTACCTCCAAATCATCAAGTTTCTGAATTAAATCTTTTTCTTTGAGAGGATTCTTCCAATCACTTCATTTTCTTTCTGCATGAAAATCTTTCTCAGCAGCTCTCTAGCCATCTCTGTCTCTTCATCCACTATGAGTTTAGCAGATAACATTACACTGAGAATACCCTTTCTCAATGGATATTCCTTTTCAACCAACATATATACATCAACTCCAGCTTTTGTAGACACATGGTGAACTCCACATGTATCATACAACTTCCATTTCAATCCTAGATTGTTTGCTTGAAACCTCCATAGACTATCATCTGGATCTGGTTTAAAATTTCTTTTCAACTCAACCCATAATTCTTTCCCATTGTCATCAGCTATTTCTGTTAAGTTGAACCTTTCTCTGACTATACTCCATAGCTTCACTAAATCATCTCTGTCAAATTCTTTAAGCATGTATTCAAAGTGTTTGTACACCTCAGAGTGATTTCCAACCCGGATTATATTCCAAAACTTCCCTAAGTCATCAATGTAGATCTCCCAATCTATAATCGGATATTTGGCCTGTAATGGTTCAACATTCATACCTTCTTCTGGAATAACAACCATCATCTGTTTTAGCTGTTCATCAGTTAACTCCTCTTCTTCTTCCTCTTCTGCTGTAGGTAAGTCTTCACCAATCTTTTGCTTCTTTGAAGACTCTGACTCCAATAGTATGCCTGCTCTCTTAGTAGTTCTGCTCTCTACTTCAGTTCCCATAGGAGTGAATGTGTTTGTTCTTCTATAAACCTTTTCAAACTCTTTCTTGATCTCCTCAAAGCTTTTACCTTGGAAATCCTTCCTTGTGTATCCAGCCATGTTTTTCATGTAAAGACACATGGTGGTTCTTTTCTCAGCTTGACTAGGTGGTTTACTCCTCTTTTCTTTGGCCTTTTGTTCTGCAGCAGACTTCTTTTTTGCATTTATTAGCTCAGCTAGTTGTCTTGACTTCTCTTCAATAGACAACATCTCTTCTGCTCTTAGTTCACCAAGCTTTTCTTTTAGTATAGCATCTGCATCAATCATAGCTTAAATGCTATCCCAATATTCCACCTGTGCAGCATCTTGACTTGGTTGACTTTTAGCTATAACCCTTTGTTCTTCAAGAAGTCTTTCTTGTTTTTCTTCATGTAGTTTCTGAGCAAAATCAAAATCAGAATCTATATGTGCTTGTACTCTCTTCTTAACTTTCTTTGGTGGCTCAGTTTCTTGCATGACTCTCTTCCCTTTATCTTTTTTCACCACTTCTTCTGGTATAGACCAAAGCTTGAGCAACACTAACATCAGCAGTACTAACTGTTGGACTGGCAGTACTAACAGATGTACCAGCAGTGTCAATATTTTCAGCAGCCCCAAAACCTGTATTAACCCCCATCTCTGCATCAAACCTCCCCTTAGTCTTACCATCTTCTTCAACCAATGATATATTTGATCTTCATCTATTTCAGCATTCTTCCTCCCCTACTTGGAAGAATTATCCAAATCATCATCATCATCATCATCATCATCATCATCATCATCATCTTCTTCTGAACTGGAGGACTCGACAATACTTGTTCTTCTTTTAGCTTTGAGTGACTTGACCTTTCTTTACCTTCAGAATAAGCTTTGTATAGGCACCACCATAGAGTTTCTTTGTCTCTTTCAATTCTGCCTCCAAGCCAGTCACCCTTTCTGTCAATTTTGTACAAATGTCCATCAATTCCTTTAGTGTCTCACTACCCTCATCACTTTCAAGTGTGTGACCTCTTGGGAGAGGTGAATCATGGGGCATTTCCCCTATAGTATCCATGTGGCTGGGGAGTCCATCACCTGAACCAAGTTCAAGAGAACCTGATACAGGAGATGTTGCCATGGGTTGGGTCTTACTGATGTTACCACTGACCTGCCCAGCTTCTAAGCCAGAAACAGTAGTGGTAGCCCTCACCATTCTGTCAAGGACAGCCTCATATGCGACAATGATTTGAGGAGGAGATCTGGGCTGGGGGACCGCAGATTCCTGTCTGTTCCTTCTCCTATAGGTTTGTATGATAGGTGGTTGTGAAGAAGATGGAGCACTTATGGGTGTATGTTAGGACTCAACTGGGATTGTTGATCCTTCACCCTGAAGATTTTGATTTTGAACAAACATAGTATCAAATACTGGTACTTCTATCCCATTATACCCCCTAGAAGCCATTCTCATGTTACTAAAAAGTTTTGGAGTAAGGCTAGGAGTTTTGTAAACAGTTTTGTGGGACAGAAGTAGGTTTTTGTTCTTGTTTAAAAATATTTGAATAAACCTTGGATAGATTAAAAACTTGAATTTGCTATCCACATTTTTTACCATACCATCAAAAATTAGTTTAGAAAAATTAAAAGTCCTGTTTGTGGCTAAGCAAATGAGAGCAGTTGCAGTATTGCTACTGAATTGCTCCCAAGAGGTTTTCTTAGAACTCAAACAGTGTAAGATGGTATGTATGAAAAATCTCCATTGAGGGGCAAAATGTCCTTTTTGAAAAGTGAGTTTAACAGAATTGGACACATACCCCATCCTGGATAGAGTTTCAAAAATCTCAGTGTTTGGGAAGTAACTAATACCATCATCATCTGTTAGTTTGAGATGTCTCCTAACAGATGACTCAGTAAGAGTTATGGTTTTGCCATCCACTATTGCATTTAACTCTTTGTCTCCATTATCAAGTGTATTGGCAGTAGCAGTCTGCCAAAACTGTTTGATTTGAGAGACAGAAATAGTAGAATTCACAGTAAGAGCATACCCGATGTGGCTAAAATTAAGGAAATCTACTATTTGATGAAATTCATCACTGCCCTCTGTTTTCTCCAAGAATGCAACTATGTTGTGCTCGTCGCAAAATTCCAAAGTAGCCATAATTAGCAAGAAAAGTTGATTAGAATGCTGGGTTATGGTCGTTAATGAGTGAAAGTGAGTTTGGTAAAGCTAATTGAGATTTAAAATATAATGCTTAGGGTTTTGATTTGACCGACTTAATAAATCTTTTCCTTGTCGTGAAGAAATATTTTAATTAAAGACAATATAAGTATTATCCACTTTTCAGAAACCTATGAGCAAAGTAAGTGCAAAAAAAAAATAATAATAAAATAAAAAAAATAAAATAAAATCTCAACGGCTATATTTAAAAAACGGTTATGACCAAATAGTACAAACAGCTACCCAGCAGTACAAACTTTTGCCTAGCGGTACAAACTTTTTGCAAAAAGTTTATCAGCAATATTAACTCAAATTTTCGTTCAAAACAATACTGCACTCATACATTTGGAAGGGATTAAGTGTAAAGGAAGACACTTAATCAATTTCAGTTGCATTTAACCTCTGGTTGTGTGAGAACCAATAATTTTCAGTATAAAATACTACCTGTGATCAGAACCAATAATTTTCAGTATAAAATACTGCCTGTTATCAGATAGACTCATTAAAAGAGCCTTCTTGACAGGGTTTCCAGCTCGTGGCAGGTGTTACCTCTAATACAAATGTATTAGATTCACTTTTGCTCGCTGTTCTCAATACCAGATGTCCTTAGACTAACACACTATCAAATGATAGAATATAAAGAGTGAGTAAGCTCAGTTACTATCAGACTAACTATGACCATCAATTCATGTTCAACAAAACCACCTGATAGGCATAAGTTGATTAAAAAAAAGATTTTAAAGAACCTCACAACTCAGTTGTAAAACCCTTGTCAAGTGATTCCCAAATCCCCTCTATCATGAATCCATCTTGGAATGACAACATTACCAACATTCCACCACTTTAGCTTCTCACACAGCATCAATACCAATTATACTGCTTGCTTAACCTGTAAATGTTAGTCCAAAACTAAGAAAAAACAATGCAGAGCATTTTCTATTTAACAGTATCAATTTTGACTAACAGTTTTAATTTAGCAGTACTAATTTGCACTAGCAGTATTAACTCAACTATCTAGCAGTATTAACATATAACAGTACTAATCCTTTAAAAAACTTTACAAAGACACTTAGAGATTAAAACTTTATGGATTGAGCATTCCAATACTTGCTACCAAGTACTGAAACCTTCCAGCATCAAGACCTTTTGTAAGTAAGTCAGCCCAATTGTTATCTGTGTGAATTTTAACAACTTGAATTAACTTTTTATCATTGCAGTCTCTTATAAATTGATGTCTAATCTCTATGTGTTTTGTTTTAGAATGCAAAACAGGATTTTTAATAATACATATAGTATTATTATTGTCAATGAAAATCATGGTGTGCATAAAATTATACCCATAGTCCAGCATTTGATTCTGAATCCAGAGTACTTGTCCACAGCAACTAGCAGCAACCACATATTCAGCCTCAGTTGTAGAATTTGCCACCACAGTTTGCTTTTTGCACTGCCATGATATCAACCTGTTTCCTATGAATTGACAACCACCTGTTGTTGATTTCCTATCTAAACTTGCACCAGCATAGTCACTATCACTCTAAGCCACCAGATCAAATGGAGATTCTCTAGGATACCAAAGACCTAATTTGGGTTGGCCTTTTAGATACCTAAATATCATTTTCACAGCATGTAAGTGTGAAACCTTAGGTGTGACTTGAAACCTTGCACATGCACATACATCAAACATAATATCTGTTCTGGATGATGTGAGATACATCAATGATCCAATCATTGACCTATAGAGATGAACATCAACATCATCACCATCTGCATCTTTAAGCAAAGGCTTGTCTTGATCCATTGGGGTGCTAGCTGTCTTGACATCAGTATACCCAAATTTCTTTAAAAAATCAGTGACATATTTATCCTGACATATAAATATACCATCTTCCTTTTGCTTGACTTGCAACCCTAAGAAGAAATTAAGTTCTCCCATGGAACTCATCTAGAACTTGTCATACATCATCTTCTCAAACTAAATACACATCTCCTTTGTATAGCCAAAAATAATATCATCAACATAGACCTGAACAGGAAAAATATCCCCTTTTTGCTTCTTGATAAATAAGGTCTTGTCAATCTTTCCTCTGTAAAACCCATTGTCCAATAAGTAATTGGCCAAGGTTTCATACCAGGCTTGATGAACTCAAATAAGTACATTTTATTACTATCATTTATCCTATCTATTTGACTTGTTTTATTATATTATCTGTGAGAATTGATACGTTAATGTTTACTTTTGTAATTCTCAGGTAAAAACAAGTATTATGTGAAACTTGGCGATTTTGGACTAATTATGGAGCAAAACAAGCAAGAAGATAAGAGTCTACTGAAATGTACAAGATCAAGACATTCTGTTCCAGATACGCCGCATCTTACCTATTACATACGGCGCATCACTATCAAGATTTCACAAGATATTATCCAAGACAGCAAAGGACATGCGCCGCATCTAAGAATGGAGTTACGCCGCATCTTCTGGCGGTGTACGAATATTCCTGAATATATTAATCTTGGACCCCACGCGAAGTTAAGTCAATGCGCCGCATCTACTTATTAGATGCGCCGCATCTTACCCTCAGACAGAAACTATAAATACCCCAAGACCAGACGTATTCGAGAGGTTCGACATTTAGCTAAGTACGAGAAGACAGAAACCCTAGGATAAATTCAGTCGAAGTAGCAGCACAAGACACACCTTGAACGAAGATACAAGAGCTGTAAGAAGGTCCTGCATATATTCAATTCATTAAGTAGTTTTGTTTTATTGTGTTAGTAAACTTTAATTCATCAGGATTGGTGGCTTGTGTAATGTGACAACGGAAAGGTTGCACTCCCTTAAAACTGCTTTCCCATTAATTAAAGTTTATATGTTGATGTCTTTGGTGACTTTTATTAGTGCATTGATAACCTCTGTGTCTAGCTGAGCGTTGATCGGGTCGCCATGCCTCTGCCCTCGCCTATTTATTAGATCGCCTATGCATTCTATCGTCTGTAGAAAAGTAGGAAGAAAGATAAATAGGATAGTCATAAGTAATCATTAAGGGTTTACTCGCCGATAAGATTAGAACCAACGAGAAAGGACTTAATCTCGGTGCGTTGCATCGAACTATACACTTCATATAAAACTAGCAATAAAACAAGTGACAAGCTACTTAACTATCAGGACAGGTCTTCTTATTGTCTCAAGTATTTATCTGTGTACGTGTGTGCTATTCGCTGATTCGTGCCTATTAGTTTAGTTTATTATTTAATTGCAACCAAAACGTGCCAGTCTCTCAGGCTGAACCCCCTTGCGTTAGATTAGGTTGTATAGCTAACTTAAGATATTAAAATACTGATTAGGATAACTAGATAATACGTTCCACTCTTAGTGATCGACACTCTACTTACCATTATATTCATACTGACCGGGTACACTGCTCGTTAAAGTGTGTGTGTTATTGATAAGTCGGCTAAATATAAATTTAAAACTTGAATACTGCTAAAACCACAACGACATACCGTGGGTATAAATTAGAGCATACGCACGCACGCATCAAGTTTTTGGCGCCGTTGCCGGGGAGTGAATTGTTATTATCTGTTAATTTGATTAGTATTTTAATTAGGTTTTTCTTTTTAATTTTTTTTTAGATTTTAACCGCTAACTCTTTTGTATATTAGTTAAATTGCATTCATTGTATTATTTGCATATTTTCTGTTTTTGTGTGTTTAATTTTTGTTTATTTTGGTTTGTTTTTATTTTTCGTATTTTCTTTGTTCTGCTATCGTTGTACTGAGCTTATTCAAACGATACGGCGCATCTATTTTCATAGATACGGCGTATTGCGTTTAATTTTTATAAAATACAACGCGTTTAATTAATTCGATACGACGCATCTTTCCCCAAGATACGGCGTATCTGTTTTTAATAAGAATTTTTTTTCTAAGCGACAACGCCATACGACGCATCTGCTTTTGCAGATACGGCGTATCTATTATTTTCAGTGTTGCAAAAAAGGGTCTACAAGGCCGATTAATCGCCGATTAGGTGCTACAAGGTCACTGACCTTGCCGATTTATGTAACTGGGTCAAACAAATAGGTCAACTGTGGTCAACGGCTATCAACGGCGGTCAAACTTGCTGGAAACCTATAAATCTTGCCGGAAGTACCCAACACTCACTGTAAACTTTTTTTGATCACTTATAGTAACTCTTTAAGTCTATTACAAGTTGTTTTTTAGAAAATACTTTGCCGGAAATACCTAAAACTCACCGGAAATTCACAAAACTTGCCGGAAATAACTAAAATTTGTCAGTAATGCCAATCCGATTAATCACCGATTAATCCCGCCTAGACTGATTACAAGCTACAAGGTGGTCGACCGCCCGACTACCGATTCGCGATTTTTGCAACCTTGATTATTTTAATTAAAAACAGTTTTCGAATTATTAAACAGATACGACGCATCGATCTCTGTCGATACGTATCTTCTGAATCAAAAATCTTGTATTTTGAAACGTAACGAAAATACGGCGCATTAACTTTTGTTAATGCGATGCATTCAATTTTAAATAAATATCGATTTTTGATAATTAAAACTGATACGGCGCATTCTACTCTATAAGCGGCGTATCTATTTTCTGAATAAAGTCTGATTAAATTTTAACGATTATAAGATACGGCGTATCCAACTTTTTGGATACGGCGCATCGTCTACAGATATCAGTAACTTTAATATTTCGTATTCCGTTTTCGTTGTTGATTTTCTGATATATTACTTTCTTGAACATACCCTACTGATGCTTTTGTGATAGTTTCAGGAAATGCATGACCAGGAGTTCTACGAAGAACTTGATTACACCTTTCGAAGATCCTGAACGAGCCTTTCATTCGCTTAAAAGGCTTTTCAACACGAAAAGCTTTGATATTTCAAGTTCATTCGAGCTTGATTATTTTTCTGAAGAGAAAGAGGAAGTAGAAACAGAAGCAATGGGCGAAAACACAACTATGGAGGAATACATGAACAAAACCCGTGCTGATTACACTTCAGGAGTTGCTAGACCAAAGTTTGATGATAAGTCAAAGTTTGAATTGAAGGGTCAGTTTCTCAAGGAGCTAAGAGAAAATGCTTTCAGTGGATCGGAACATGAGGATGCTAATGAGCATGTTGAAAAGGTCCTCGAATGAGATTTGTTTCTTCAGAAGGAGTCACTGACGATCAACTCATGCTAAGAATCTTTCCAATCTCGCTAAAAGGAGCTGCTAACAAGTGGCTAAGGAATGAACCTGCTAGTTCAATCACTACATGGGAAGATTTGAAGAGCAAATTCCTGAAGAGATATTGTCCACCTGCTAAAACCGCTAAAAAGATGGAGGCTATCAACAGTTTCAAGCAAGAGCCTGATGAAACTCTTTATCAAGCTTGGGAACGATTTAAAGATTTACTGGTAAAATGTCCTCAACACTATCTAACCCCTATGCAGGAGATAATATTGTTTTATCAAGGATTGGACATGCCTACTAGACAAATCTTGGATGCTAAGGGAGCTGTGCCTCAAATGAGTGCAGCTAATGCTAGGAAAGCTATCCAAGAAGCTGCTGATCATTCTCAAAAATGGCACGATGGGACCTCTACTAGATCTAAGAGCAGCACTAATTTTGACGGGTTTGCTGCTATTCAAGCTCAATTGGATAAAATTAGTAGAGAGATTAAGAAGCGTGATGAAAAAGTGTATGCTGCCCAAGTTGGATGTGAAAAATGTGAAGGACCTCACTACACTAAAGATTGCCCGAATAAGAATGAAAGTGAGACGTTTGAAGAATCATACTACACACAATTTGGACAACCATTCCGACCTTCAGGAAGATTTAGGGAAGCTACTCCGCGATTCTATCAAAAGAACAACTTTAATCCCGCTTATCAAGAAAGGAGGCAGAATTTAAATGACACTCTAAAGAAAATTATGGCCGATGCTGCTAAAAGACATGAAGAGAATACTGCTATGATCAAAGAAATCCGAGCTTCAACGGACACTATTACAAGAAATCAAGGAGCTTCGATCAAAGCATTGGAACAACAAATTGGTCAAATGAGCAAAGTTCTTCAAGAAAGGGGATATGGAAGTTTACCTAGCTCAACTGAAACCAACCCAAGAGATCATGTCAAGGCCATAAGCACCACTGAAGAAGTCACTCCTAACATTCCTTTTCCTAGAAGACTGATGAATGGTAATGATGGTGAAAGACCCGAATTTTTCTTTAATTCTTCAATCAGTTTAAGGAGACTACTAAAAGAGAAGACAAAGATTGAAGAGGAGATCAAGGCTACAATGAAAGAAGAGAGCTCTGCAACCGACTTAAATGCCTTGCCTCATAAAGAAAAAGACCCAGGAAGTTTTACTTTACCTTGTTCAATTAATGATATATCTTTCAATAATGTGTTAGATGACTTAGGAGCTAGTGTTAGTGTAATGCCCCTTAAGACATTCACTACCCTAGGACTAGGAAAATTAGCACCAACTAAGTTACTTATTGAATTGGCTGATAAAACGGTAAAACGACCTGAAGGGATTGCTAATAATGTGCTAGTTAAGATTGAGAAGTTTATTTTCCCTGTAGACTTTGTTATATTAGATATGCCCGAGGATGTTAAGATTCCTTTAATCCTTGGAAGACCTTTCTTGTCTACTGCCCATGCTAAGATTGATGTGTTTAAAAGAAAAATCTCATTAAGGGTAGGGAATAATAAACTAGTCTATAAGTGCCAAGATCCTGTTAAAAGCATAATTAGAGGCGTCTACATGCTAGGATTAAGAGAACGTATGGACCTCAATCTTGAAGCTAGGGTCATGGGAGAAACATTGATTCAAAACAACTCAACTAATCCTAATCATGAGAACTTTGAGGAATTTATTGACCTTAATGTACCTACCCAACTTAGGCGCGATATTGTTAATGATTCTGATGATGAGTGATATAATTGCGTAGTAATTAACAAACGTAGGAGGATAGTTGAGCATACGAATTTGAATAATGATGTGTTTATTGAACTACCACCCCACCTTGCTTATTTATGCCTTTATGATAATAAGAATTTCCCGTCTATCATTTTGTCATCTCTGCCCGAAAGGGACATAACTTTGTTTATACAGATATTAAAGAAGAATGGCGTGGAAATTAAGGACGAGCAAGGAGTGTTCAATGTTACTGAATTGGCGATGAGGGAGCGCGATGTTTCCGACTCCTTCAATGATCGATATTAAGAGTTGAACGTGAGTCTAACTTGAAGAATCTGGAATAAAGACAAGTGCTGACCGGGAGACAACCCGGCAAATTTTTACTATTCTGTTCTGTGTCGATTCAGTCAGGCCCGCAGAGGATACGACGCATCTCAATCCTAAGATGCGACGCATCTCCTGCACTGGTCATATCTTACTTTATTTTTCTGCATTTTTACTTTTGACTTTAAAACTTTTTTGTCAGTTTATTTTAATGCGGCGCATCCCTGGTTAAGGATGCGGCGCATCTTCTATTCTGATTCATAATTATTCCAGGCTCGATACAGCGTATCTTCTTCCATAGGATACGGCGCATCGACTGACCTGATGATTTTCATTTTAATTTTTAAATTTTATTTTTACTAACTACTAATATATTATGCAAGCTTGAACCTTCTTAATTTAGGTGTGTTTAAAGTCTTGGTGATATTATAGATTCCTGCATTTCCTGTGGATACATCAATTATGAAGCTTAAACGTTCTCATCCACAAGGAAGTTGATTTTTGCTCTTATACAAATAATGGAGGATCATACCGAGCAAATCTCAGGGGAGTTTTTCTGTTCTAATTCTTTTATTTTCCAGTTTTTAACCTTTGATACAA
Organism: Artemisia tridentata subsp. tridentata; assembly: GCA_021014915.2. Taxonomy (NCBI): domain Eukaryota; kingdom Viridiplantae; phylum Streptophyta; class Magnoliopsida; order Asterales; family Asteraceae; genus Artemisia; species Artemisia tridentata. Next base: position 203,932,229 of record CP139508.1, read on the forward strand.
ACAACGAGGACGTTGTTTAACTTAAGTAGGGGGATTGGAGAATTAGAACACTTACTTGTCCTAAACTTTTAAAAATATGCTTAAAATGTGCTTAATATATCAAAATTTAAAATTTTTAGCATGTTTTTGTTTAAAGTCTAAGTTGCATAGCTGCACACATGACGTTATTTTCAAAAATTGTTACTTTTCAAAAAATTCACAAATCTATGAGTGTGCCGGTGACTTGTAAACTTTAGAACTTGGCTTGTATACTATTCGAGACCACCATAATAAGTATTATTTTATATAATTGGAATGACTTGTCTAAATTGGTAAATTTCTAGGATTACACCCAAATAGCCTTTATATGTTATGTGATATTAGCTAACTACACTGGTTAGTTAACCCCCGTATAAACCCTTTTGTTACTCTCACTTTTAGAGTAAGATACCCCTAGAAAAACCCTCAGAGCCGTTCCTTTCGTTTCTTACACCTTTGTTATAATGTTTCGTTACACCCTTACACCTTAGCCTACTCTGTAGATTAAAATCCGTGGTTGGTTAATTGCTTTAGGCAAAGTGTGTTTCCTTACATTACCTGTGTTCGCGTGCGTAATTCATTATCTTTGGTTAGGTCGGGAAATTGCACAATGCAATTGGAGTGAAAGTAAATATTGTATATCTTTGAGTCTTGTTTTTCGTGTGTTTACTACTTTCACTATTACCATTATTTCTGAAGTCATGAAAAGTATGGAAAAATTATCCAGAGTTATCGTTATAGTGATGTGGTGAAATTTTACACATCTATGTTTATGTTTAAAGTTAAAAAAAAAAAAAAAAAAAAAAAAAAAATAGAAAAGAAAAAGAAAAAGGAAAAGTTGGAAGTTTGTTTTTACCAACTTATATAAAGTTTTGTATTAAGTGGTCGATATCACCACTATTTGTTGTATATTATATTTATGGATTGAATGGGAGTTGAACGTTATGGGAACACCAACTAAAGGTTATTCTTTGATTGAGATCTTGTTGAGTATAATTCGTGTCTACCTAAAGCGTGTGTTTCAAGTGTTAAAGCGTGAGTTATTCAGTGATATGAGTCTTATTCATGGGATGGTTGGGATAGTGATTAACCACACTTAGGATTTTAATTTATCTGTTTTGTTTATTTTTCATTTTACACCAATTTGTATCCCAAATATTATCCATACCCTATATTATTCTTTATCCAAACCTTTGATTTATTGAGATTAGGGATTTGAGCAATCTTAAGTATCGTAGTCGTGGATTCGGCTATGTATTTATGATTTTGTCGCCCTTTTTGATATAATATTATTGGTGAAGATTACTTGGTCCTATCTTTAGCCTATTCGAGTTAAGGATTTGAGCAATTGCAAGTATCGTGTTCGTGGATTCGATCATGTATTTGTGATTTTGTCGCCTTTTCTGGAATTTGAGATCGATAGAGATTAAGGAGAATGATTAACCCTTAAACTACAAACCCTTTTTACCGCTTTAGACTTGTTATTCCTTGGCTTTAGTGGAGGAGATGTGTATACTTGCCAAGCTTATGATAGAATATTCGTCACGACTGGACAGTTAAACGATTAGATTTGCTTTTATCAAATTATTTTATTTTACTTCTAATTCGTTAAGTGTTTGGTTGTGTGATTATGACAAAAATGAATACATGCTTAAATATAAAAATAAATCCTAATATCTTTTAGGATACATTTTCATAAGATTAATTCTAAGGTTTACTTGGGGACAAGTAAAGTTCAAGTGGGGGGATATTTGATGAACTCAAATAAGTACATTTTATTACTATCATTTATCCTATCTATTTGACTTGTTTTATTATATTATCTGTGAGAATTGATACGTTAATGTTTACTTTTGTAATTCTCAGGTAAAAACAAGTATTATGTGAAACTTGGCGATTTTGGACTAATTATGGAGCAAAACAAGCAATAAGATAAGAGTCTACTGAAATGTACAAGATCAAGACATTCTGCTCCAGATACGCCGCATCTTACCTATTACATACGGCGCATCACTATCAAGATTTCACAAGATATTATCCAAGACAGCAAAGGACATGCGCCGCATCTAAGAATGGAGTTACGCCGCATCTTCTGGCGGTGTACGAATATTTCTGAATATATTAATCTTGGACCCCACGCGAAGTTAAGTCAATGCGCCGCATCTACTTATTAGATGCGCCGCATCTTACCCTCAGACAGAAACTATAAATACCCCAAGACCAGACGTATTCGAGAGGTTCGACATTTAGCTAAGTACGAGAAGACAGAAACCCTAGGATAAATTCAGTCGAAGTAGCAGCACAAGACACACCTTGAACGAAGATACAAGAGCTGTAAGAAGGTCCTGCATGTATTCAATTCATTAAGTAGTTTTGTTTTATTGTGTTAGTAAACTTTAATTCATCAGGATTGGTGGCTTGTGTAATGTGACAACGGAAAGGTTGCACTCCCTTAAAACTGCTTTCCCATTAATTAAAGTTTATATGTTGATGTCTTTGGTGACTTTTATTAGTGCATTGATAACCTCTGTGTCTAGCTGAGCGTTGATCGGGTCGCCATGCCTCTGCCCTCGCCTATTTATTAGATCGCCTATGCATTCTATCGTCTGTAGAAAAGTAGGAAGAAAGATAAATAGGATAGTCATAAGTAATCATTAAGGGTTTACTCGCCGATAAGATTAGAACCAACGAGAAAGGACTTAATCTCGGTGCGTTGCATCGAACTATACACTTCATATAAAACTAGCAATAAAACAAGTGACAAGCTACTTAACTATCAGGACAGGTCTTCTTATTGTCTCAAGTATTTATCTGTGTACGTGTGTGCTATTCGCTGATTCGTGCCTATTAGTTTAGTTTATTATTTAATTGCAACCAAAACGTGCCAGTCTCTCAGGCTGAACCCCCTTGTGTTAGATTAGGTTGTATAGCTAACTTAAGATATTAAAATACTGATTAGGATAACTAGATAATACGTTCCACTCTTAGTGATCGACACTCTACTTACCATTATATTCATACTGACCGGGTACACTGCTCGTTAAAGTGTGTGTGTTATTGATAAGTCGGCTAAATATAAATTTAAAACTTGAATACTGCTAAAACCACAACGACATACCGTGGGTATAAATTAGAGCATACGCACGCACGCATCAAGGATCTTGGAGCTTGATGCAAACCATAGAGAGCTTTCACCACCTTGTAGACCTTGTCAGGATGATCAGGATCTTCAAACACTGGTGGTTGCATAACATAAACCTCTTCATCAATAGTACCATATAGAAAGGCACTCTTCACATCCATCTGGTATACCATAAATCCCATGAAAGAAGCATAAGCCAAAAACAACCTTATTGCCTCAATCCTTGCAACAGGAGCAAAAACCTCATCATAGTCTATGCCTTCTTCTTGAGTGTAGCCCTGTGCAACCAGCCTTACTTTGTTCCTAATGACAATTCCTCTCTCATCCTTCTTGTTTCTGAACACCCATTTTGTACCAATTGCCCACTTTCCCTTAGGTAAATCTATTAGACACTGAACCTTTTGTAGCTTAAACTGTAAAAGCTCTTCTTGCATTGCTTCTACCCAGGATGGGTCACTTAGAGCTTTAGCAATTTTCTTGGGTTCGTCCTGAGATAGGAAACAAGCAAAAAAACAAGTATGAAGGTCTTCATGTGTTTTCCCTACATAAACAACACTGATAAAGCCTTTTTCATTTGAATCCTTTGTCATTGTCATTCTTCTTGTCTTTACACCAGAATGTACATCACCAATTACATGATCAAGTGAATGATCTTTGTGAATTCTTGTATTTGGAGTTGTAGGAGCTTGATAGGTGTTAGGCATGTTATTCAGATCCACTTAATCATCAGAAGAATCAGCATCAGTAGTAACTGTTGGGCTAGCAGTATGAACATTTGGCCAAACAGTACTATCTTTTGGCTCAGCAGTACTAACATTATTAGTACTGTCATCAGGATTCTCTTGTTCTTCCACTCCGCTTTCTTTGTTTCCATCTTCAAAACCCTTCTTTTCAGCATCATTAGAAGGTTCATCATCCTTTGAAGATGAATTTAATATAGAACCATCCTCCCACGGTGGCATAAACATGTAGTCTTGACAAGATCCTTTCTCCATACTAGATTGTCCTGCATCGAAACTATCTTCTGTACCTGCAAAATCTTTAGAGTTTGTACCTTCAACAACTGGTACATAATTCATTGACTCTGTTAGCACATCAATATCAAACAACCACTTAGGACCTTCTCCTGCAACACTAGGCTTATTCTCCAAAAATTCCACATGCAAATTTTCTTCAACTTTCCTGGTTTTAATGTTGTATACCCTAAAAGCCTTACTATTTATAGAGTACGCAACAAGAAAACCATCATCAGACTGTCCATCAAACTTGCCCAAATGATCTAAAGTTTTAAGTATGGTAACCTGACATCCAAATGGTCTCATGAAGCTTAGAGCTGGTTTTCTACCTCTAAAAAGTTCATAAGGTGTCTTGTTATGAGGTTTGACTACTAATACCCTATTCTGCACGTAGCAAGCAGTATTAACTGCTTCAGCCCAAAATGTGGTAGGTAACTTAGAGTCTGCTGACATGGTTCTAGCTGCCTCAATCAGTGTCCTATTCCTCCTTTCAGCAACACCATTCTGCTGAGGAGTTCTAGCTACACTAAATTCCCTCTTAACACCTTTTTTACCACAAAATTCATTCATCACTCTATTCTTTAATTCTGTTCCATTATCATATCTGATTATTTTAACTTTCTTATCAGCTAGGTTTTCTATCTCAGTAATAAAACTCTTAAGGATGCCACTAGTTTCATCCTTGGTAGCTAAGAAGAAAACCCAAGTAAACCTTCTATAATCATTAGTGACAACAAGACAGTACTTCTTATGCATTAAACTAATCACAGAAGTAGGACCAAACAGGTCCATATGTAACCTGAATAATGGATAAGTAATAGAGTTTTGAATCTTGGACTTAGAAGTGGCTTTATGTTGCTTTCCCATTAAACATGCAACACAAGTTTGGTCATTTTCAAAACGTTTTTGAGGTAAACCTCTGACAAGATTATCCTTAACAATTTTTTTAATGTTTTTAAAATTTATGTGACCAAGCCTCCTATGCCAAAGCAATTGTGAAAACGTAGAGGGGGTGAATACGTTCCCGTTTTAATCACTTAAAAGTTGTTGTATCAAATGTCCATTTAAGCTTGTTGTAATATGAAAGATGTTAAGTATAGTTTATGACTAGCATATACTAAACAAGTTGTCACACAAGTATTATCAACTAAGCACAACACAAGCAATCATATAATGCAAACATAAAAGTAAAGAGGTAAGTAAAAGAAAGCGCAAACCGAACATGATAATTTATAGTGGTTCGGTCATGGAGCTCCTCTCCGCCCTACTCCACTCCCCGAGTACCCAACTTAAGAGTTACTTCACTAGATCAACAAGCTCCCTTCTAGGCGGAGAAAACCTTTACATGTCGCTTACTCTTTTTCCGGTACTAAGCTAGATACCGAGTTCTTTACAAGGGTACAACCACTCCCAACGTCGCTTATACTATTTCCGACACTAAGCTAGATGTCGAGTTCTTTTACAAGGGTACAACCACTCCCGTCGTTGCTTATATTTTTTCCGACACTAAGCTAGATGTCGAGTTCTTTTACAAGGGTAAAACCACTCCCGCTATGTTTTAAGGCCCAACGTAGAAACCTTGTGTTTTATGGCACAAAAACATAAACCATCTAATCTAAATGAACTTCCATTGAAAGGAAGCCTTCAATGGATGAAGATCATAAGCTCCCTAAACTTGTTGTGATGGATCTTCATATATGCATGTGGAATCTACATGAACTTCTTGAATAAGAAGTCTTCAATCATTGAGGATGTCAAGTGCCCTTGAATCTTCATATGTTGGAATGCTTTGGTGGATGATGACTTCAAGATCTCCTAACCTTCTTGGAGGATCAGGAAGTATGCTATGCTAGTGATGGATGATGACTCACGATCTCTGAGCTTGCTTCACAGGATCATTACGAGTGTATGCTTACAACATAATGAAAGTTAGTAACATTATGATCATTATGAAAAGGGTGATTAATGTATGATTCTACATGGTTTACTACTGATCTAAATGTATGCAAAGGGTAGAGAGAATGTGTGTTTAAATTGGTTGAAACAATGGGTAAACAATGGGCTACTATTTATAAGAAAACTTGTTCAGACAACCCGGGGATTTGGCGGACCCAAATTCTGGGTTCCGCCCATATACCTGTTTGGGTCCGCAGGGACATGCCAGCTAAGAGCTTCACAAATCTTTCCATATCTTGCCAAGATCTTACACAATCTAATATTATGCTTGAAGATCTTTCCAAAATATATTGTAAAGTCAACTAAGCTATCTAAATGATGTATGCCATGATGTCATGTATATATTTACATTTTAAGATTTAAAATGTAAATAATGTAAATGTATATATGTATGTAACATGTATCCTAGTGATCATGTAGCATGTATATACTAGCTTAACTAATATATGTTTACCAAGATGTATCATGTTAGTTTGACACCTAAAGTGTACTTATCCTATTAATATTAGAAAACATGATGTGCCGTATTTTAAACATTCTAAATGATTTGTTAAGTGTTTGATCATAATGCCACATAACAAACATGTACGAACCTGTTTTGTACCATACGAAGACTCGAGAGGTGTTGAATGTATTGTTGAGACAAAATAAGATTACAAGTAACTTGTACATTTTACGTTATGTATCAAGTTACATGTTTGTCATCAATCAAAACAAACGAGACTGCTTGCACTAACAATCTCCCCAATGAGACTGCTTGCACTAACAATCTCCCCCTTTTTGATGATGACAAAATATGTAAACGTGATAGAAAGTAAAATGTAAAAAGTTACTTGTGTCCGTACTACCTTTAACATTACCTTCGTTGTTTACACTCTTCTCAACTCTTCTCCTCTATTACTTTCTCTGTTTACACCTTTCTCCCCCTTTTTTCGAAACAAAAAGGGTGTGTCCTTGGAATTAACTTCATTTCTCCCCGAAATGGCGAGCTTGCACCATCCCTAGTGAAGTTAAATTGACTATTCCAATCTCCTATGGTTGTTGCGTCCCCTAGGTTATTAGTGGATCCATGGATCAAATTAAGACTCTTAACCTACATCAAGGTTAGTGTTGTGCAACATAAAAAAATATATGAAAGATGCATGATGAATGAAATGCATATAGCCAACGATACACGTGGATAAGCCATGTTGGACTATCTTCTCCTTTTTGTCAAAACACAAAGGTGTGTCGAAGAATGAGAATCATGATGAATGTGTGCATGCTCCCCCTTGACTGTAGCTCCCCCTTGATCAATACTTCTCGTTGCTAGGGTACCAACGTATATGATGTAAGGATTAAGAATGCTACAAAAGAAAGATTAGTACATGATATGCTCTCCCTTGATCAATACTCCCCTGTTGCTAGGGTATCAACGTATATGATGCAAGGATTTTGAGTGCTTAATAGCTCCCCCTTGGACAATACTCCCCCTAATTGGAGTGCCAAGTATATGATGCATGAAAGCTACAAAAACAAAGGTTAGTATAAAAAAATATTTGTCCTTGGACGAGTATGTGATATACACCAATGCGTGTATATGATGCATTCTATACATGCTTGACGGAAACTCCCCCTTGCTCTAGGGCATCAAGATGAACCTACAAAACAAAAAATTAGTACACTAGAAGCTATGTCTTAAGACAGAATTGTCATATACGACCAATGTGTATAGATGATGCAATATGAGTGCTTGACAGATATTCCTCCTGATTTGAGGACGTCAAGAAGCACCTATAATAAAAGAAAAAAAATATTCGATGCAAACATCATCCTTAGATGAGTGTGCTATATATGACAAAGCGTATATGATGATGAACCTACAATGAAAGGATTAGTGCAATATATTTTATTTCAAAGAAAAATAAGATATATATGATGCAATAAATCAATGATATAATCATAGGCAACTCAAGACAGAGGACTATGATTATCTAGTAAACCATGTTATAAAGTGTAATTTTCTAATAAGAATTACAATTATAAGAAAAATAGTAATAAGATAAAATCCTACAAAATAAAGCCTGGAAGAATGATATGAATTGAAATATTAAGGGTTAAAGTGAGTGGTGCTGGTGTTGGTTTACTAGTGGTGGTAACTCAATAGATGACTAAAGGTTAATGCAAGTAGGTTTTTCGCTAATCCATGGTGGTGATGATTAGTGAAAGAGGTAATGGAATGCGGTGAATTCAGAAACACTAATGTACAACAAGTGCTATAAGAGTATTTGAAGACGGTTGAGGTTATGACATTATCATTTACCAAAGATGATGTAACGTGCCATAATATATGCTTGAATGGATTTAAGATGAAGTGAAGACAATGATCATTTAGGAATAAAAATTTCATATGCAATAATTTGAAATACTATATACCTATATGAGGATGAAAATGACATCATAAGATGTGAGAGTGTTGGTTAGACCAACGTGTTGAGATTGACAATTTTAATATATCGTTTGCACTGACAATGACGTGCTTGATATGTATCAAGAATGAAAAGGATGAGATCCTATGATGGTGTTCTAGATAATGAAGGTGTTCTAGACAAGAAAATCCTAGACTCGAGAAGGTTGTTTGGTTTAAATGGTTTAAAAACTGAACCAGGTACCCGCGGATTGGGCGAAACCAAATTTTTGGTTCCGTCCTTCTTATCGAAGGGTACCGTGAGACCAGAATTGATTTGGTCATGTTTTTTCATTTTTGATCAAACGAAGGTTCAAGCTAAGGTCTAACTACGGATTTGGTTTCTGTTAGGAATATAAATATTCACATGAAAGACTCGGTCACCCCGAGTATGGATTAGCATTAAGTAGCTCGTAGGTTTAATCATATTAGTTTAGATATCGTTTCACCATGGAGTCGGGTCGGGTCTTTACCCACTGTCAGCCCGGTCCATAGCCTACTAGAGGCATTTTTGTGTCTTGTATAAATAGTCCTTCCCACCCATGGGAAGGGTTGGAACTTCATTTGTTTTCAAGCTAATACACTCTACTTTCTCTCACTAGAAGTTTCCCATCTCTTTCTCTCTCTAGAATTCGATTCTTGCTTAATCTTTCTTGTGTGTTATGATTGTTAATATCTTACAATTGGTATCAAGAGCCATGGTTTGGTTAGATTGATTGTATGTTCGTGGATTTGTGGCTTGTTCTTTGTGTTTTTTCTTCCTTTTGTTTGGTTTGACTTGAAGGAGAAAACCACAAGATTCGTTTGTAGTTGGTGCTTAGATTTCTTAGAATATTGTACTTTCATGTTTACAATAGTCTCTAGCATCGTTTTTTTGGCACTCTACAGCTTATCTTGTGATTTATTTGGAAGATTCAAAGGTGTTTCTTGACTGCGATTTGAGCTTCCGTATACTTTTCATCGTTGCGATTTGAGTTGGTTAGGGAAAGGCAGTGTTGCGATTTGGGTTTGTTCGAATCTGCGATTTGGTTTATTAATAAAAAGGGAAAAAAGACAAAATCGCAATAAAGTGACGTGTTTGTCTACTTGTGAGTTGCGAGTTGAGGTTGCGTTTTGAGACTACGATTTGGAGTCTGCGATTTGAAGGTTGCGATTTGGAGGCTGCGATTTGGAGTCTGCGATTTGAAGGCTGCGATTTGAGGTTGTGATTTGAAGGCTGCGATTTGAGCATTGAGATTTGACTGCTGCGATTTGCCTCTCCGAAGACCAATGTTGCGATTTGACAAGTTTCTTCATTGAGATTTGCTCAATTTCATTCATTGCGATTTGCTCAAACCATTACGTAAACTCAATACAACCAAACCTAATCACAACTTGATTAATTTAACTAGTATTCACTTAACCTAACAACCAATCACCACTCATAACATACAATCACTAATCATTACATCGATCCAATCTTTAATCATAACACATTCAAGTAATCATTGTCTCACGGTTTCTTCTTGATTTTGTAAAATCCCACGAAAGATTCTATTTCTCGGTTTAAATCAAAGAGTTGTGAAAACCCGTGCACATTAACTTCATGGAAAGCACTTCTTCTGATGACATTCAAGCTGCCGGGTCCGATACCTGCCCTCCTATGCTTGATAGGACGTATTATGAATCATGGGCACAAAGAATACAACTTTATTGCTTGGGAAAAGAGAATGGTGTTAACATTCTTAAATCCATTGATGAAGGACCTTTTCAATTGAGCACCACTAGAGATGCTGTCACTACCGCTGAGGATGGAACTGTCACTCTTGGAATCGACAGGCCACGTAATTACAATGATCTTAATGAGGAGGAGAAGAAGCGTTATGATGCAGACATTATAGCTTCTAACATTGTGATTCAAGGACTTCCCAAAGACGTTTACAAGCTTATCAACTTCAACACTGAAGCCAAAGCTGTTTGGGACAATGTTAAAATGCTTCTGGCTGGATCTGAACTGACCAAAGAAGATTGTGAATCTCAGTTTTATGATGAGTTTGAGCACTTCAAGATGAATCCTGGTGAAAACATCACTGACTATTATGTGAGATTTCACAAGCTTGTGAATGATATAAGGATCATCAGGATGACAATGCCAAATATCAAGCTTAACTCTAAGTTTATGAACAACATGTCACCCGAGTGGGATAGATTTGTTACAGCCGTGAAGCTCAACAAAGGATTGAGAGAGACGAATTATGAACAGCTGTATGCTTACTTACAACAACATGAAAAGCATGCTGTCTATGATCGTCAATTAATGGAAAGAATCAATCCAACGACAACTAATGATCCACTTGCACTTGTCTCAAATGTTCAGTCGTTCAATCAATCCTCACTTGATCAAGTTTATCACCATCCTTCTTCATCACAGAATCAGACATCATTTGTCCAATCATCTTTGCACCCACCATCTGCTGTGAACACCCAACTGGACTCAGGATACTCTCATACTGACAAGATGATTGATAATCTCTCCAACCAAGTTTCTTTACTTGTCCAACAGTTCAGAGCAACACTCCCTCAAACCAACAACCAACTTCGAACTTCATCAAATCCACGTAATCAAGCAACAGTGGAAGATGGAAGGGTTGTGGTTCAGATTGTTCAGGGAAGGCAGAATGTGAATCAAAGGAACATTGATCGGGGTAACATATAGAACAGAGTTGGGAATGCTAATCAGGGACAGGGAAGGCAAATCAAATGTTACAACTGTGGTGGACTAGGACACATAGCAAGGAACTGCACTCAACCAAAGCGTCCACAGAATTCTGACTACTTCAAAGATAAGATGCTGTTGATGCAAGCTCAAGAGAATGGAGCAGCTTTGGACAAAGAAGAGTTATTGTTTCTTGCTGGTGATGAAGGGAACACGTTTGATGCTGATGTGGATGATCAACCAGTTCAGGACTTGGCACTAAATGATCCCAACATCTTCCAAGCTGATGACTGTAATGCTTTTGACTCAGACGTTGATGATGAACCCACTCCTTAAACCATCTTCATGGCTAATCTGTCTTCTGCAGTCTCATCACCACAACAATCTGGTCCTTCCAACGCATCTGTCATATCTAAGGTACTAAAGCTGTATGACATGTATAACATGGTCGATGAACAGAAGATTCCCAGCAAAGTACAACAGACAGATGTTGTTGAATCAGATACTGCTGATATGGGAAACAGTAATGTTATCCCATATGAACAATATGTGAATCACAACGACGTGTCTGTTGTACCAAGTAGTGCATCTTCTGTTGTCGATAATACTTGTGAATTGCATGAGAACACCGTGTTTATCCCTGATGACACTTTGACTACTAGACTTAACATCTATAAAGATCAGGTGGCCATATATGAACAACGTGCAAAATTTGAGTTAACTGAACGTGAGCAAAAAATGGATAGTCAAATGCGTACATTCATAACAGAACGTAATTTAAGGGAAGAAACATTGAAAAATGAGTTATATTCTTTACGAAAACAACTTGATCAAACTGTTAAATAAAAACAGGAGATCCAAGAAAGTGTAATTACACTAAAACATGATTTCAAAGAAAAAGAAACAAAACTCTTAAATGATTTTTCCAGACTTAAAACGTTAAATAATAAGATTGAAAACAAGTTGTACACACAAGACCAGACCAGACAAACTGCTCAAATGATTCAAAAGCATAAAAAGTTGTGTGATGAAAATAGTGTAAAGGATGTAGGTGAACCTAAATCAGTTTTTCTTAGGAGTGTTAAAGTTGCTCAACCAGCATTATATGATGCAAATGTAATGCTGAAGCCTGGTCATACCCTTCCTGATGTGTCATCATTTGAAGAGAGTAATGAGATAGAAGTAATAAATAGAGAAAGATTGGCTGAAAAAATGAAGGATCCCAAATGTATAGCAAATCGAGTCATAATCAAACCCCATGATTACTCTAAGGAGAACCGATTGGCTATTTTTGTACCTCAAACTAAGTTCACTCCAGAACAAATATTTTGGTCCTTAGACTTAGAAAAAACGAAAGCCGAAAAACTTCAAGCCAAAACTCCACCCTTTAGAAAGATAGCTGCAGCAACGGTGTACCCACCCAATACACCCATGCACTTAGTTCCTTTAACTCTTCCCACATGATGTAAAACTCTAATTAGCATATATGTTCTTTGTCAACTATTTGTTGATTTCGATAAAACATGTAAGAAGAGAATTACGCCAACGGGAATTACTGAAGGGGAAAGGGGATTTGAACAGACAAAACGGTGCTACTTAACTAAGGTTATTCCATTTTTTAAACTTCTCAAAGAACATTTCGAGGGCATGCAAAAAACCCTTGAAACTGAATTAAAAGAAATGAAAGAAGTGTTTAAAGATATGGAAAACGTGGAAAAACAAAAATGCTATTGATCTTAAATGTTGTGAGATTGAAAGAAAGAACATTCTCATTACCAATGAGAATATGATTGCGAGATGTATTGTGCAAGATGTATTTTACACTGCTACTGATTCTACCTTAACTGCTTGTCAATTTCATGAGTTGTCTATTGCATTGAATGTTACTCATAATCGTGTTGTTGAGCTTGAGGGGGAGAATTTAAAATTGCATGAGAAAAACCAAAACGATGACCATGATAACATGGTCATGCATTTTTCAAAACTAGAGGTTGATAATCTTAATTTGCAATTAAAATATCAACATTTAGAAGAAAGAATTAAAATCTCAAATGCCAAGACATCTTTGGATGCTCCTGAGTTTGATGCATATTTTGAGTTAGGCAAACGAGATGAAAAAATTCAAGCTCACACTAACACGATTCAAAATTGAGGGCCCAAATTGCCCAATTAAAATCGAATAAGAGTGATGTGATTGGCACCCATAAACCATCGTCTTTAGATTCTCAGAATTTTCACTATCAAGATACCATCAATAAATTACAACATGAAAATGATTGGTTTCAAGCTGAAAATTCAAATGTTAAACAGCGTTACAAAGATTTATATGATTCGATTAAAATCACACGTGATAAAACTAATGAAAAAATAACTTCTTTGCTTAATGAGATTGAGAATCTAAAGGATCAGGTGAAAGGGAAAATGCCAGTCGTCACCAGTGATAATATTGTTCCAAAGGTTTCTGCTGGTAGAAAATATGCAATTGATGCTGTGACTATTCCGCTTCCTCTTAGGAACAATAGGTCAGCTCATCATGTTTATCTCACTTATCTTAAGGATAGTCTTGACATTCTTAGTGAGACCGTAGAAAAGGATGGGATAGAGAAACCACTTGATAGTGCAGTTGTAGATGCCTGCTTCCTCACTAAACGATCTCAGGAACTCTTAGAATACGTCATTAGCACATGTCCTAAGATTGATAACAAGTGAGATAGGTTTATTGCATCATCCTCAATGACTAAGAACAAGCATGTAACCTCTAATGTACCATTGAAAACATCTGAACCCAATACATCAAAAAGGGAAAAACAAATGGCAGTGAAACAAACTAATGTTCCCATCATTTCTTCTACAGGAGTAAACAGTGACACTAAAGCTAGCGGGTCAAAGCCTAGTCACAATACAAAGAAAGATAGGACTGCGCCAGCTAAGAGTGCTCATGAGAAGAAAGTAGAAGACCACCTTAGGAACAATAAGTTTGGTTTGAACGAAACGAATCGCATTGATTCTAGTATTAGCTTTAAGCATACTGTAATTAATTCGAATTATAATGCTGTCTGCAAAACATGTAATGAATGCTTAATTTCTGGTAATCATGATGATTGTGTTGTGTCATTCTTGATGTCTTCTAAACAATCCCCAGTTAAAAATGTTAGGAAACCTAAACTGAGTAAGCAAATTTGGAAAGCAACAGGAAATCTGTTTGCTAATGTTGGTTATCAATGGAAGCCCACTGGAAGAAAATTCACTATAGGAAATAAGTGCCCCTTAACTAGAATGACTAATCATAAAGTAGTGCTTGTTAAGGAATGGAAGCCAACTGGTCGAATTTTCCCGTTAGAGACAAAATGCCCTGTAACTAGGTCCATTGCATCTACTAGTGAAGTTTACACTGTGAATACCATGGCATCTATGATTCCTGTAGTTTCAGAATTTGTTTGTGCTAACCAAACGGACCCCAGTTGCATGTGGGGATCCACTTTTTTCAGTTATCCATCGTTGTCTGTTTTCAAATGCAGGTCGTACAAATCGTCCTTTGGTATTTGGACTCAAGCTGCTCAAAACATATGACCGGGGATCGCTCACGGCTCAAGAATTTCGTGAATAAGTTTATCGGTACAGTTAGATTCGGGAACGACCATTTTGGGGTGATTATGGGTTATGGAGATTATGTGTTTGGTGACAGTGTAATTTCCAGGGTATACTACGTGGAAGGACTCAGGTACAATTTGTTCTTTGTTGGTCAATTTTGTGATTCTGATCTTGAAGTTGCTTTCAGAAAACATACATGTTTCGTCAGAGAATTGGATGGTATTGATCTCCTTAAAGTCAGTCGTGGCACTAATCTATACACCATCTCTATTGAAGACATGATGCGGTCCTCTCCTATTTGCTTGCTGTCAAAGGCCTCAAAGAACAAATCATGGCTTTGGCGCCGTCGTTTAAATCACTTAAACTTCGGCACCATAAATGAACTTACTCGCAAGATTCTTGTACGAGGTATGCCCAGATTGAAGTTTGAAAAGGATCATCTTTGTTCTGCTTGTCAACTGGGCAAAAGCAAGAAGCATACTCACAAACCCAAAACTATCAACACCATTATGGAAGCTCTTCACACCCTTCACATGGATCTGTGTGGACCAATGAGAGTGCAGAGTATAAATGGGAAAAAATATATTCTTGTGGTGGTTGACGACTACTCTCAGTTTACATAGGTGATGTTTTTGAGAACCAAGGACGAGACTCCAGAGTTTATCATCAAACTTATCAAACAGCTACAAGTAAGACTCAACAAAACCGCCAGAATCATCCGCACAGACAATGGAACTGAGTTTGTTAACAAATAACTCATTCAATTTTATGAAAGTATTGGCATAACTCACCAGAAAAGTGTTCCACGCACTCCTCAGCAGAACGGGGTTGTTGAAAGACGAAATCGTACTCTTGTGGAAGCTGCACGAACCATGCTGATATTTTCCAAGGCACCGATGTTTCTTTGGGCGGAAGCAATTGCTACAGCTTGTTACACCCAAAACCGATCCTTGATACATACTCTTCACAACAAAACTCCATATGAGCTGATACATGGCAAGAAACCAGATCTTTCTTTTCTGCGAGTGTTCACAACAAAACTCCGTATGATCTGGGAAAACTAAAGGCTAAAGCAAACATTGGATTCTTCGTTGGGTATGCACCAGATCGCAAGGGATACCGAATCTACAACAAACGAACCCGAAAAATTATGGAAACCATTCACGTGACATTCGATGAGCTGACTGAGCAAACGGCTCCTGGACACACAAGTTCTGGACCCGCACCTAATCTTTTGTCTCCTGGACCAATTAGTTCAGGTCTTGTACAGCGTCCCACTCCTGCAGTTCCTTATGTACCCCCTACGAGTGATGAGTTGAAGAATTTGTTTGATCCGATGTTTGATGAATACTGTAGGATCGATACATGTGTTGATTGTGTGTGATTCGGGAGGTCTTGGATTGTGGAAGAACAAATCCATGGTAGAAGTTTTAGAGAGAGAGAGTAGAGAGAGTTGGGAACTTAGTGAGAGAAATGTAAGTGTATTAGATTGTAAGAGTGAGAAGTTCTAACCCTCTCCCTAGGTGGAGAGGGGTATTTATACTAACTAACATAAGTTGCCCCTAGTGGGCTGTGGAGTGAGCTGACAGTGGGTAAAGACCTGACCCAACTCCACAAATATTAATATAAATAAACTAATAATAATAATACTAATAAGCCTACGAGCTACATAAATGCTAAATAGATACTCGGGGTGACCGAGTCTTCACATGAATATTTATATTCCTAACAATCTCCCCCTAAGGGAGGTCACCCCGGAAATAATATTTTGAATTCTAGCATTCTATCATGTGTGTTTGACTTCGTAGCTCGTAGTCTTTGATTCTTCAAATTCATCACTCTTTGTACATTCAACAGTGATCTTTTGATGGTCGTTCTTTTGTCTTGGATGATCTTTGGTAATTCTTTGATGTCATCATCCAACGTATGTCTCCAGGTCATTTTTTAGCCATATGTCTCCATGTGATGTGATCTTTGAGCCTTCTTTGAGATCATCAGTCACCGTAAATCTCTGAGCTTTTCTACTGCAGTGATATTGCCATCATGTGATTTGTTGTGACCGTCGGACTCGCATGCTCACACTTTTCTGGATCATGATAAATGTCATCAGAGTTGCGGAAGCTGTGTTATAGGTCTTTCTTCTATCATGATTTCTTTGATAATGATTTGTAAGTGTGAGCATGGAGTGTGGCTTGACACATCTCTACTGGAATCAGGAACCACCATCGCCATCTTTATATGAATCTGAAATAAAACAGTTAGCAATAAAGTTGGAGAACGAATATGGCTTTGTCATTCGTTCGATGTGGTTGGATTAACCTTCGGTTCTGTGAAGACCGACCTGTGATCAGGTAGAATCCCCTTTAAAGAAGATTCTCCTTGACAGGAATTTCCAGCTTGTTGTAGGGAATCATCCAAAGAGTTACCATAGGAATCACCCTACAAAGCATGTTCTCATACCGGAACGTCTCAAAGCAGATAGCACGGTAGAGTGAATCAGTGAATTAAATACCCACTGGTTGACGAGAAATTGATTAGAAAAATCACTCGCATGTCACTAGATAAACATTTTATGCAACACGACGAGGGTTTTATACCTTGAATCATATTTTTGTCAAAAACACTTTTGCTTGAACATTTTCACAATCAATGTGCTTGAAAACTCGGTTGGTGAGCATATTGAAAGGTTTTCCAAAAGTATCCGTCAATCCATTTCCTGGAACAAGTTTGATTCAAATTTGAATCGCCCCATTGTTTCTTTCCAATTGTCACAATCTTGATCCATGAAGGATCTCACATGTCACCCACCAAGAGCTTGTTAGATGTTGGCTCTAGAAGGATTTCCATCTTCATTGTGAATACTTTACGTATCACTCGGATGTTCTGGAAATACCACAAGGATAATGCGTAGGACTCTTCATATATGTTTTCTTGCTTTTCACGGTGTATGAAACAGCAAGCATATTGGAAATGTGTCCTAATGAGATTTATTGATGATCTCTTGGCTCTAGACTCAATTATGCGTTTTGATTTATTGATCGGAGGCTGGAGAGGACTGCCACCTTTTCAATATCATCTAACTCGGAGTGAGAGAGACGATAGACATGTATTGATCTCCGTGACAAATGAAACAAGAGTCCTTTGAGGGACCTTGAGTGGCTAGGGAGGGTTGTGCAGCATATCACTGGGTCCATGATACTTTGTCTTCAATGTCAGCAATCAACTAAGTGATTCTGACAGCATATGTATTCACCCGGTTTCTGCCTAAAGTGTAAGGAGAGCTTCTTTCTTTTCACCCATTATCTTTACATTTCTTTTTCATTCTTCAACCCCTTCAGCGCTTACCGAGACTTCATCACTAGTACCTTGTTGGGTTTGTTCCAGTACTAGCTCCATCTCAGTCGGCACTCTTCCCTTATTCACTTGTCTCCTTTTTTCATCATACCTAAGGACTTCTACACTAACTAGTGGATTATACCTGGGTAGATCCCTCCGGTTCTGGCGGGATTGTGGGAACATATACCTAACCTTACCATCCTTATAACTCCAGTACGTTAAATAAAATGGTCGGTCTTTGGTGTTCTTCCACAATTGCCATCATAAATCATTCGCTCCCCCTCAATATGTGCATCGATATACGAAAGGTTTAGCACATATGGGAGAGCCTACACTTGAGTTCCAAAAGATCACATGTTTATCAGAATTTCATATTTAAATCACATTCTTTCCCCCGATCAAAAATTTCAAACCATTTGAGATTTGTGATCCTAATTGATTTAAATATGTTTAGAAAATTTGGGAGAAAATGTGGTCAGGTTTTAATATACATTCTGATTATGAAGCATACAATGCTCCCCCTTAAACCACGAGAGAGTGTCACTTCTGATGTTGCATAATGCTTAAAGGTGTCAGAAATTTGAACAAATACTCTCCCCCTCAATTAATGACCCGTTTTCTATTTAAAGAGCTGTAGTCATTCAATTGAGCGACAAGTATTTGTGAAAATTTAAGTCCAGTTACCACCTTGTGAAACACCAAAACTCTCCTGAAGAATCATAGAACGGAAAGAGTTTATGGTGTAAAGAAGACTTCTCTTCTTATACAAGAAATGATGCACTGAATCATACATCAAATCGGGTTGCTATCTGAAGTAATAGCAAGCCATGAGACATGTTTTAATAATTCATTTGAACTTCTGCTCGAGCTTCATTTAAAGTCCCGTGTCATTAATGAATGACATTTCTAAGACCGTAAATATTATCGATAAACAGAAGACATGTCTTGAAAAACTATTTTTGGTATTTTCTATTTTTCTGATTTTTATGGTTTTTCTTGGTTTTATATTTTTCTATTTACAATTTGGTTTTATAAAAGTTTTATGAAATTGGAAAAAATATTTTTTGAGTTTTTATGATTTTATGATATTATGTATTTACAAATTAAGGATACATGAAGAATTACCACCTTAATTCTTTTTTGATAGATTTGTTCTTCACTACCTTGATGAACTTGATGCAGCAGCTCTGAGAGTAGTCTTCAAACTACATTACTTCTTTTAACTTCCTAAATCTTCTCAGTTGTCATCTCTTTACTTGCAGAAGAACAATGTAAGCAGATCTAATTAGGGATTAAATCTGGTTTTTCACTCTCCCCTAATTAGTGCTCTCCCCCAAACTGAAAACCTTTCTGATGAATGCCCAGAATATTAAGATGTCTTTTGATAGCCAAATGAATGCCGACTTTAGTCTTCTAACACACAATGGAAAATGTAGAACAGACTGTAGACTCGACCTTCTTCAAGATTGTCCATTTGTTGAACAGAATATCAACATCTTCATCTCACCAAATGCATTCCAGTAATCTTACATATAACCCATCAGCCCGTAACATACACATGAAATGATAACACCAAAGTAACAAGTTGAAACACTGATCATCTTTAATTTGAATCATAGATGTTAAGCCCGATCACGTGAACTTGTTGTGCGTCCTTGATGTACACATTTCTCTCCCCTGATGGTTACGATTAATCAACCCGTGATGCCCGTGACGTACACATGAAATGAAGATACCAAAGTAACAAGTTGAAACACTGATCATCTTTAATTTGTTTCATAAGATGTTAAACCCGATCATGTGAACTTGTTGTGCGTCCTTGGTGTACACATTTCTCTCCCCTGATGGTTACGATTAATCGGAATCATCATAATGATGTGTACATGAAGCATAATGATATGTACATGAAGCATTAACTAGAAGCCCTTTATTACTGATTATATCAGCCCGTGAGAAGATGTCGATTAGTCGTATGGCCAATTCTCAAACATCAATCAACATGTGGTTTATTCACCCTTCTCCCCCTCAAAAATTGCATGTGACTGCCATTTTTTATTGAACGAGTGAATAAGAATACCATCAATGTTAAGTGGATCCACTTAATAACTGACATTTTGTTTATTCACCCTTCTCCCCCTCAAAAATTGCATATGACTGCCATTTTTGATTGAACGAGTAAATAAGAATACAATCAACGATAAGTAAATCCACTTGATGATGAGAATGGTCATAAACAAGAAGATTTCTCTTCTTTCGAAGATAAAGCGCACTTAAGCGTACACCTTTCTTTTCTTTGAAGAACGGGGCCTAAAGTGTTGACTGCAGACGCCATATTTTGCTGAAGAACGAGGCTTGAACTGATGTGTTCAAACGTCATAGTCGTTGAAGAACGAGGCCTGAACTGATGTGTTCAGACGTCATTTCTCTCTTTTCTACTTCTCTCAGCTAACTCGTTACCAACCCTATTATCATTCTGTTTGCTCGTTGTCGTGACTACTGATGGAGAAAAACCCAATATGATGAACTTTTGTATGAAGTAACATAACCCGAACTTGTGACTTAAACTTGCACTAATGTATGACAAAGAGCGGTGTATAAGACGTACATCACCTCTTGGATATCCACAACTTCGTGTGACACTGAGCACTACAACGTTACTCCTTAAAGTGATAGTTATTTTGTGGTAATAGAGAGGAAGAATCACAAAAAATAACTAGATATCCAAGTCTTCGTCATTGTAAAGGTTAAACGCTCGAACAAGGATCTCGAAGAATCTTCATCCAACCAACCCCGATATCTTCATATACTAAGTACACGTACCCATGAAATTTCACTTCAACCTCAAATAAATAATAGTGAATTAATGCCGTAGTCACATCTTGTGGTTTAAATGCCCAGATCTAGCCCTTTTTGATATTTTAAATGAGCTTTGATAATGGTTTTATCCCGATCGCTGTCAAAAGCGCATAACCCCGTAAAACTTTGTTATAACCAAAATGCCATGAAGTATCTCATAAATCATCCAATACATGAAGTACACACTTTAACCCTTCTTCGAAGTTGAAAACATAGTACCAAAATCAATTAAGATCCAGAAATGCACTTTTCTTTCTCCAAGATAGTTCCATCATCACGGGATTTTACAAATCTATGATTTAAACCGAGAAATAGATTCTTTCGCGGAATTTTACAAAACCAAGAAGAAACCGTGAGACAATAACAAATTGAATGTGTTATGACAAATTTGATTCTGGTGAATAACTGTTTGGGGGAACATGCAAGAGATCAGCAACAGTTCTTCTCACTTATGTAGAATACTTCACAAACCATGCTAAGTAAAGTAGTATAAACTACTTCCCCCTGGAGGTTAACCTTATATCATCAAAGTACACGATTCTCCCCCATGATGATTTCGAACTTTTGGAAGCATCATTGACGTGTACGACCATAAACCCGAGAAGTTCTTGTCTTAAGCAAACATCTTGAAGAGTCATGAAGGACATTCAAGGAGCTTGAACGATTTTGCTTAGACTGTAAAGCATCTTTGACGTGTTGTAGCGTCGAATATTCCATGAGAATTGCGGATCACATCTCAACCTTTAAACACTTTGGCCAACTAACCAACGTCGTATTCTATCGGCTATTGCTCTGACCACTTGGTGAAGTAAACCCGATCGACCAAACTTGAAAATGAAGTAGAATTCCCCAAATTTGTTACTTAAGCTTGCACTGTTGTTGATTGAAGAACAATGCAAAATAAAACCACTAAGTACCCTTATACACTCAACTAAGAGCCAAAGCTGGTACAACACCTCTTGAGACTATCCACATCTGCATCTGCGTGTGACACTGAGCACTACAATGTGACTCCTTGAAGTGATAGCTATAACCCGTGAGTACTACAATGTAACTCCTTACATCAGGTATAAATAGATAGTCCAAGTCCCAATCATAAGTTGTATACGTCCAAGCAAGTTATCATTGAAATCCTGCATCCAACCATCTCCGATTTCAAGATAAAATAAGTAGACGCCTTCGTGAAATTCAACTTCAATCTCAAATAAGTGATACCAGATAAACCCTGTGAAACTTTGTAATACCAAAATACCACACTTCATCGCCAAACGTTATACCAAAAAAAATTATACAATGTATTAAAGATACATTTGAATAATTAAATTTAAGCACAAGATTTTTATATAACCATTTTGAATCCAAGAGCCCAAGCCATAAAATCGGTTATACTGTTCAGCCCATTCCATTGTGTGATATAACGTTTCAGCCCAAAAAAAAAATCAGTCCAAAGCAAAAAAAATCACGAAGCCCAACACCAAATCGTGTGAACGCAGCCCATGTCCATTTAATAATAACCCTAAATCACGGATTATATAATACAACCTAATCACACATTACCCTAACTTTTTGTAATACTAATCTAACCCTAACTCACACACTTAAACACGCAGCCACACTTCTCTCTTTCTTCTCTTGTGATACGCAGCCTCAACCAACCCCAAAAAAAAAACTTCGTCCCTTTGATAACTTCTCAAACGAATCTCACAACCCAAAATAATTACTTGTTTCTTTTGTTTGATTATTGTAACAACACATGCAGGCTTCAAGATCCTTTTAAAGAGTCACGGTAGGATTTTCTTTGATATTATTTTGAAAGATCTATGATGTGTCCTTTTAGTTATAAGTTATAACTAAACAAAAGACAAATGGAGGCTGTTTTAGTCTTCGTTTGTCCTTTTAGTTGTTCGAATATTTAAATCAAAGAAGCTCAGTCTTCATATCGATCGATGATGAGTTTAGCTTTTTCGAAGTGTATGATATTTGATTTCAAAACGGCTGTTTTACCATTCAAAAAGCAAACCTGAGATCTATTATCTTTCTTTTCGGTTTTTGTTAGATCGAATGAGAGTTGGGATGAGGGCCGTTTGGTGTCTTGTTCTTTAAAAATCATTTCAATGATTGTTACAAGAGGTGAACGAGCTGAGATCTTGTTGTTTTCTTTTGTTGGTTAGTGATTGTATTAAGAGTTGTGGGTCTGTCAAAACATAAGTCACAAATGACACAATTAAGCAATGAATGAGGCAAACCGCTATGGCAAGTTACAAACCGCAATTGCCAATATTACCCCATACAACACAAACCGCTACACTGAATCAGACCAGGCAAACCGCTAGATCACTAAACCGCAGACGAAGTCAAACCACTGTTGACTGGTCAAACCGCTGTTGACTGGTCAAACCGCTGTCATCTATCACTGTCGTACTTTTCCCTTAAAAACTGGATCTGGCTATTCTCTTTCATCAAACCACTGCCAAGAAATGAGGCAAACCACTACCAAGAAGTTTTTACCCAGAAACAGTTCAACCTACCAATTCTGAGCTTTAGCCACTTCGGACAAAGAGTAGAACCACAAACCCAAGTGATTTTCCTTTTAATTGTTTTAACAACTCATTTTGAGAAAGAAACCACGTACACCAATATTCATAAAGAAAAAAATGGACAGACCAGTAAAAATGGACTTGTAATTCAGAAAAAGAATTGGACAAACAAAACAAAAAAAATGGACTTGTAAGCATTAAACAGTAGACCAAAATGGGCTTTATCTATAAAAAAACCTTTTTAAACTTTTTAAACAAAGATGGACATTAAACAATAGACCAAAATGAAGTAATATTCGAACTAAAAGAAAACCATTTTAAACATTTGAATAAGCTACAACCATTTCGAATGAAAAGAAGCAAGTGTGCAGTCCTTTATCAATTCGAACCAATGATAAAGAAAAAAAACAACCAATCAACGAGATCCAAGTACCCAGGATGTAACCAAGGCTCTTGATACCAATTGTAGGATCGATACATGTGTTGATTGTGTATGATTCGGGAGGTCTTGGATTGTGGAAGAACAAATCCATGGTAGAATTTTTAGAGAGAGAGAGTAGAGAGATTTGGGAACTTAGTGAGAGAAATGTAAGTGTATTAGATTGTAAGAGTGAGAAGTTCCAACCCTCTCCCTAGGTGGAGAGGGGTGTTTATACTAACTAACATAAGTTGCCCCTAGTGGGCTGTGGAGTGAGCTGACAGTGGGTAAAGACCCGACCCAACTCCACAAATATTAATATAACTAAATTAATAATAATAATACTAATAAGCCTACGAGCTACATAAATGCTAAATAGATACTTGGGGTGACCGAGTCTTCACATGAATATTTATATTCCTAACAAATACTTTGAGCCATCAACTGTTGATACTAAAACTGAAGCTCCACCTTTACCTCCAGTTGTTGATGCTCCAATTCCACACAACTCAGATGGTCTATATGTATCTGTCTCAATTAGTCAAGACGCACCATCTGCCAGTCACTCACCATCATCATCGAATATTCAATCTCCTTTGGTACAACAAAGCTCTGCAGTTGATAATTCTTTAGATGTGAATCCTTTTGCTCCTGCTGATGATGCTCCGTTCATGAACATATTTGCTCCTGAATCATCTACTGATGCATCTCCTTCAGGGGATCCTAACACAGCTACATCAGTTCCCTGTCCTCAACCACATGAACATCTCAGAAAATGGACAAATGATCATCCGATTGCCAACATTATTGGGAATCCTTCTCGTCCGGTATCCACACGAAAGCAACTTGCCACTGATGTCTTGTGGCGCTTTTATAATTCGGTACTATCAAAAGTCGAACCTAAAGACTTCAAGACTGCAATCTCGAAAGATTGTTGGTTCAACGCTATGCAAGAAGAAATTCACGAGTTCGATCGATTGGAAGTATGGGAATTAGTACCACCTCCAGACTGTGCTATGATTAAAGCTCTTAAGTGGATCTTCAAAGTGAAACTGGATGAGTATGGTGACGTTTTGAAAAACAAGGCACGGCTAGTTGCAAAGGGATATCGTCAAGAAGAGGGCATAGACTTTGAGGAATCATTCGCACCTGTTGCTCGAATTGAAGCTACCAGAATCTTCCTCGCTAATGCTGCTAGCAAGAACATGACAATCTACCAAATGGATGTGAAGACTGCATTCTTAAATGGCGAGCTGAATGAAGTTGTCTATGTCAGTCAACCAGAAGGTTTTGTGGACCCTGATCATCCTAACTATGTCTACCGCCTGAAAAAGGCTCTCTATGGCCTTAAGCAGGCGCCTAGGGCATGGTACGATACACTGTCAAAGTTCCTTCTGGCAAACAAATTCTCCAAAGGCGTTGTTGATCCCACATTGTTCACTCGGAAAACAGGCAAACATTTATTTCATGTTCAAATCTATGTTGATGATATTATTTTTGCCTCGACCGACCCATTGGAATGTGATCGTTTTTCAAAAGAGATGAGCTCGAAATTTCAAATGTCAATGATAGGAGAAATGTATTTCTTCTTAGGTTTACAAATTTCTCAAAGTCCCGGAGGCATTTTCATAAATCAATCTAAATATGTTAATGAAATATTAAAGAAATTTGGATTTGATTCATGTGACCCTGTTGACACTCCCATGGTGGAGAGAACAAAACTGGATGAGGACCTCTCTGGGATCCCGGTTGATCAAACTAAATACCGTAGTATGATTGGATCCTTGATGTATCTCACTGCCAGTAGGCCAGATCTTCTATTCGTTGTATGCATGTGTGCTCGGTATCAAGCTAAGCCTACCAAAAAGCACCTTGAAGCGGTAAAGCGGGTCTTTCGGTATCTCCAAGGAACCATTCACATGGGTCTCTGGTATCCGAAGGACACCGCCATGGAACTAACAGCCTATGCAGATGCTGACCTCTCTGGGATCCCGGTTGATCAAACTAAATACCGTAGTATGATTGGATCCTTGATGTATCTCACTGCCAGTAGGCCAGATCTTCTATTCGTTGTATGCATGTGTGCTCGGTATCAAGCTAAGCCTACCAAAAAGCACCTTGAAGCGGTAAAGCGGGTCTTTCGGTATCTCCAAGGAACCATTCACATGGGTCTCTGGTATCCGAAGGACACCGCCATGGAACTAACAGCCTATGCAGATGCTGACCATGCAGGGTGTCAAGATACTCGTCGAAGTACGTCGGGAGGTGCTCAATTTCTTGGAGAAAAGTTAGTGAGATGGTCATCTAAAAAGCAAATGAGTACTTCCATATCTTCCACATTGGCCGAATACATCGCCATGTCTTCATGTTGTGCTCAAATCCTATGGATGAAATCCTAACTTTCAGACTGTGGCTTTGTATACAACAATATTCCTTTTTATTGTGACAACAAAGTGCCATTGCTCTCTGCTACAACAATGTCCAACACTCTAGATCAAAGCACATCGATATCCGACATCACTTCATTAGGGAACATGTTGAAAAGGGTGTGGTTGAACTATACTTCGTGAGGACTGAGTACCAGCTGGCAGATATCTTTACTAAAGCACTTCCGAGAGAACGGTTCCAGTTTATTCTCCCGCGCCTTGGTATGAAGAGTCGGAAGCCAGAAACACTCACAAGCCTTCACGAAGAGACTGAGGAGTAATGGATTTGCCTCACGTATCCTTTGTAAATATTTTATACCAAAAACAAAATACAAAAATATAAAACCAAGAAAAACCATAAAAATCAGAAAATATAAAATTCCAAAAAATAGCTTTTCAAGGCATGTCTTCTGGTATCGATAACATTTACGGTCCTAGAAATGTCATTCAACAATGACACGGGTCTTTAAATGAAGTTCGAGCAGAAGTTCAAATTGTTTCTCAAAACATGCCTAAATGGCTTGCTATTATTTCAGATACGCAATCCGTTTTTCAAAATGAGGAAAGCACGTCGCTAAAAAGACGGCTGTTCCTAACAACAGGTGATTAAGTTCTCCCGGGCATGGATTACTTTGCATCCGTGCTCCCTCGATCTAGTGTACGCTTCAGTGCATTATTTCCTGATTCAGAAGAGAAGTATTCTTTTACCAAAACAAATTTTTTCCATCTATGATTCTTCAGGAAAATAATTTGTATCTAAAATGGTGGTTTAAAACAGTATTTGAAAATCAATCGAACCTAAATTTTTTCCATAAAATTTGCCACTCAATCTATGAGAAAAGGTTTAATTTTTCATAAAATTTTAAATTGATAACGGGTCATAGATTGAGGGGGAGAGTGATTTCAAATTTTATTTTAGATCATCAAATGGTATCTTTGTATGGTTCAAGTAATGAATAAACATGTCTTGTTATGTGTCAAAATATGAATCTTTTCATGAGTTTCTCGCTAAACTCCAAATCATTTATAAACTCATCATTTCTAACACTAACATTCTCCCTCATTGATTGAGGGGGAGCATGGTAATGTTCCATTATCAGTATATATTGAATCAGGCCACATTTTCTCCCATAATTTCTAAACTTATTTAAATCAATTGGGATCACAAATCTCAAAAGGTTTGAAATTTTTGATCGGGGGAGAGAATGTGATTTAAATATGAAAACTGATAAAATGTGATCTTTTGAACTCAAGTGTAGGCTCTCTCATATGTGCTAAACTCTTTCGTATATCGATGCACATATTGAGGGGGGGCGAATGATTTATGATGGCAATTGTGGAAGAATACCAAAGACCGACCATTTTATTTATTGTACTGGAGTTATAAGGATGGTAAGGTTAGGTATCAGTTCCAATGATCCTGCAAGAACATGAGGGATCTTCCCAGGGACAATCCTCTAGTTAGAATAGAAGTCCTTAGGAACGATGAAAAAAGGAGAAAAGTGAGAATAAGGGAAGAGTGCCGACTGAGATGGAACTGGTACTGGAACAAGCCCAACAAGGTGCTAGTGATGAAGTCTCAGTAAGCGCTGAAGGGGTTGAAGAATGAAAAAGAAATGTAAAGATAAAGTGTGAAAAGAAATAGCCCTCCAAATACTCAACCTTAGGGCAGAAACCGGGTTCAATTCATATGCTACTGGTTGTTACTAAGGTAACGCCGGTATTGAAGACAAGACGTCATGGACCCAGTGACGCACTGCACTAAACCTTCTAGCCACTCAAGTTCTCTTAAAAGGACTTGTTTCATTCTCACGGGGAACCCTGCATTATCTATCGACCGCTCATTACGAGTCATGTTGATATTGAATCAGGAGACACCACTCCAGCCTCCAACTACTAAATCAAAATGCATGATTGAGTCTAGAGCCAAGAGATCATCCATAAATCTCGCTAGGACACTAATAATTTATTCACTTAAGTTTCATACACTGTGGAAACAAGTAAGATCTTAAGGGTCCTACGCATTATCCTCATGGTATTGCCAGAACATCCGAGTGATACGTAAGTATTCACAATGAAGATGGAAATCCTTCTAGAGCCAACATCAAACAAGCTCTTGGTAGGTGACATGTGAGATCCTTCATGGATCAAGCTAGTGACAACTGGAAAGAAACGATGGGGCGATTCGCATTTGAATCAAACTTGTTCCAGGAGATGAATTGACGGATACTTTTGGAAAAACCTTTAGATGTGCTCAACAACTGTTTTCGAGCACATTGACTGCGCATAAATTTTCAAACAAAAGTATTAGTGATTGAAACATGATTTTGTTCACAAAACTTTCGTCGTATTACAAAACTCTTTATTCAGTAATACAAGAATGTTTTTCAAATAAATTTCTCATTAATCAGTGAATCCTGATTCGCCGATTCACTCACTCCGTGCTTTGTCTACTTTGAGACGCTCCAGTTTGAGAACGGCTAGTACAGCTGCGAAACCCTGTCAAGGAGATTCTTCAGAATTATACCTGATCACAGGCAGTATTTATACTGATCAACGGGGAACCGTGGTTCTTGCAACCCTATTCAACAAAAGTGAACAAAAACACTTTCGTGTGTTTATTGCTAACTGTTGTTTGCAGGAATACCCGACGGTGGCAGCTGATGGCCAATGAGATGTCTATTCATAACCTCATGCTCACACTTCACACTCAGAATTAAAGAAATCATGATAAGTGAAAGATCTACAACAATGCTTCCGCAACTCTGATGCAAAGTTTCATGATCCAGAAAAGTGTGAGCATGCTGGTCCGATGGTCACTACTACACATGAAGGAAATGCTACAAAGGATGACTTGGAGATTTACAGTGTCTGATGATCTCAAAGAATGCTCAAAGATCACACAAGTCAAAGGAACATCAATCACAAGAACATTGCTGAAAGTACAAATATTAATGACTTAGAAGAATCAAAGACTACGAGCTAGGAATTCAAATTCATGTAATAGAATGCAAGAATTCAAAGTGTAATTTTCGGGGTGACCTCCCTTAGGGGGAGATTGTTAGGAATATAAATATTCACATGAAAGACTCGGTCACCCCGAGTATGGATTAGCATTAAGTAGCTCGTAGGTTTAATCATATTAGTTTAGATATCGTTTCACCATGGAGTCGGGTCGGGTCTTTACCCACTGTCAGCCCGGTCCATAGCCTACTAGAGGCGTTTTTGTTTCTTGTATAAATAGCCCTTCCCACGAACTTCATTTTCTTTCAAGCTAATACACTCTACTTTCTCTCACTAGAAGTCTCCCATCTCTTTCTCTCTCTAGAATTTGATTCTTGCTTAATCTTTCTTGTGTGTTATGATTGTTAATATCTTACAGTTTCACTAATCCTAATCAATGTCTAAGAAGACTTAATGATTCATGTTTAAGAGTTTTGTCAAACACATGATGTGTTTTTCTCTTGACGAGGTATTGGTTCAAAACTGTGATGTTGGGTTAATAAGGTTTGAATCACTTTGTGATTTTGTGAACTGATTTTATCTAAATGGTGTGAACCTAAGTGTTGGTACTTGAGGATGTAAGAAACATGAGTACATATTCTTTAATGCGAAAAGACAATTATGTGAATGAATTTCTCTCCCCCTTAATTGGTGGACATCCAACATAATGTGTGATGTATCAAATAAAGAATGACGGTAAAGTGTTTAGGATGTTGCAGGTTAATGAAAGCGATGAGCTTAGTAATGTTTTTGCGGATGTTTGATTAGCATACAGAGAACTTCGTCCTTGCAGTCACGTAGCACTTCTCTATCAATGCGAGATGATCGCATGATGAGGCATGTGGTTTTCTCATTGGAGGTGTATTGTTATAACTAAAAGATGATGGAGATGTTGTTAGGAAAGTGGAATCAATAATGCTATTTGGAAAAAGGTCGATTGAAAGATATGCAAACACAAATTTCAAGCCTCTAAAACTTAATCCTAGTAGCTTCAAAAGCTATATGCAAGAGAATGGGTCCTATAAACATATTACTAACCTACGTAGCAATAACGGGATTACAATTAATGAAAATAGGCATAATAAGGTGAGATAACAACTAATTTGTTATCAACCTATAACACAAAAGTGTTAATGATATGTTTATGATAGAAATCATAAAATAACATCTTATACAAACAAAACAAATATTCGACTACTAGACAAAAAGTTACCGCATAGCAACAAGGCAAAGAAAGCATGACATTGCTAGAGATTCTTACATTGTGAAATTATTTTGATGTAATGCTTAGTCACTTAAGCATACTTACTCATTAATTAACACAATAAAACGACTTCTAAATTTTTATCTTACCGAAAGCACTTAGACTTATTATAGGTGCACACATGGCAAACAAATAGTGTGACAAGGTCACAAAAGAAGTGAGACGACAGGTTCATGCAAACAATTCTAACATTTTGGAAGCATGCATCATTTAGACTATCCTACGAAAAAGCTCAACGAATGTCAACTAAAGACAAGAGCTATCTAACACCATGTATTAGAAATGACATATCGTGAGTTAACAAGAACCATGTTAATCTTGTGAAATATCATATAACAAGTATTATGCAAATCATGTAAACATCTAGTAGCATGAAACATATATAAGCATGCAGACAAAACCTTTCGAAGGTTTACACATTTGACTATCAATCAAATAATTATCATGATAACGTCAAGATACTTAATCATATCAAACAAATAACATCTAATCAACACATGTATATGTAATGCAAGTGATTTTACTAAGAAAAATAAACATCTACTACTTGGTTGATTAATATTCCTAAGACAAGATAAATTATCTTATTTTAATACTTACTTTAGGCAAGAATAGGAATACAGATTTTTCAAGTTGGAGAATGAGTATGAGACTATTACTAGCGGTGCTTAATTCAGGCTAAACACGACCATTTTTAAGGGTGATTCCACATACCCAACTTCTCTGCTGGAAGCAATTTAACCATTAGGTTAAATTGAGTTTCTAGTGCAATAGGTTCTCCAATAGTCATTCTCATGTCTGAAAGATAGGAATTCCTATTTTTGCCCATCGAAGTATAAAAGAAGATAATTCACTAATACTCGACCTAATGAGACTCAACTATATCTATTAAAGCTAAGGTGATGAAGGTGTCATGTTATACACGGGAATTTGACAAATATGTGTCAACATATTTCAATCTTGCGTTTTGGAATCTAAGGTTGAATGATCTAAAGGGTGAAATCTTTTATGTTGAGCTTAAGTATGTGTTATGTAAGTGATTTGATCATCTAAGACCAAGAGATGTGTTTGTGTGTGATAATGGAATAAGTTAAGAACGTTCTCAAGAAAGTTCTTTGGAACAAGTATCTAAATAAAGTTACCAACTTTTATAGATCTTATGTATGCTCTAGAGATGTGTAGGATATGCACAAGGTTTGAACTAGATTATGAGCAAGGTTTGGTTATGATGTATGCTTGAAAGGAAATAGACACATATAGTATCTTTCAACAAGTAAGATTATCTCATGGGATAAAGTCATCATGCTTATGAAAACAAGTATGACAAGATGAGGGGGAAGCTCTAATTCAAAGAGCTTGCAGATGTTTGTTTAAGATCATTTACCCAATGAGGTGTAATGAAATCTCTTGTAACACAACCGTTCATGTTGCAAGAATAGAATGATGCATAGGATATACATTATCATTTTAACAAACTAAACACGTGATTTAAGCATAATGTTTTCTGAAACATCATGTTTTCCTAAATGAAGATATGAGTCCAAGGTGTTTGAATTGGATAGGTATATCCTAAATAAACTTGGGAATGACACGAAGAATTCACTTGAGTTTCTTTTGTATACTCCTCAAGAGTCATTGTTACTTGGGGTGCATGAGGTTGGTTTTGCATTTTAACATATGTTGTTAAAATGTTGATTTAAAGTTTAATGAAACTTATGCAAAAGTTAAAAGTATTACCAATACTTTGATAACTTATGAAAGTGGTACTACTTAAACCTAGTGTAAATGAATGTGAGCTTCATGCTCATTTGATGGTGAAGATTCTAATCCTATAGGTGGTAAAGTATGGTTGAGTTTGTTTAACAAGTGTTTGGACAAAGGGCTTTTTGAGCAATGCACTCAATGGATTCAAATGATAATAAGGATTGTGGTGATGTAGGGGTTTGTTGTGCTATGGGAGTACTTATGTTTCATAGATGTTGACGACAACAAGAATGGATTAATTCTTGTGGACCATTGGTTGGTACAACTAATGGGTGATGTGATTGGAAGTTTAGGGCCATATCACATAGATGAATGAACAAGTGTACTTAGGTGATAGGATGAGTATTTTAACATAAGTTGTTAAAATACTTGGGTGTTGATTCTTTCGGATATGACTTTTAATGACTACAATCGTAAGTCAAATTATACTTGAATATTTCGGATGAAATACTTAAGTTGTCAATCCTACTTTGAGAAAAAGGATAGCAAGACTTGATAATTACATCTATAACCTAAGTTTATGTTATGAATTGATGTAAATCTTAATCGTCTTGAAGAATGATATGTTAACCTGTAATAACCCGAAAATTTCGAGTTATTAACTTTCTGTAAACCCGAAGCAATTGATTATGAACTTTAACAAAGTATTTTATTCACCTTGGCATTCGAAATATTACCATATATATATATATATATATATATATATATATATATATATATATATATATATATATATATATATATATATATATATATATATATATATATATATATATATATATATATTCTTTACTGAGAACTAACTGGTGAGATTTTAAAACGAACCCTGTGACAAACTCACGTTCCATTTTCACTGGAACCATACGCGTACCGACACCGTGATAGTATGGCATAAGTTTAATAAGTCCAAACGAAGAATGTACAAAACAAATCATAAAAATAAATACGAACTCGGAGATAAACTCAAATGACATATGTCGACCCTAAAAATATGAACTCTCGGATTAGAGACATTTTAAACGGAACCAGACTTGACACAGTTTAGTGAGACTCGGATATTTTTACCCACACTACCTTAGAAATACTTACGAAAACTTATACAACTTAAATATCTCATACCTCATAATTTAAACACTTTATACCCACTCAAACATTTAAAATAAATAACATCCTACAACCTACCCCCACTAAATATATTTAACCAATACTACTTTTAATATTTACTTTCCCTTTCCCTTGTTTGTCGACACACACCATTTTCCCAAAAGGTTTTCTTTATCATTTCTGCTTCTACACTTCTTCCCCATCTCCTTTTGTTTTCTTGATTTTGTCGCCACACATATCTTCCCCAAAAAGGAACCACCTTCGATCCATCACTTTCCTCCCTCAATACTCTTGTCGCTATAGATGCTTCCCCAAAACCAGAAACTGAACCATCACCATCCATAATTAATTAGGGTTGACCATGAACCATTTGTCCCATTCTTGATCACGGGAATACTTAGGAGATAGAGGCATAAGTATAGTGATATCACACCAATTAGGGTGGTTGATTTCTCCAACAATCCGAAAGAGGTATGGAGCTTAACTCCACAATCCTCCATAAATTCGCACCTCTCATGAGCTATTCGAATCACACAAGTAAACAACACACCAAAGAAATTGAGAAGTTCTCAAGAGTTTGGGTCAAGCTGTGATTCGGATAAGGAAGCCGTGGTGGGTCGATATTGGAAGCTAGGATTTCGGGTTTTGGAGCTTTTGATTCCGGGCTTGTTTAGTGTTCGAAACACCCCACAAACCTCAGGTTCATTATTAGTTTCTATTTGATAATGTTTTATATTCCTTCATTCGATTTATGTAAAGTAAAAGTTTAGGTCGAATTAGTTTTGCTAGAAACGATTTATACCTTTCTTTTTCATTTTCTTCTATCATTCAAATAATGAGCATTAGGGAATCTATCTTAGATTAGAACATTGTGGTTATGAGGATTGAGGATAAAATGTATGTATGTTGAGGGTTAAGATTTAGTCGCGTATATGGTTTTGATTTAAGTTAGTCAAACATTAGTTACTCGAATGATAAGCAACTGTGAATGGATCTTATTAAGAAAATTTTCTAAATAGTCGAATGTGGTCTGATTTTCTTAAAATGGGTCGAATAGGAAAATTTGACTTTTAAAGTCATGAGTTAAATTGTTATGAAATAGTCAAACTGGTGTTGTGTAAACGGGTCAATTAGGAGTTTGACTTTTGAAGTCAAGAGTTGTTTCGGTTTCGGATTAGCTTAGTTATTAAGGTTTTAAAAGAATTGGGAATGTGATAGTCCAAGAGTAGTCGAATAGTACAATCGTTGTAATGCCATTTCGAGGATAGAACGACCATTAGCGAGACCATAGCTCGACCGTAGTAACATACGACCCTTTTTGTCAAAGTCTCGCTTGAGACAGTCTACTCTTTGGTATACTGCGAATTGTTGCAAATGTTCCAAGCTGAAGTTACCAGGCAACCCACAAACACAAAAACTAAAACCTGCATATTTCTTTTTACAATGAAAATGGGTCTAGCTTGGCACTGGGCCGAAGCCCAATATGAGATATAATAGAAGAACTCTTATAACTTGTACCAGGCCACAAATCTTGGGGTTACAATTGAATGGGCCGCAGCCCATGTAGGGTGCACTTAAAGACTGAAATGGTGCGTTGGGTTATACAGATTTTAAAAAGGAAATTGTTTCATTTTTATATGTTAACGTTAATAAAGTCCGAACTGACAACGTGACGAATATTAGTTATTCGAATGGCGACAAAAACAAATAACCAAGACACTAGAAATTAATATACGCCATCAATAATAACTACGTTTTAAAATAAATAGTCAACACGTGTAACAATAACATGATCGTTTTAAAGATATAAACTATTTTACGTTCATCAAATCATAAATTAAAACGCGAACTAAATTATGCCATACTATCTAGGTCACGCGTTGGAGCAACTACACACCTTTTGATACTATTACATCCCAGATTACTACTACTCCCAAGGTGAGTTCATAGTCCCACTTTTACTATGTTTTCAAATCCCGTGGGGAGATACATGCTATAAATCTGAACACAAATATTTTTGTATGCTATCCTGATTGATATTGCCTAAGTTATTACACCCGCCAATTTAAAAGTCCCTTATCATGAACCATTAATCACTTGCGAGTGAACGCGAATTTCGTGAATAGATCTATTGGAAGTTGACATCCCATTTGTACTAGCCGGATGGATAGCCATAGTGTTAGCCGGATTGATAGACAAATGCACTTTATTCGAATTTGAGTATGGCAAAACTCCTACACCAGGGCATTTATCACCCATATCATTGCTATGATTGGGATATTTATTATTACTACCCCTACACTTTAAGGTTTGCGTTTCATGAGACTTAGTGCAATATTTATCTATTTGATCATTACACCACAATATCATTTATTGTTTTCACTATTATTTGACTTGTGTTCAAACTATTTCAAACTATTACAAATAAAACACTGTGAATTCACTCAACCTTTGTGTTGACATTTTAAGCATGTTAATCTCAGGTAATTAAAGAAATCTCAAGCACGGAGTTGGCACGGGCATGGAGAAAAGACCCACCTTGTTCCAAATAACTATATCATTCTTTTCAAACTCATCATCACTTTTGTGAACCACTACCCCTTTTTGATAACAAATATGTAATCTCTGAATATTGAGTTTTCATTGAATGATATAAAATTTCCCTTTTTATCAAAAATATATACTTATGACTGTGATCTAGTTGGTAATACCCCGTTTAAGTCTTCCGCTGCTTCATTACGATTTTCGGGGTGTTACATAACCAAGTGAGGCAACATATGTGGATACAAGATAATATCTGTAGTCATAAGTTGGACTTGTGACCTATGATATATTTTGCAAACAGTGAGTCTGGATTAGTAAGGAAGTTGTCAATTTACAAATCAATCTAATAGATGAGTAAAGGACAGGAAGATGTAGTGAATGTGTACTGATCACAAATACTCAGTGGTCCACGGAAAAGGTACCTTGGAGCATTTTTATGAAATTTGAAACTGTGATTAGATATAATTATCCTATTAGTGCAAGTGAGATTTCATGATTATAATAGGAGTGAATTATCAGTGAAAGGAATCCTAGTGATAAAGGTGAGTGATCTTGATTGCGGGATTTAAACAAAAATTTGAAAAACTAGCTGTTAGTCTGGCGGATCCAAATCACAACATTGGCGAAACCCTCTTTTTGGTTCCGCGTGATCCGTTGGTTAAATTTTGGAAGCACCAAAACTTTCAAACAGACGGAACCATAATTTTGGTTCCGCCATATCCGCCAAACGGATTTTCTTAATAGAGGGCATTACAAAAGACCCGAAACCCGTTCAATTCCCGAAATTTGTCCTAAAACATATGTAACTACTTAGTTGTGGTTGACTAAAAACAAAAACACATGTTCTAACACATGGTAACACATAGATCGAACGGACGATTTTGAACTTACCATATATGGAAGTTAAGCCAAACAGTGGCTCAAACACGGAAAATTGATAACATTAAGTGTTATCGTCATGTATTGTCAAGTTGGTTCACACAGATGTTTAACAACAATATAATATCCTAAAAACATAATAATTCACCACATCATTGTTTTCAATTTGTTTATGCCAAACACTCTTTCACAGATAATACATGTTTACACATTTTAACACTTGAAATTTAAGTGAGGATTTGTGCAAGACAAAACTTTTCAAGACACTTAACTAGTTTTACGTAGTTCTCATTCCTAAGTAAGTTAAGCAAGGCTTTCATATAAGTATATAACACATGCAAATAAAAATATCTAAGTCTATAAGTAAAACAACAATAGTTTACCAACTTAGTGCACAAGATCTACCAAATATCCTATAAACAAGAAATTGATAAATGAAAATCATGGCAAGATGTTTATGTATCACAAATAAACAAGTGTAATCATAACATTAAACAAGCAAACATCATGTATGCAAATATCTAGAACAAGTAGTCACATAGCATAGCATAAAAGGAAAGATACTTTTCGTCACTTTGTATTTAAACATGACGATGTACATCAAGCTTGATTATTTTCCTTTATATATATATATTAACATCTCCTATTTTAGCATCATTTCAACTTATGTGACTTATCAAATCATTTACGAAGTGATTTTTCAACTAAATTAATAGTTATCCCAAACACTCCTTTTAAAAATGTATTTTTCGTAAATTTGCTTTAAGTACACAATTTGACACTTAAATCTTTTGAGAAATCTTTTCTTTTGATTTTCCAAAGACATCTTCAAGCTTGTATACAAATTAACATTTAACAACAAAATTTTTGTATACAAAGTAACATTTAACAAAAAAATTTCTAAGTATACTTAACGAAACATTTTTCATATTATAGTCCGCTTCAATGGTAATTTGATACATGGATCGTACTCCATTTTAAAAACCATTTATTTTGAAAATAAGAGCCACGAGGCTCTGATACCAATTGTGAAAACGTAGAGGGGGGGGGGGTGAATACGTTCTCGTTTTAATCACTTAAAACTTGTTGTATCAAATGTCCATTTAAGCTTGTTGTAATATGAAAGATGTTAAGTATAGTTTATGACTAGCATATACTAAACAAGTTGTCACACAAGTATTATCAACTAAGCACAACACAAGCAATCATATAATGCAAACATAAAAGTAAAGAGATAAGTAAAAGAAAGCACAAACCGAACATGATGATTTATAGTGGTTCGGTCACGGAGCTCCTCTCCGCCCTACTCCACTCCCCGAGTACCCAACTCGAGAGTTACTTCACTAGATCAACAAGCTCCCTTCTAGGCGGAGAAAACCTTTACACGTCGCTTACTCTTTTTCCAGTACTAAGCTAGATACCGAGTTCTTTACAAGGGTACAACCACTCCCAACGTCGCTTATACTATTTCCGACACTAAGCTAGATGTCGAGTTCTTTTACAAGGGTACAACCACTCCCGTCGTTGCTTATACTTTTTACGACACTAAGCTAGATGTCGAGTTCTTTTACAAGGGTACAACCACTCCCGCTATGTTTTATGGCCCAACATAGAAACCTTGTGTTTTATGGCACAAACACATAAACCATCTAATCTAAATGAACTTCCATTGAAAGGAAGCCTTCAATGGATGAAGATCACAAGCTCCCTAAACTTGTTGTGATGGATCTTCATATATGCATGTGGAATCTACATGAACTTCTTGAATAAGAAGTCTTCAATCATTGAGGATGTCAAGTGCCCTTGAATCTTCATATGTTGGAATGCTTTGGTGGATGATGACTTCAAGATCTCCTAACCTTCTTGGAGGATCAGGAAGTATGCTATGCTAGTGATGGATGATGACTCACGATCTCTGAGCTTGCTTCACAGGATCATTACGAGTGTATGCTTACAACATAATGAAAGTTAGTAACATTATGATCATTATGGAAAGGGTGATTAATGTATGATTCTATATGGTTTACTACTGATCTAAATGTATGCAAAGGGTAGAGAGAATGTGTGTTCAAGTTGGTTGAAACAATGGGTAAACAATGGGCTACTATTTATAGGAAAACTTGTTCAGACAACCCGGGGATTTGGCGGACCCAAATTCTGGGTTCCGCCCATATACCTGTTTGGGTCCGCAGGGACATGCCAGCTAAGAGCTTCACAAATCTTTCCATATCTTGCCAAGATCTTACACAATCTAATATTATGCTTGAAGATCTTTCCAAAATATATTGTAAAGTCAACTAAACTATCTAAATGATGTACGCCATGATGTCATGTATATATTTACATTTTAAGATTTAAAATGTAAATAATATAAATGTATATATGTATGTAACATGTATCCTAGTGATCATGTAGCATGTATATACTAGCTTAACTAATATATGTTTACCAAGATGTATCATGTTAGTTTAACACCTAAAGTGTACTTATCCTATTAATCTTAGGAACATGATGTACAAGTAAAAGTACTTGTATATGTAAAATGTGAAATGAGGTTCTAAGTAGAATGGTTAGTCTTTTTAAAATACTTAATGACCTAGCCGTATTTTAAACATTCTAAATGATTTGTTAAGGGTTTGATCGTAATGCCACATAACAAACATGTACGAACCTGTGTTGTACCATAAGAGGACTCGAGAGGTGTTGAACGTATTGTTGAGACAAAATAAGATTACAAGTAACTTGTACATTTTACGTTATGTATCAAGTTACATGTTTGTCATCAATCAAAACAAACGAGACTGCTTGTACTAACAATCTCCCCAACGAGACTGCTTGCACTAACAGCATTGATTCATCATGTGTGGCCTTTGCAACAAAACAAGTTAGACTCTCTTTATGAACAATTTTCTTCATATCAACATTGTACATGTTTCCCTTTCTAGGAACTTTAAGTAATACTTGATTTTCATTAGGTAACTTAAAGTCTGGAGATAGAACAAGACATTCAGTGTCAGTAAAAAGAACACTGTTCTTTTTGTCACACATCTATGAGACACTAAAAAGATTAAACTTAAGTTCTTGCACAAAGTACACATCTTCAAAATCAAGTTTACCGGTTTTTATTGTACCTTTACCAGTAATTCTACCTCCTCTTGCTCCTCCCCAAAAGGTAACATATCATCCATTAAAAGCTTTGAAATCTGAGAGGTAAGACATGTTCCCTGTCATGTGCCTAGAGCATCCACTGTCAGCATATCCTTGATCTTCTTCATCTTCTTGTGGATGTTCCTGCACATAAAAATAAGGAAATTAGATTCCTTTGGGGACCCAAGCCATCACTGACTTGGATCTGCCTCGTGCATCAATATAGTTGTGTTTCTTCAATATGATTGATGCACTATCAGGTTTGGTAGGTCTCCAAACCCAACATGCTAAGGCCTTAACAGCATTAGCCCCATTTGCCCTTACAGCATTTAACAAATGAGAATTTGGCCTAGCAGTTCTAACTACTGGCCTAGCAGTATTAACTTTTGGTCTAGCAGTATGAACTGTTTGGCTAAACCTTTTGTTTGTTAATGTTGTTTTCTTATGAAAGGGCCTAATAACAGTTTGTTATGCTGATTTAGAAAAACATGATGTTGTTTTATCACCATAAACTGTTGATTTAGGGTGAGCAGTACTAACAGGCCTAACACTATTAAATGGTTTGAGGCCAGTTCTCATTAACACTACTCGGGGAGCCATGTTTCTTTGAGCATTAGGATGATCCCTTTTAATAAAACAATTGTTATTCACCCTTGAATTCATATTCCCATATACCACCCTTTCCCTTTGCTGGTAATTACAGTTAGCCTGAACATGATAAAAACTTCCACAAGTGTAACAGGTTTTATTATGCATGAAAAAATTACTTCCTAGCTGTTTGGACTTCAGATTATTCCAATTTCTCTTGTTACCTCTAGGACTTTGTGACCTATACATCTCTGCATATCTAACCTGTTTCCTAATTGGGTTTTCAACTTCTATTTTAGCCACATTAGGAACAACAGTTTTCTTTTCTTCTTTAACTTTTGACATATTTTCCTCAACCAATGATGTGTCACTAGCACTCTCAAAAGATTCCTTAACCACTTCAGACTTATCTATACTAGTATTCTCATTGGCCTAAGGTCCATACTCAAACTGAGGCTCTTGAGATTCCTCCATACCAGTATGTGACAAATCAATACCAGGGGGTGGAAATAAAACTGTATGTGGAGGTGCAACAGCCTTATATCATATCACTATCTTAAATTTATCAATAATCTGACACTGAACAATCCTATCTATGCTTTTAGTTGCCCCTATAAATCTCTCTATATTCACTTCAATGTTGTCTTTATCTAGCTTAATCTTTTCTAACTCACATTTAAGCTCATTAATTTCTAAGTCTTTAAACATAATGTCTCTTTTCAAGACAGCAATATCCTCAGTGAATACAGTTTCATTCTTTTTGTAGAAAACAAGTTGTTCTTCTACAATAGCTAAACCTCTTTTATAATTTGCAAGATTAAATTCAGATTGGTTGAGCTCTATTCTTAAGTCATCATAATGCTTTTTAGGAGATTCATAGCTTTTGAAAGCTACACAAGATTTTGAACAAGCATTATCAGTATATACCTCAAAATTCGAGAAAGCCATCAGTGCCATGTTGGTAGGAGATTCCTCTTCAGCCATGAAGCTCCAGTCAAATCCATGTCCATCTATTGCAACCATAGCTTTTGAAGAAGTCTCTTCCTCACTCACAGCCTTCCTGGTGCTTTCTTCAATCCTGGAACCTCTGTTATCTTGATTCCTACCCTTGTTGTCCTGGTTCCTTGGCCCTCTGCACTCTCTAGCAAAGTGTCCCAACTTATGACAGTTGTAACACTCCACTTTAGACTTGTCATAACCAGTAGTATCACTACCATTGATAGTGATCTTCTTTCCTGTCTTCTGGAAAAATCTCTTGGCCCTCATGCTCAGCAAAGCCAACTGCCACTTCAAATCTATCTCCTCCAAGTCATCTTCATGAATTTGAACTAGGTCCTCATGGACAAGCTAGGACCCATTAGGTTGATTGGCCAGAAAAGCATAAATAGTAGCATCACTTAAGGCAGCAGTACTATCTTTTAGGCTAGCAGTACTAACTTTAGGGTTAGCAGTACTAACTCCAAAAGCAGTATTCACCTCCTCAGTACTGTTTGTGCTTGGAGATGACACAAAAGCCATATTCTGAGAGCTTGAAGTTGATCCTGCAAGCCTTTTCACCTCTTGTTCTACAATCTTGAAGTTATTGTAGAGGTCATCAAAACTCATAGTGTCTAGATCAGGCTTGTTTCTCCAGACTACTACATGAGTGTTCCACTCAGTAGGTAGACTTCTCGAGAATTTTAAATTGAGATCTTCTTGAGAAATCTCTACTCCCAAAACAGCCAGTTGGCTTACAATCTTCTGAAGCTTATTGAAGATTTAATCAAGAGACTCAGTGCTTGAGGCACTAAAATTCTCACACAGTTGTTTAAGAAGA
Source organism: Artemisia tridentata subsp. tridentata (assembly GCA_021014915.2). Taxonomy (NCBI): domain Eukaryota; kingdom Viridiplantae; phylum Streptophyta; class Magnoliopsida; order Asterales; family Asteraceae; genus Artemisia; species Artemisia tridentata. Next base: position 203,974,775 of record CP139508.1, read on the forward strand.
GTCTTTTGTGTCTTCTTAGTTGCTTCATTCCCTCCAAACCTTGTTGTTATAGCCTCAAACAAGGTCTTTGCATCCTTGTACTTGCTAAAAGTCAATAGTTTCTCATTGGGGAAAGCCATCAGCAACATACTTCTTGCCTTGACATCGTTCTTCTTCTGAAGCTTCTCTTCTACAGTAACATGACCTGATACAGTTGGGGTACCACCTTCACTTGTTGATGGTTTGACTGTAGGTTTGAATGACTTGCCATTCTCTATGATGTCCCATAGAGCATAATCCTGCACCCAGTTTTGTAAAAAGTGGCCTAGGCGGCCGCCTAGGCGCTAGTCGGTCACCAACCGCCCCGATTTGCAGTAAATCGGCGGAATTAGGCGGTCAACGACGGTCAACGCTCCTCTAACTTCAGATCTAAGGTTTTTTATTCATATTCACGCCTCTTTTTACACAAGTTACCACTCCACGACTTGTAACTTCAAATGAGCACCGATTGAAACACATTTTTGGGGTTTGAATTTTCTTTATTTTTTTTTAATTCGAGCCAGATGTTGTTTAGATATTGTGGGGTTGTGTTATATATATTGTTTAGATATTGTGGGGCTATGCATATATTTACAGAGAGATTAAGAGAAAAGAGGTAGGCTGTGTTATAGTGTTAGAAGAGAGAAGAGGTAACCCCAATATAACCCTAATACGTCGCCCATTAAAAAAACTTATACAATAGGTCCAATTAATAACTATGTGGGCTTTAATAAAAGACCAAAACTAATCAAAATCATGTAAATTATGCATCTTTTATACCAAATACATACAATTTTTAAATTTTTTATATAGAAAAGTTCAATCCGCCTAGGCGGCCTAAGCGCTAGGCGGTAGTCGACCGCCCGACTAGCGCCTAGCGTTTTTTGCAACATTGCCTGCACCTAAAAGTATTGCTCAATTCTGAGCCTCTACATCTCATAGTCACCTTGCTTTAGAATAAGCAGTTTAGCAGTGGTAGTTGTCTAAGTAGTTTCGAGATCCATTGCTTCAGTGAAAATAGAGAATTCTTCTTGTATGTTTCTTCTAGATCAAAGTTTTAGAACCTAAGCTCTGATACCACTTGTTGATCCCAAACACTTGAGCTTGTATTAAAAACTTTGAATGATATCAAAGAGTATGCGGAATCTACTCTTCAATACTTAGAAGAATTGTAATATAACAGTGAACAATGAAATAGTAAACTGTGTTATATTAACAAGAATAATTCACCAAAACACTTCAATATTATTAGCTCAATAATACGAGTACTCTTGCTTAGTACTAGGGTTTACAACCTTGAAGCTTTACAAAAATGTATTCTAGAGATGTATGAGATATTAACCTAGGACCTCCTTTTATAGGCACAAGGAGTTCTTTACAAGATAACTATCAATATACAATATTCGTATCTTTCTAAACATATAAGATATACATTAAATATCTTCTATACATATCACATTACGCGTCTTCATCTCTTGCGGTACCTTCTTCATCAGCAGTCTTCAGCAGTACTAACGTTCTACCAGCAGTACTAATATTATAGCTAGCAGTACTAACTCAGTTAGTACTGTTAGTTATATTCTTCAGCAGTTCCAACTGTTTAGCTTGGCAGTACAAAGTGCTTGATCATTTAATTCTTAACAAGAATGATTAAACGAATAACTTATCTTCAATAAAGCATAAGGCTCAAGGGTTAAAAACCCTTACAAAGCTGCTGAAATTCGATTAGGGTTTTTCTCCAAAGATGTCACCACTTAACAATGAAAAAAATCGAAAATATATATAGGAATACAACTCTGACGGCGTAAGCTTATAGCTTCTGGCGCCATCAACTCGCCTTGAATTAGGGTTTCGTGTATGTAAATCGCCGCTCTGACAGAGTCAGCAAGGGATTTGAGGCCGTCACTTGTAAAATTCTTCTGGTCCGTCTCTTGTAACCTTAAAACGTGACGCCCTCCTCCATTTAACACCAGACGGCGTTAGGTTATAAAGTCTTCAAAATTCTATGAGGCGTCACTTGTTAGCTTAACACTAGAAATCCATCTCGAATTTGTAAGGGACGGCGTCATGTTGTAGCATGTGACGCCGTCAGACACTGTTGTCTGACAGGTTTTTCGCGACTTCGTCGTTTTCTTCACTTTTTCATCCAAATATGCTCCATAAGTGCTGATTTCCAGAATTCTCGTCCCAAGTACCTAAAATACAAAAAAAAATGATTTGAGGCAATATTTGATCACATTTACTCAATTTTAGGCTGAAATGACCCCTTAAAAAGGTACCAAATTAATCCTTATCACCGGCTTTCAAATTTTGTCCCAATCCTTAACAGAAGGCTGGCACGTCGGAGCACTGGCAGCGCGCCAGGCCCAGTTATGGGTCGGGAGAAATTTGGCTAACGTTTGTGATTTTATGTGTTTCGAAGGTTTATTTGTCATCATTAAAACATAAGGAGATCTAACTAATATTGTCCCAACATTCTTCTTTTGATTTAGTGCATTCTGATGTGTAGGTACCTTCTCCTGTTTCCACAAAGGGAGGTTTTAAATACTATGTTTCATTTATCGATGACTTCACTCGCTACAATTGGATTTATCTGATGAAGCGTAGGTTTGATTACCTTACAAATTTTAAAGAATTTAGAGCTCTTGCGAAAACTCAACATTGAATAGTTAAAAAATGTTTTCACTATGATTTATGGGGTGAATACACTTCTAATGATTTTGTGGGTTTACTTAAATCGGAAGGGACCATACATCAAACCTTTTGTACAGATACTCCTCAACAAAATGGTGTTGCTGAAAGGAAGCATGGTTATCTTGTTGAGAAGACTAGATCTTTTTATTGTTTGTTGATGTTCCTAGTGTATTTTAGGGAGAAACAGTTCTTACAGCCACATATGTGATTAACAGAATCCCAACTACACATAATTCTGGTTTATTCCCTTTTGAAAAGTTGTATAGAACTTTCCTGATTATTCTTCACTGTGTGTATTCGGTTGTACTTGTTTTGTCCTAAAACCACATGTTGATCGTACGAAATTATCTTCGAAGTCCACCTTATGTGTGTTTCTAGGTCACAGTGTTAGTCAAAAGGAATATCGTTGTTATGATTCAGTCGGTAAAAAGTTTCATACATCTCTTCATGTTGAGTTTTTAAAGCACATTTCATACTATTCTATTCCTGCTAATTCATACAATTTGACACAATCTGAACTTTTAAAAAATGCCCCCTTTGATGATGTCACCAAGAACCTCCACCTGTTTTGTCTCCCATATTCAAAACATGTCATAGAAACAACCTCAGAAACCACTGAAATACCACCAGGAACAACTCCACAAACCACCACTACTACTAAAACACCACTAGTTATAATTTATAAGGCTACATCGACGCTAATCAACCCCGTGCCACGACTACCCAATCATCGCCTGAAGTTGTAGTTGTTCCTCCTCCAAATGTTCGTCTCACACATATTCGTAAGTCCACTAAAAAGATGATTTTGTTTATTCTTGTTATTCTAGTTCTTTTGTTGCTTCTGTACATAATCTTCATGAGCATGTGTCCTATACTAAAGTTGTTTGTGATCCACTTAGGCAGGGTGCTATGGCTGAGAAACTCACCGCATTGCATTAGACTCACATGCGGGACTTGGTACCTTTGCCAGCAGGGAAGCATGTTGTTAGCTCTCGTTGGTTTTACAAGATTAAAACAAAATCATATTGGTCCATTGAAAGATATAAGGCTCGAATTGCTACTAAAGGTTACTCTCAAGAGTGTGACATGGATTATGAAGAGACATTTGCTTTTCTTGTAAAAATGACAATGGTCCAAACTTTGATTGTAGTGGCTTCTAGTTGTCAATGGAAAATATTTTAAATGGATATCAAGAATGCCTGCTTGAATGGTGACCTAAATGAAGAAGTTTATATGAAACCACCTCCTGGTGTTCCTCGTCAGTCAGGAGAAGTTTGTAAGCTTCGAAAAGCTCTTTATGGACTCAAACAGGCACCATGTGCTTGGTATGAGAAGTTTTTCACAGTTGTTACTTCTTTTGGATTTGTCTCTAGCCATCATGATTCTGCATTATTTGTTAGATGTTAAGTGTTGGACATATTTTTTTGTCCTTGTATGTTGTTGATATGATTATTACTGGAGATGATTGTGATGGAATTCAATTGTTGAAGGTAGAGTTGTCTCATCGGTTTGCTATGAAAGATTTGAGTTTACTACGTTATTTTCTTGGTATTGAAGTTGCTTCGTCACCGAAAGGTTATCCTCTATCTCAGTCCAAGTATATTGTTAATTTGTTTGATCGTGTCAGAATGACAGATAATAAGATTGCCGTCATTCCTCTAGATGCTAAAGAAAAATATACCCCTACAGATGATGATTCATTACCCGATCCTAGTTTATATTACACTATTGTTGGGAGTTTGGTTTATCTTATAGTGACTCGACCAGATATTGCTTATGGTATGTTGTCCACATTGTTAGTAAGTTTGTTGCTGCTCCCACTACAGTTCATTGGGCTGTTGTCCTACAGATTCTTTGGTATCTTCAAGATACTCAGTTTCAGACACTCTTGTTTCCTTCCGCATCTTCTTTAGACTTGCATGCTTATTGTGATGTTGATTGGGTTGGTGATTTTGTTACTTGCAAGTCTACAACTTGGTTTTTTGTTTTTCTTGGAGATTCATTTATCTTGTGGAATAGTTAGAAACAAGATGTACTTTCAAGATCTTCTACTGAAGCTGAGTATCGTTCCATGTCTGTTACTATTAGCGAGATTGTTTTGTTGCGTTTGTTACTTGCAAATATTGTTTTTCATATTACTAGTCCTACTCATTATATTGTGATAATCGTAGTGCTATTCAGATTGTGCGCAATACGGGTTTTTCGTGAAAGGACCAAACATATAGAGATTGATTGTCATTTCACTAGTCACCATCTTCAAGCGGGCACCATTTCTTTGCCATTTGTTCTATCTGCTTTACAGATTGCAGGTATATTTATCAAACCTATTTATCAAGCCTCACCGTGGCCCGCGTTTTCATTTTCTATGTGACACTCTTAATGTTCCTCACTGTAGCATTGTGAGTTTGAGGGGTAATGTTAGTTAATAAGGTCGACCCAATGTCTAGGCCCATTTAGCCCAGTTAACTAGTTACGGTTACACCTCCATTTTCTATATATAAACGCATGTATATTCCTTTTCACTGTATTATTGAGTTAAAATTTGATGGGAAAGTAAAGAAAAAGGAATGTTTTGGTGTTCTTAAGTTTTTTTTAGGGCAAGGGACAAGAAAACGTAATGTACTTTTTCAAGGTACCAACGTAGGTAATAGAGTATCATAAATACCATTCCACGTAATATACATTCAAATTTCGACTATTATTACTAACATTTCAAGAGATTTGACAAAAATACACTTGTGTTCTATATCTTCATCTTCCTCATGTTTAAACCCATATTTCGGCCACCAACACCGTCTCCTAACCCAGATTCCGGCGACCAACCACCTTCTCCAAACCCAGATTCCGATCACAAACTATAATTTCTTTAGTTTTACAAAATCAGCTATAAACTTATAACATAAATTGAAAAATGGTCTCCTCAACAACCGAATGAACTACGATCTCCAAAGATTTAAAAACAACCAAAGAGTTAAAAACAATCTCCTAACCGGTCATCAAACCCTTTTGGTTCTTGGAATCAACTATAAACTTATATCATCTCGTCAACAACCTAATACAACAAATCACCACAAAAAACCCATTTTTCTCAAGATCTTAAATGGAAAATAATAAGAACAACAAAGAACTCGAGTATGGTTTTCGAAATAATCAAAGATCTTTAAAGATCCAACACAACCCGTCATTGATCCTTACAACAAAAGAAAGAAAATTATCACATAAACAATAACTTCAAATCCATGATAAGAACCTGTTCAAAAACAAGATTCGGGATTTAAGTTTGTGTGTTTATGATTCGAGGTTAAGAGAATGCCATAAATCAAACAAAATCATTTTAAAAAAAAAACCCTACATGGTATGAACTCAGATTTAAGCAGAAACAAAGGGTTTCGATATGAAGGGGTGTTTGTATTTGGAATTTTAGAGACAGATATTCAAGTTTTGCGTGGATATTGAGGTTGTTCAAGGGTGTTTGAGATTCCGATTTAGCTAGAAGAAAAGAGGAAAAATTTGTGTTAGTTTTTGAAAGTGAGTAATGATAAGGAAGTGACCGCAAGTGTGCTAGTTTGGCGCATGATATGAGATTTAACGTTGAGGTTTATTAGTTTTAGTTAATCTTTACCCTTTATCTTTATTTGATCTAATGAATGATATTAATTCCAACAATTTAAAAAACCCACTTTCATAATTTTTTTTTTCAAATATTAATATCTTTCAAACTGTTAATCATTAAGCGAAAATAAAATATACCGTTACGTCGAGCATTTAATTATCTTTATATAGGTAGGCACTTCGATATACTTTAGACAAAATTATTTTTTTCGTGTTTTTCATTTTTTTTTTTTTTTTCGTTATTGAAATTTGCATGAAAAAATCATATGTGATTTAACACTAATATCACATATGATATTACATATCATATGTGATTTAACACTAATATCACATATGATATTACATATCATATGTGATTTAACACTAATATCACATGTGATTATTCATGCAAATTTCAATAATGAAAAACAAAGAAAAGACGAAAAAACGAGGAAAAAACGTGAAAAAAATGATTTTTTTTTTTTTTTGTCGAAAGTATATCAAAGTGCCCATCTATAGAAAGATAATTAAATACTCGTCGCGATGGTGTAATTATTTTCGCTTAAGGATTAACGGTTTAAGAGATATTTAAATTAGAAAAAATAGGTGAAATATTAAAATACTTTTAATCTCAACCATTGATTTCATTTTAAATGGATGGTAAGGATGAGTCCCTTGGTATATAAGATACGTTTGGTATGTAAAATAACTCTCCTCTTAGGTTATACACAAGAAGAAGTTGGGCCCTGCCAGGGGCTGCCGCCCCATGGACCCCGCTTCTCTCAGGGGCGCTGGCCCCGAACCCCCGTTAGTCCCGTTAATATCCAAATAAGCTTCGACTCTTATGTGCATATTAAACGCAATCTATTTTACACTAAAATACCAACAAACCTCCCCCATTTTAGTGTAATCATAAATTAACTAACTAGTTCACAGCAAACAATCAAACTAGTGCATAAATGAAATGTCGAGACGATTGAATTTCATATTACTATATTATACATTCCAAATATTCAAATACCAAGGTTTCCCGAAAGATTGAATCTTGTAATATTCATATTGAATACATGAAGATAATATACACATTAGTTTTACATACATAATTCTTACATGACACATTCTTTTACTAGCCTATGTCCCTATCATTCATAAGTATATCAAAGCCAAGTCCCAGCTTCTTGAAGCAGCTAAACTTCATATTCATATAGGTTGTTCTTTTAATCTTGCACCTGCAAATGCAATTTTTCAAAAGAACTATTAAGAAGAACACTTCAACCTACCTTAACTTGCAGAACCGAACACATACCTTTGGGATAAATTTGATGTTGTGTTCCAAACTCTAGATGTTAAGCCTTCCACACTGAAAATTCTGCACCTAACGTCATATTAGGTGGGAAATGGGTATCTTAACATAAGAGCTTTCATATGGACTTTAACCCCAATCCCACAGCTGATCCTTTCACGAGATCTCTACATAACCCTTTGGTTAAATGATCAGCTAAGTTCCGATGAGTTGCAATCCACTCAACGGATATGACACCATGCATTATGAGCTCACGAACCATGCTGTGTCTCACACCTAAGTGTCTTGACTTGCCATTATACACTTGACTATAAGCCTTAGCCAAAGTAGCTTGACTATCACACCTGATAGAAATGGAAGAAATCGGCTTTGGCCACAACGGAATTTCATAAAGCAAATTCCTTAACCATTCAGCCTCATTACCAGCTGCCGCCAAAGCAACAAACTCAGACTCCATAGTTGAGTTTGTTATGCAAGTCTGTTTCTTCGATGCCCAACTAATGGCACCTCCCCCAAGAAGGAACACCCAACCAGATGTAGAAGAATGATCTTCCTTATTGGTTATCCAACTTGCATCGCAATAACCTTCAATTACCGAAGGAAACCCAATGTAAGTTAACTTATAATCAACCGTTCCTTTCAAATACTTGAATACTCGACCCAAAGCTCGCCAATGAAATGTACTAGGATTGCTAGTAAACCTACTAAGCTTTCCAACTGCATATGCTATATCCGGCCTAGTACTTATCATGGCATACATTAACGATCCAATCCTTTTCGAGTATTCAAGTTGAGACACCGCTTTACCTTTATTGGGTAATAGCTTAAGGTTTGGATCCATGGGAGTACCTATGGGAGAACAGTCCTTGAAATTGAACTTTTCCAAGATCTTCTCAATATAATTTGATTGAGAGATTGAAATACCCTTGTTCTCACGGATTATCTTGATTCCTAAGATCACCTCCGCCTCCCCCATGTCTTTCATAGCAAACTTAAATGACAAGAATTCCTTTGTTTCATCAACTTGATCTTGGTTGGTACCAAAGATCAACATGTCATCCACATATAAGCATATCATGACTCCATTTCCAGAATCATCCAATTTACTATAAACACATTTGTCGGCTTGATTTAATACAAAACCACTCGACAATTCAAGCTCATCAAATTTTTTATGCCATTGTTTAGGAGCTTGTTTTAACCCATAAAGAGATTTAACTAATTTACAGACTTTGTTTTCGTGTCCAGGCATAACAAACCCTTCGGGTTGTTTCATGTAAATCTCTTCATCTAATTCACCATTCAAGAATACAGTTTTCACATCCATTTGGTGGATTACAAGATTGTATATAGCAGCTAATGCCAATAACAATCTAATGGTGGATATCCTAGCAACCGGAGCATAAGTATCGAAATAATCGATTCCCTCCTTTTGTCTAAAACCTTGGATTACCAACCTTGCCTTGTACTTGTCAATAGTACCATCCACCTTCTTCTTCCCCTTGAAGATCCATTTACTTCCTAATGGTTTACACCCAGGAGGTAAATCAGCCAACTTCCAAACTTTATTTTGCAAGATAGAATCCATCTCATCTTGGATTGCTTCTTTCCAAAAAGCAACGTCCCTTGAAGCCATTGCTTCACTATATGTCCTTGGATCCTCATCAACATTGAAACAATATTGATATTGAAAATTAATTTCATTCCTAGATCCTTCAACTAAGTAAAGTTGAAAATCATCACCAAAAGTTTTGGCTTTTCTAACTCTTGTACCCTTTCTTGGTTCAGCGCTAGTCGATGGAACATCCTCGGTATTAACCGGTGCCTTAGAACTATGATTCATGTCCTTTGGCCTATGTATAGATGTGAATCTTTCTTCATCAAATATTGCATCTCGTGACTCTATCACCGAGTTCACCGAAACATACTCATTTGATTCTATTACATAGAATCTATAAGCATATGAGTTTTCAGCATATCCAATAAATATGCAATCTATACCTCTTTCACCTAAAGTTTTCCTTTAAGGTTTCGTGAGCCTAACCACAACCCTACATCCCCAAACCTTGAGAAAATTCAAGTTTGGTGCTCTCTTGTGCCAAAGTTCATATGGGGTTTTCTTGTTGCTATTACCGGGAATGCGGTTTAGCAAGTAACAAGCCGTTAACATAGCTTCACCCCAGAATCCTTCACTTAACCCAGAATAAGACAACATTGAATTCATCATTTCTTTCAATGTCCTATTCTTTCTTTCAGCTACACCGTTTTGTTGTGGTGTATATGAAGCTGTTGTTTGGTGTATTATTCCGGTAGATTGAAAATATACCGGATCATAATACTCCCCTCCACGATCGGTACGTAAGATTTTTACCAACTCTTTTTGATGAAGCTCTACCTCTTGTTTATAAATTCGAAATTTATTAAGAGCTTCATCTTTTGCATGCAATAAGTAAATATAGCAATAACGTGATGCATCATCTATGAAAGTTATGACATATTTTTATTACCTAGAGATGGAGTAGCATGCAAATCACATAAATCACTATGAATAAGATCTAAAAGTTTGGATTCACGATTTGCCTTTTTAAATAGTTTTCTAGTAATCTTAGTTAACATGCAAGTCTTACATTTATTATGGTCCAATTCAATCCAAGGAATCATTCTCATTTTGGACATTTCTTTCATTCTTTTATGGTGAACATGTCCTAATCTAGCATGCCATAATTCTAAGTTACTCAATTTAACATTAGATGTTGAATCAACCATACAAATCGAATTAGAGCTAAATGGCACATCCAAATTTAATATAATCATACCATTACACAAATAACCAAATCCAACAAAAGAACCATGTTTCGACAAGATATACTTATCGGATTCTAACACTTGTTTGTACCCGCAATTATTTAAAATTACACCGGACAACAATTTTTTCCGAATACCGGGCACATACAATACATTACATAACGAAATAGTTTTTCCAGAAGTAAAAGTTAAATCTACTAGTCCAATGCCATGGATCAGTTCTGTAGCGACGTTTCCCATTTTTAAACACTCCCGTCAACTATAGTTGCAAGTTCCTTGAACCATCTTCGGTCCTTGCAAACATGACTCGTCACACCAGAATCGTACCACCAAGCTATGTCATCATCCTGTACATAAAATGACTCAGAAATTAACGACACATAATTCAAACCCGAATTATTATTAAAGGTTAAAATCTGACCTGCTTGTTTTGGATCCCCTTTGGATCCACCACTAGTACCGGCATCATTCTTGCCTTTACCAACTCGGCAATCTCTCTTGAAATGTCCTGGTTTTCCACATTTCCAACAGTCACTATTCCCGGACTGTTTCGACTTCTTCACAAAACCCTTTTTGTTTCCACTACCTTGAAACTTCCTTTTCTTATTGTTCGTATTGGAACCCTTTTTGAAACTAGGATTAGTTTCTTCAACAACATTGATAGAAGACCCGCCAATATCCTTGTCTTTTTCCTTTCCCCAAACATTTTCCATTCTTCTACAACCTTCCTCAATACTGAACGTACTGCCCAAATCAACAAGGTTGTATTCGTCCTTCTTGTGTTTCAAACTGTGTTTGAATTCCTTCCAAGAAGGCGGAAGTTTGTCTATGATGGAAGCAGTGGCAATGGATTCATCCATTTTCAGCCCATGTTGTTTAAACCTACCAAGTATTCCCAAACACTCGTTGTATTGTTCCATCACAGAACGCCCATCCACCATTTTATAATTCATAAAATCACTTACCAAGAACTTTTTGCTTGAGGAATCTTCAGCCATATACTTGGCTTGGAGCGTATCCCACAATTCTTTTGCAGATTCAACATTTTGGTAAATATCAAATAAAGTATCGGACATACCATTTAGAATCGTTCCACGGCAAATGAAATTGTCATTCCAAAATTTTTTTTCTCTTCATTGTTTGTTCAACAGTCTCATCATCCAATTCTTCTGGTGCCGGGGTAGTGAGAACATACACAACCTTCAAAGTTGTCAACAAAAACTGCATCTTTTTCTGCCAACGCCTAAAGTCTTGTCCTTCAAATTTCGCGAACTTAACGAACTTGGATGTCATATCACGAATCGATTCACCAGCCATCGTCACTGATTTTAATGATCTTTGTTGTTATTAGTTGTAACCCGATAGAAATCCGAAGTCGTGTGAGTACACTTTCAGATCAATAAAATGGAGTGGATACCAATTTATGATCGGATAAAATCGAATTTGATTCAAGATTATGTATATTAATATGTTTGCAGAATTTCGTGATCAAAGATTTTCGATCAGAATGTCTCTTCAATGTCCGAAATTGAGCATATATCCCAAAAATAGTTTATGGGGTTGCCGCCCATAGACCCTGCCAGGGGCTGCCGCCCCATGGACCCCTCTTCTCTCAGGGGCGCTGCCCCCGAACCCCCTTTAGTCCCGTTAATATCTAAATAAGCGTCGACTCTTATTTGCATATTAAACGCAATCTATTTTACACTAAAATACCAACAAAATCCATGATAAGAACCTGTTCAAAAACAAGATTCGGGATTTAAGTTTGTGTGTTTATGATTCGAGGTTAAGAGAAAGCCATAAATCAAACAAAATCACTTTGAAAAAGAAAGAAAAAAAAAACCCTACATGGTATGAACTCAGATTTAAGCAGAAACAAAGGGTTTCGATATGAAGGGGTGTTTGTATTTGGAATTTTAGAGAAAGATATTCAAGTTTTGCGTGGATATTGAGGTTGTTCAAGGGGTGTTTGAGATTCCGATTTAGCTAGAAGAAAAGAGGAAAAATTTGTGTTAGTTTTTGAAAGTGAGTAATGATAAGGAAGTGACCGCAAGTGTGCTAGTTTGGCGCATGATATGAGATTTAACGTTGAGGTTTATTAGTTTTAGTTAGGTTATGATTTAAGATCAGGCCAAACTTTTACATACCAAGGGATTAATCTTTTACCCTTTATCTTTATTTGATCTAATGGATTATATTAATTCCGACAATTTAAAAAACCCACTTTCATCATTTTTTTTCAAATATTAATATCTTTCAAACTGTTAATCGTTAAGCGAAAAAACAATATACCGTTACGTCGAGCATTTAATTATCTTTATATAGGTAGGCACTTCGATATACTTTTTACAAAATTATTTTTTTGGTGTTTTTCACTTTTTTTTTTCGTTATTGAAATTTGCAAGAAAAAATCATATGTGATTTAACACTAATATCACATATGATATTATATATCATATGTGATTTAACACTAATATCACATGTGGTATTACATATCATATGTGATTTAATACTAATATCACATGTGATTATTCATGCAAATTTCAATAATGAAAAACAAAGAAAAGACGAAAAAACGAGGAAAAAACGTAAAAAAACGATTTTTTTCTCGAAAGTATATCAAAGTGTCCATCTATAGAAAGATAATTAAATACTCGTCACGATGGTGTAATTATTTTCGCTTAACGATTAACGGTTTAAGAGATATTTAAATTAGAAAAAAATAGGTGAAATATTAAAATACTTTTAATCTCAACCATTGATTTCATTTTAAATGGATGGTAGGGATGAGTCCCTTGGTATATAAGATACGTTTGGTAAGTAAAATAACTCTCCTCTTAGGGTTATACACAAGAAGAAGTTGGGCCGAGCAGTGGGTTTTAGTTGAGTTGAGGAATACGGGTTTTTTTTAAGTTTAATTTGGGTTTTAGTTGAGTTGTTATTGGAGATGGTGGTTGGTAGCCGGAAAAAGTCACCTGAATCTCGGGTTGATAATGAGGAGATGAAGATTAAGAATATAAAGGTATTTTTGTCAAATCATTTGAAAGGTTAATGGAGAGGAAGATGGGAGGAATTTTTCTTGAAAAAATACGTTACATTTCCTTGACCTTTGCCTTTTTTTTAAAGAGGAAACAGAAGTGGAGAGGAAGATGAGAGAAATTTTCATTAAAAAAATTTCCTCCTATTTTTAGGAGGAAAGGGAAAGGAAACTTTAAAATATGTTGTGTAAAGACGATATGACATTTTTAAAAGATTTGAGACTAACAACTAAAGAGCATATATGTAATTTAAACAAATTATTTTCCTTTTCTTCCAATTTAAGAACATGATTTATGATTACTTTCATTTTCCTTTCCTCTATATCAAAAATATATCAACAAACACTTCCTTTACTTTTTCCTTTCCTATTCTTTTCATTTTCCTTTCCTTTAAAACTCAATAATACATTACATCTATAACGGTGGGGTTTTAGAATGAATTTGCAGAAACTCTGAGTTCCTTTCTAACGCAGAATCAACAAGAACTTAACTTGCATAAGATAAATTTGTACTAAAAAAATTCGATCTGAATGTCGCCGAACTAATTGAACTTTATTCAAATCTTCAGTTGATCACTGATCACTGATGTATCAGAAACTTAAAACATAACTTTTAGTATTAGAGCACCCGGTGTGGGAGATGTCATGGCTCGCCGTGCCTATGTGGCACCTTCGCCATGGCTAGCCATGGTACCGTCCCCATTCGCCGACCTTCGCCATCCTCACCTTGCTCGTGCAGACGGCGAGCACTTGTTTCTGACGAGTGGGCCATTTTTTGTATCGTTTGTGTTTTTTTTTTTTTTTTTTTTTTTTTTTTTTTTAAATAGTTTTTGTGAAGTGGTGGGGCCTAAATGAGTAAGTTGTGGAATGTTATGGGAAGGGGGGTTGTAAAAGGAGGTATGTCATGGTGACGTGGCACCCCGTGGTACCCGAATGAGGAGATTTGGTATGCCATGATACCTTGTGGTCTTATACTCTTATCAATTTGAGTTTCTGCTATACGTACTGGTTATGTATTCATTTACAATCAATGGTATCGTGCTATAGTGCTATATACACTTGGAACATTCATCAATCATGTACGTATTTTTAGACAAAAGGTTCACCTTTTGATATACTTCAAACTAAACAGAGTATACTTCAGGATCATGTCTCAAACAATTCCAAACACAAAAGAAATTTGAGCCCCAACCACATTTAAATTAATATATTTGATCATAAAACCAGCAATCTCTTATGGATCCTGCTTTTATAAACCTTAGACTGTTAAATTGCCAATGCCTTTGCTACTTTAGAAATCATATTATGCCTCGTTACTTCACGAAAATTCACATCATCATTTTGTCCAGCTCATTAAATTATGAGAAATCATTACATGCATATACTCTTTCTATAAACTTCAACAGAACAACACTTTAAACCAAAAAGATCTTTGCATGCTAACATTGACCAAAACTTAAACCATAAGATATGAGGCCTGCAGTATTTTTGCTATAACTCACTTTAAAGATTATTTACTTTACTATAGGTCTTCTTTACAACAAAGGACACTCAAACTATTCATTACTTTGCATCATAAAAAGTGTATGTTAAGGGGCCTCGGAGTGGTCAGCAGGCTGGCCGCCGGTTTGCCCATACCGCCGGTTTGCCCACTCCGTATGCCATCGGTTTGGCTCAGCGGTTTGTATACCGGGTATTTTGCCCGTTGGTGAAGCCGTTGAATGGGTAGAAATTGAAAAACTTTTATGACCGTTTGATGTAGAAATTGTACCGTTGGAAAGGAATCAAAACACATAAATGCCCCCTTATGTTTGGCCGGATATTGATCTATATTTGGCCGGATCTTGGCTTATTTTTGGCTGTGATCTTGGCTGTGATGTTTGGCCGGATCTTGATAATGTTTGGCTGTGATGTTTGGCCGGATCTTGATAATGTTTGGCCGGAAATTTTTTTTTGGCCGGATCTTGATCTTGGCTGTGATGTTTGGCCGGATCTTGATAATGTTTGGCTGTGATCTTGATAATGTTTGGCCGAGAAATTTTTTTTGGCCGGATCTTGATCTTGGCTGTGATCTTGATAATGTTTGGCTGTGAAAATTTGGCCGGAAATTTTTTTTATTATTATTAATTAGAGGCTGTGATGATATTTTTCTTATTGATCCAAATTGTGAAATTGGAACATGATTTAGAGATGATCTTGCATCTTGGCGGGGCAAATAAATTCAGAGGATGGTAAAATATTGCAACCTTTTGAATATTTGCAGCCATGGCTGATTTATCCGCATGTTCCCATCGTCTAAACAGATCTGAGCCTCATTTTTTTTTCCTAAAACTTTTTTTACACAACTTTTATACGGTATAAAATGTTTTAGTTATAAATTGTGTAGTTTAATAGTTTATGGGGGGAAAATAAAAAATTTGGGAGGGCTGAAAAATCATGGGCGCGAGTGAAATTGGTTGGGAGGGCTGGAAGGTTGAGCTGAGTTGTCATAATTTTATTGGCTAAATTTGGGAGGGTTGAAATTTTCGGAATGATCACTCCTAGTACCCTAAGAACTTTCGTAACAACACTTGGAGATTTAACAACTTTTCATGATATCATAAAGAGTGTATACTAAGAACTTTTACCTAATTAAACTATTTATCATAGTACTATGCATCATTAAGATTGTTTCTTAAGTTTATCGTCATACATCGATCAAAACTCTCATTAGAGAAGTGACAAGGCCTAAACTTAGATTGATAGGACCAAACAACATCAACAATGAATTTTCCTAAAGAGTAAGTACTATTGTTAGTTTATTTAAGTATTTTGTAACTTGTTTAATTTCCACAATTTTAATTTAGATACCTACAGGTAAAAAAGGATCAAACATTTTATTTTCAGTACAATTTTAATGTTGTTTCTTTATTGTGTTTGTTTGTTCTCATCAGTACATTTATGCTTATCAAAACAATAAAAAGTAGCATATTCACAATCATATCCTCCACTCTATTGGAAACATCCATAATTATACCCAACTGCCAGTCTTTTTCATAATACTCAAATATGAGCTTCCTAACTTTTTATTCATTCGGTCATTCCCCTTGTACACTTCTCACTTTGACACCTTTCATTCACTTTGACACCTTTCATTCAAATAATTCCAAACATTCTCCTTTTCAACCGCGGCCGCGGTCACGACCAACATGCACCACTCCTCCTCCACCATGACCACCACCACATCCGTCAACGACTTCTACAGCTTCCTCACTCAAGGCCTAGACGATCTTTTACGTGCTTCTCACTCAAAAAAGTTTATGTCCATCATATTCCTTCAACATGTCATTTCATCGCTCCAATCTTTCCATTCTCAGTTGACACTTGTTGTCCAAAAACTACACTTGCCCGTTGGCGAAAAATGGCTTGATGAGTACATGGATGAAAGCACCCGTCTTTGGGAAGTCTGTCATGTCCTAAAGACAGGTGTTTCCAATATGGAAAGCTACTACACAACTGGTTTCAATATCACAACTTCCTTGGAAAACCAACCTTTGATACACCATCAGTTGTCCCATCATGTAAGTTCACATTGACTTCCAACAAATGAGGAGACTTACATAATAATATGCGGGGTATGCATGTAAAAATATTTTAAAAAGAATTGTATCATATCTCTCTTTTATTTTGGACCATGCCAAAATAGTTATTATAGTGCATACCCTAGAAGAAAATCATGTAAGAGTCACTACTATTGTTTTTTGAACCACAATTTTTTCAAGCCCTATATACCACCTATCTCGCAATATATCTCACAAATGCCTCCCTTGAACCCACAACCTTTAAGTTGGTGGGCAACTCACATACCACTAGACCAAAGGCCTTGGGTCATGTAGTTATATCTAAGCCTATTCTCTGAAATCTTGATACTAAGCGGATGTGGTAATTTCAGGCTGTTAGAGCGATCAACGTGTACCAAAGGGTGAGAGTTGGGCTGGAGGAAGAAAATAGAAGCTTGATCGAAACAAGAATTCAACCATTGCTTATGAAGTTTATTAAGAACTTTTCCATGGAGACGAAATTTAATGGGTTCAATGGCTTTAGAGGAGTTCTTTATGCATTTAAAAACACGAATTCATTACTTTTGATGATCTTGTTGAGTGGCCTAGTTTACTCCTCTTCCGAAACAAGTGTTTCCAATTCTTGCAATGACGATATTATATCTTACAACGAGGAGCAGATGAGTTTTGGCTCTGGTATCATGGTCACAGCTATGAGATTATACGAAAGAATGAAGGAGAATGAAGACGGGACAATGGGAATCTTGCTTAACGAGTTTCAAAACACAATACACGCTACGGATGAACTTATAACAAAACTTAAAGGGACGGAAATTGATGATTTTACTAAGAGGGTTGAAAAGATAAAAAGCCATTTTGAGGTTTTGAAATGTGGAGCTGAGAATGTGATTATGCAGCTTGATGATTTCTTTGATGAGATTGTTGAAAGTAGACAGAAGCTCTTGGACTTGTGCACATATTCATAGATGTCTTGATATATAGAGTCTTATCGTTTTTGATACCACAATAAAAAATGCATCTTTTTGTGTGCCTTGGTTCATGTTTCACCCGTCAGTGAATAATAGTTCGATAGGTTACACTTATATAATTGTTCGATACGTAGAATGAATAAAACAATGATGTGTATAGAATCAAAACAGATATAGATAGCTTCTGTTTTTTGTCATTAAGGGTCTAAGTATCTAATGGCTTAATGTATCACATCAAATATTCTATGTGTTAATGTGTATGTGGTAAAACATAATACTTTGTGTAACAACTACTTAGAAATGATATTGACTCTGTTGAGAACTTGAGATCATGTGGAATATTATTTAGAAAATAAAAAGTTCATAAAAAGTTAAAGACAGAAATAAAAATAGAAATAAGAATGGAATATGAATATGATTCTTGATTTGAAGATTGCTAAAAGAAGATATGAAAACAAGATGAATATATTAGGAATGCCACAAGTAGCTTGTACATAAAGTCAACATTTTCATCTATAAACCACGAACTTTTACTAGCATTCAATATTAACTCCATAATTTTTCATAGTCCAAAACAAAATTAAGATTTAAAAAATAGAAGATGATCAGAGAACTTGTGGCCTAGCGGTATGTCGGTATGATATCTGTGTTGTATATAATATGCCTCATCGACCGCTAGTTGACTATCTAAAAAGATAGAACATAAGATGATTTCACAAATGATGCTTGTATACCCCTACGAAGCCACTTATTATACCATTAGTGTGTGAGGTTTGGGCGGGAGAAACAAGCATGAAAGAAAGAATCTTTTGGGGGACCCTAATAAAAACCACACATTCTATTGCCGGAAGAGATTTTTTTTTTTTTTTTTTTACTAACGGGACTTGAGTCTCGAATGAGAATACAAAAAACCAAAAAATACTTATGTTGTTGTTGTTTTTTTGTACCTTTTTTTTTTTTTGCTTTTGAGGAGAGAGATTTTTTAAAGAGAGAGAAAGTATTATTAAGTGAGAGAGATTATATTATTGTTTGTTGTGGGTGAGTATTGATATTTTGAGAGTATTTTTAAATGATAAAATATAGAAAAAAATATATTAAAAGAGAGAGAATGTGCTGCAATGGTTAAAGGAAAGTTGAAGGAAAAAGTTTTGGTGAGAGAAAAAGCTGATGTGGCGAGGGAAAACCTCTTACCACACCCTCCACCCTTATACATCTGTCATAGAAAAAATAAAAAAAAAATAGATGAGCCATATCGTCAGAAGGAGAGAGTGGCCGGAAGGAGGAGGATGAGCCACGGTGTTGATAAGCCGAGCCGTTGGTTAAGAAAAAAAAAAAAAAAAAAAAAAAAAAAAAAGTTCACCACTCCTGCTGTATTTATAGTGTGCTTTTAACCAAATTTTCACTTAATCTTTAGGTTAATTGCATGTTTAACATATGTTTTCTATTATCAAAATAATTAACAAAATATATTCTAGAGTAAATTACAGAAATGGTCTCTGTGGTTTGCTCAGATTGCATGTTTAGTCCCTGGTCTTTCAAAATTGCAGGCGGCCTCCCTGTGAAGAGTTTTTTGTTCCGTTTTGGTCCCTAGCTATTGCAGAAATGGTCCATGTGGTTTGCTCAGAATTGCACGTTTAGTCCTTGGCCAAGGACCAAAACGGAACCAAAAACTCCTCACAGGGAGGTCGCCTGCAATTTCGAAAGACCAGGGACTAAACATGCAATCTGAGCAAACCACATAGACCATTTCTGCAATTTACTCTATATTCTACTATTAAGAAGGTGGGAGATTTCAAGAACTATTACAGTATCCATGAACATTTCTTGCGATCGGAGGGGTTGTAGGTCCACACGAGTTATGGATCCAAGTAGCCTTGTTACTTGTTAGACGACTTGTATAAACCAAATCGATCTAAGTAAGAAACTCTAACACCTTGCTTATTGTTAATGCGGAATCTTAACAACAAACAATGAAGAACACAATAATAATAATAACTAACTTCGTATATATTAATTCTTTTTAATCTAAGTGATTACAATCTTCGTCGTTATCAAAAACTCATGCCTAGGGTTCCTTTTATACACTAAGGAAACCCTAGATACAAAACTTGTTTAAGGATATACGTATCTTCTCTAAAGATAACTACGTATCCTTTCCTAACTTATATCTAACAAACTTTCCTAACTTTCATGACCAGACTTAACAACTTAAGTCAAACAGACTTAACTTACTCTACCAGACTTAATAATGAACAACCAGACTTAACTATTACAAGACTTAACTAATAACACTAACAGACTTAATTACGTAGTCCACCAGACTTAATTTTGTTCTTCCATTAAGTCTTCTCTTGTCTTGTGATAATTCCCAACAATCCTCCCCTAACTTGATCTTCATGCATCATGAACTTCAAGTTTCTTCTGAATAAGCTTCTGAGGATTTTAATCTTGAACTCTTGGAATTATCTCTAACACTTCAAAACTTCAAATCTGATCTTTATGCAGCAACTTGACATGAATAATCTTTTCACCATCTGATATGCAATCCATCTGACCTTCACAGCAACCATGACTACTTGTACATCAATACTTTTAAGTTTCATACTATTCTCATCACTTTCAGGTGTGTAAACTCCTGTGAGAGGTGAATCATTGAAAATTAATGGATTTGATGTCTCTTTACCAATAGCCATCACTACGGGAGTAGCCAATATTTTGGTGTGTAAGACCATGGTACATTAATAACCATATGATTTTTAGTAAACCATCAACTATCAACGGATTTGTTTTGTCTTTACCAAAAGCCGTTTGCTTTTGGACTAGCCAATTCTTTTGATGGAATGCACTTCATCTTGGTGAATTGATTACCATGTATGGTTTTCCACAGCCTTTACCACAAGCCATACCTTGCGGGCTAGCCAACTCTTCACTATCTCAGATATGGTGAGTTGAATACCATACAATTTTTGGTAAATTGTCAACCATTAACGGATTTGAAATATTTTTACCAGATCCATTTGTACTGGATTAGCCAGTCCTTATGTTGGTTAAACATGGTGGACTGATAACCATTTGTTGTGTTAGCGCTATGCACCTTCACCGAGTGAGAAGTTCCTATAGTCTCACTTACAACTTGAAAATTCTTTCAAACACTCTTAAACACCCCAATATGATTCTTTTAAAGATTTTTCCTTAACCAAATCAAGTAACTGCTCATAAACTTCATCCTTCTCATCTGCATGTAATTTCTTTTCCAACATTGTCTTGCAGACCCTTGGTGATAAAGGATATTCTACCTCTGCAAACATGTAAATATGAACTATCTGTAGAGATAAGCAATGTACTCTACATCTATGAAAATATCTCCAAGTCACAACTTCTTGCTGATCTAACAATCTCCAAATCTTATTTGTTGTTGAAGGTGGCTCAAACATCAGTTTTAAGTCTCCCCAAAACACCCTCTCAAACTCCTCTTCAGGTGTATTGTCTCCATGTTTGATGTTTACCAACTTATAAAGTTCTTGAAGATCTTCCCTACTCACATCATTCAGAATTGCTGGAAAATTAAGGTATACAACATCAGTGTTGTCTTCCCTTATGATTTGATAAGCAGCTCTTTTCCCAGACTTGATGATTTGATATCTGACAATCTTGGTTGGTTCCTTAGAAATCTCAGGAATTGTGCCCATAGTACAACCCTCCGATGAAGGTTCTTCTTCTGATTCCTCCTCATGTATCACATTTTTGGACTTGCTCTTTCTTGCTATACTTTTCCTCCTTGTAAACTTTATGACTGGCTTTTTGACTTCTTTCTTTTCTTCCACAACATCAGACACTTTTTTAGCATTAGACTCCTTTTCAATTTCACTAGATGCTTTCTCAACTTCAGATGCTTTTTCAACTTCAGTTACCTTTTCATCCATTTTCTCAGCTTCCATTGTTGGCTCAGATTCTGCTACTTTCTGTCTCTTGAAACTTCTTCTCAAAGAATCTTCATAATCCACTGGCCTATAACCATGATCTCTCTGATATGCACCCACATATTCAGCTTGAATTTCCTCAAATGATCTTCATCTCATCTTTTCCCATGTTGAGTGCAGCATGTTCTTTAGATACACCTTCATCCCATGCATCTGATCTGCTTTAGACATCTTCTTGGGAACTTTGGTTTTCTTCTGAGGTTGTCTTATCACTGACATAAAATCCCCCAAAGTTTCTTCATTCCTTCTAGCATTTATGAACTCTGCTAGTTGTTTAGCTCTCTCCTCAGCAGTCAAACCTGGAATAGCTTTAATTTCTTCAAACTTTGCCCTCAACTCATCATCTTTTTCAATCATTTCCTTCAATGGATCATCATGACACTCCTCTGATATCTTTCTTGCAAGCATTTCATCTTGTCTTTTCTGCTCTTCCTCCTTTTCAATCTCAGCCTTTTCTATTTCTTGTATTCTTGCAATTTCAGCTAAAGAAGCTTGATCTTCTCTTTCTTGTCTCTTTGTCCTCTTAGGCTTAGGAATTTCCATCATTATTTGTTTTCCTTCCTTTTGAGTTTTAGGCTGCTCCTTATTACCAGACTTATCTCCATGAGCAGAACTAACAACCTCACCAGACTTATCTTGACCACCAGACTTAATTTCCTTACCAGCATTAACTTCACCAGACTTAATCTCACCAGAATTAATACCTTCAGTAGACTTATCCAATTCTTCATCAGATTCTTCATCAATTATCAACTTTCTTTTTGGATATCTGCTTTTCTTCCTTTGTTGTTGAATTTTACTCAGAGATTGAGCTAGTGTTTCTGCTGCCTCCTTTGTTTCAGGACTTATATCTGCTTCAACAGTTGGTTTATCCTTAGCTGGTGTCTTAACAACTTGTTCTTCCTCTAAATTCCTCCCCTGTTTGGAAGAATTTTCATCCTCACCTTCTTGATCATCAAAAGCAGCACCTTTCTCCTTCATAACTTTTTCCAACTTTTTAACCCTCTTAACCAAGGTGAGAATAGCCCCACTCTTAGCATTGTTTGTCTTCTCCAAGAATTCTATTCTCTTAACCAAATCAGGCACCAAGGTGAGAAGATCCTCCACAGTCATAGGGTTGGATTCCTCCTCCTGAATAGGACTTGGAATATGGGTTTGCTGTGGTGGTGAAGATGATGTAGGTGTAGGTACTCTTTGTTGGGATGGTGATGAACTTGGTTGTGGTGTTGGTGATCTTGGTTGTGGTGTTGGTGACCTTGGTTGTTCCTGAGCTTGCTCCACATTGGTTGGTTGTTCAACATGAGATGTACCTGCAATGTTAGTGGAACCAGGAAGCATAGTAGGCAAAAGCGGCCAATGTGCCCCATTGAATCCCCTTTTCATGTTTGCAAAGATTTTAGTAGTAAAAGCCACAATCACATAAATTTGCATTTTATCTTCAGGTTCAAATTTTAAAATCATTTGCAAAAACCTTGGGTACATTAAAAACTTATGTTTTACATTTTTGACATTTGCAACCATGCCATCAAAAATCAATTTTGAAAAATTAAAAGGCCGTCCAAGTGCAAGACAGACCAATGCAGAAGCAATGTTGCTTCCAAACTGATCCCATCCACCACTCTTGGGACTTAGGCAATGGAGCAAATGATGAAGTAAAAATCTCCACTGTGGTGTAAAATAGCTTTTCCAAAAAGTAAAGGTACCATCAGTGGGATATCCTATAGTTCGCATACCCTCAAAAAGGTCATCATTAGACAATATGTATTCCCCTGAAGCATCACCCAATTGGAGACTACTCCTAATGGAGGCTTCAGTAATGGTGAAGTCATGGGTGTCAATTGTTGCCCTTAGCTGTGGTGTACCATCAGCTAGGGTTTCATAGGTCACAGACCCCCAAAATTGTTTAACAAGAGATGCATAAATAGTAGGATTTGCAGTTAAATCGTACCGAAGGTTAGAGCCTTTCAAGAAATCTACTATCTGCTCAAAGCCGTCACTTTGGTTTGGTTTCTTCAAGAAACCAACTTGATTGTGCTTGTCCACAAACTTTAGTGAAGCCATTGATGAGAGAATGACTAAGTGCTGGTTGAGAATTTAAATTAGGGTTTTTACTGGTAGTAGAAAAACAGACTGAATCTTAGCCGTGAATAAAGATTGTAGAAGTTAGAAGTAAATAATGGATAAAGATGAAAAATAAATTAAATCTTATCCATATATACCTCTTTCCCTCAAAAATATCAACGGTCATATTTAAATAAGATAAAAAATTTATATTTGACTGACCAGACCTAACGGTTAGAAATTAATTACCTTTGAAACTACCAGACTTAAAATTGGTCAACCAGACTTAAACACTGACTCACCAGACTTAACTAAAGAATCAGACTTACATACTGAGCAAGCAATAACAAGACTTCATATCACCAATCCATATTGTTCTGCAAAAGGTAGTCCCAACACCAAGAGAAAAACAAGAACAACACACAAGATTTTTTTTTTTTTTTTTTTAAATCTACTACAAGGATTAACTTCTAATATTACCAGAATTAAAAAAATAACTACAAGAATTAACTTCTAATACTACCGGAATTAAAAATAACTACAAGAATTAACTTCTAATACTACCGGAATTAAAAATAACTACAAGAATTAACTTCTAATACTACCAGAATTAAAGAAAATCCTAAGTACTGGATATTATACAAACTTTACATTTTGACCTCCCCTTAAGTTTAACCTCCCCTTAAGACTAACCTCCCCTTAAGTCCAGCTATGGGTTTATCATACCAATGCTAACCACTAAGTAATTAAACCTAGGGCCATCAAAAGCTTTAGTTAAGAGGTCTGCAACATTGAAGTCTGTGTGTATTTTATCCACTCTAATTAATTTCTTTTCATAGCAATCCCTAATAAAATGATGCCGGATTTCTATATGTTTAGTTTTAGAGTGGTACACAGGGTTCTTAACTATACAGATTGTGCTCTCATTATCTATGTGAAATATAGTGTTCATAAAGTTCAAACCATAATCCAGCATTTGGTTCTGAATCCACAAGACTTGTCCACAGCAATTGGCAACTGCTACATATTCAGCTTCAGTTGTTGATGTAGCTACAATGGTCTACTTCTTGCATTGCCAAGAGATTAATATTCTTCCAAGGAATTGACAACCTCCAGTTGTGGATTTCCTATCAAGGCTTGCACCTGCATAATCACTATCTGAATAGGCTTCCAGGTCAAAAAGATGACTCTCTAGGATACCAAAGGCCCAAATTGGGTTTGCCCTTTAGGTATCTAAAGATTCTCTTCACAGCATGAAGATGTGAAGTCTTGGGCTTAACCTGAAAACATGAACAAACACAGACTGCATACATAATATCAGGTCTAGAAGCAGTAAGATACATTAGAGAACCTATCATTGATCTGTAAAGATGCACATCTACATCAGCAGCATCTTCATCCTTTGTTAAAGGCACCTTGTTCTCCATGGGAGTGACTGCAGTCTTCACATTTGAAAAGGCAAACTTCTCCAAGATCTCTGCTACATACTTGTCTTGAGAGATAAAGAGTCCATCTGCTTGTTGTTTCACTTGCAGTCCTAAGAAAAATGTGAGTTCACCCATAGAACTCATATGAAATCTCCCCTTCATTAATGCTTCAAATTCCTCACACCAAGACCTTTTAGTAGAACCAAATATGATATCATCCACATAAACCTGGACTAGGATGATATCCTTCTTGTTTCTCTTGATGAACAAGGTCTTGTCAATTACACCTCTTTTGTACCCATGTTCTTCAATGAAGTTGGAGAGAGTTGCATACCAAGCTCTGGGAGCTTGATGGAGACCATATAAAGCTTTGATGACTTTGTACACTTTCATGGGTTCTGCTGGATCAACAAAGCCAGGAGGTTGATGAACATATACATCTTCTTCTATAGTGCTATACAAAAAGGCACTCTTCACATTCATCTGATAGACTATGAACCCCATATATGATGCATAGGCTAAAAATAACCTAATAGCCTCAATCCTGGCTACCGGAGCAAAAACCTCATCATAATCTATCCCCTCCTCTTGTCTATACCCTTGTGTTACTAATCATGCCTTATTCCTTACAACTACTCCTCTTTCATCCCTTTTATTCCTGAAGACCCACTTTGTGCCAATCACCTTAGCTCCACTTGGTAGATCTACAAGAACCCAAACTTTCTGCAATTTGAATTGCAATAACTCCTCTTGCATTGCTTCCACCCAACTCTCATCTTCAAGTGCTTCAGAGACTTTGGTGGGTTCCTTTTGAGAAAGGAAACAAGCAAACAAGCAATGTTGTTGGTCCTTGTGGTTGACCCTTTGCTGCTTCTTAATAAGACTGATAAGTGCATGAGATGTAGGAATCTTTTGCACTTTACTTCTGGTTTGAACAGCTGATTGAGGATCACCAATTATCTGACTTTTGGGATGAACTTTGTGAATTCTGAGTGTTGGAGCTGGACTTACATCTACTTCAGTGGGTAGGTTGTTGAAGTCAGTAACTACCCCTTCTTCATCATAAGAAGCCCCATCAAAAATGCCTTCATCTGGCTTATCAAAGACCTCAAGTTCAGGCATCTCAGAATCATCAAAATCAGCATTTGGAGTAGACTTAGGTTGAGCAGAATTAACAGCATCTCTACCAGACTTAACTGAGTTAATGCTGGTAGGCTTCTCTCCACCAGAATTAATAACAATACTACCAGGATTAACCAGATTAGTGCTGGTAGCCTTCTTCCCAAGATGTTTGTCAGCCAAAGCATTCATTTCTTCTCTGAAGGATAAGATTTCTTCTGAAACATTTGTAGGAGAATTCTCTTTTTCTTGAGGCTTGTTCACAGTCTCCTTCCTATTTGTAGAAGATTTCTTTGTTCCTTCATTTTCAGCAACATGGTTGACTTCTGTGGTAGGAATCACAATAAGCTCCACAATTTCTTTGCCTTGATCAGCAGTGCTTGCATCTTGAGTACCTGCATTGTTAGGCACTTCTATGGAACCTGCATTAGGGTTAGCTTGATTCTCCTTGGAGACAGGAATATAGTTCATAGAATCAGTTAAATAATCAAGATCAAACATCCATCTATGACCTAGTCCCTTCACATTGGGTTTCTCCTCAAGAAAATTAACATGAAGATTTTCCTCTACTTTCTTGGTCACTAAATTGTAAACCCTAAAGGCCTTACTATTCAATGAATACCCAACTAGAAACCCCTCATCAGATTTTCCTTCAAATTTTCCAAGCACACTTAAGGTATCAAGAATGGTCACATGGCACCCAAAAGGCCTTATATAGCTAACAACTGGTTTATGGCAAAAAATAAGCTCATAAGGTGTTTTATTCTGAGGCTTGGTCACTCTAACCCTATTGAATATATAGCAAGCAGTTGCAACTGCTTCAGCCCAAAAGGTTGTGGGTAATAATGAGTCTGCTAGCATGGTTCTAGCTGCCTCAATCAGGGTCCTGTTCATTCTCTCAGCAACTCTATTTTGCTGTGGAGTTCTAGCATTGCTATATTGTTGCTTAATTCTTTTTTCACCACAAAACTCAATCATGCTCCTATTCTTAAATTTTGTGCCATTGTCAGTCCTAATGATCTTAACCTTGTGATTTAGCAGGTTTTCTATTTGCCTAATGAACCTTGGAATTAAATCAGAGGTTTCATCTTTAGTAGACATAAAGAATACCCAGCAATATCTGGTGCAGTCATCAGTAATGACAAGGCAATAGCTAGCATGGTTGATGCTTCTAACAGATTTAGGGCCAAACAGATCCATGTGTAAGGTATGCAAAGGCTCAGTAACAATTCTATCTAACTTAGCCTTACAAGAAGCTCTATGCTGTTTGCCCTTATTACAGGCTACACAGGCATGGTCATTCCTAAAAACCTTGGAAGGTAAGCCTCTAACTAAATTACCCTTCACAAGTTTGTTCATATTCTTGAAATTAACATGACCTAACCTTTTATGCCACAACTTAGATTCATCCAAAGTAGCTTTTGCAAGCAAACAAGCAGAACCTTTTGCAACCTCAGGTGCTTTCATATCAAAACTGTACATGTTGTGTTGTCTAGGAACTTTAAGAAGTATCTGACTTTCATCAGGCATCTTAAAGTCCGAAGTCAATACAAAACATTCAGTTTCACTAAAAAGCACCTTATGCTGCTTATCACAAATTTGTGATATTGAGAAAAGGTTAAACTGCCCTAGTTCTTTTACAAAAGATACATTGTCAAATTCTAAATTGGCTACAACAATTCTACCTTTACCAGTTATCTGACCTTTACTTCCTCCAAAGGTAACAGAACCTCCTTGGAATTCTAGAAAATCCTTCAGATGATTCTTGTTACCAGTCATGTGCCCAGAGCACCCACTATCAAATATTCCTTTGTCTTCCATGTTCTTCAGTGGATGTTCCTGCACAAAAGTAGAGAAATTAGTTTCTCTTTAGGACCCAAGCCTCTGAAGACTTGGGTATGCCCTGTGGATCAACAAATTTATAGGTCTTGTATGAGCTTGATCCACTGTTGTTCTTGGATTCATAGGTAAGTGTGTTCCTAAAAGGATCCCAAGACCAACATGCTGGGGTCTTAACAGTAGAATCCCCATTTTCCCTTACAGCACTTGAGCTTGAAGCTTGTGTTGTACTATTAGCAAAAGGACTCCTCACAGGTGAATGAGGTTTGTAAAAATTGTTTCTTTGATGATTATATGAGTTCACCTGTGGTCTATTTATTGGTTGCCTGGGTCCAGAATGATTAAACCACCCAGAATTAACACTTGGCCTCACATAATTAACATTTTGACCAACAGAACTAACATTTTGTCTACCATAATTAAAATTTGGTCTACCAGAATTAAAATTTGGCCTACCAGAATTAAAATTTGGTCTACCAGTACTAACAGATGACCAACCAGAATTAACATTAGGCATACCAGAATTAAACTGTGTTGGTCTAGTCACAATATGGTTGGGAGTTTTATGTTGGATATGGTTGTTGTTGCAGAGATGGGTTGTTGTTGTCTAGATGTGCTTGCTTCAGGTTTTTCTTCATCATGGATTGATTTTTCATCATCACTGTTGTGAACTGAGAAATCATCATTCTTATTGGGATTTTCAACGTCAGACATGTTGCAGGGTTTAGGTGAATGAATTTAGGGTTTGGTTGTTGTGTTTCTTCAAACTCAAAGTCTCTTTACAGGCTCTGATACCACTTGTTGGTCCACACAAGTTATGGATCCAAGTAGCCTTGTTACTTGTTAGACGACTTGTATAAACCAAATCGATCTAAGTAAGAAACTCTAACACCTTGCTTATTGTTAATGCGGAATCTTAACAACAAACAATGAAGAACACAATAATAATAATAACTAACTTCGTATATATTAATTCTTTTTAATCTAAGTGATTACAATCTTCGTCGTTATCAAAAACTCATGCCTAGGGTTCCTTTTATACACTAAGGAAACCCTAGAAACAAAACTTGTTAAGGATATACGTTTCTCTAAAGATAACTACGTATCCTTTCCTAACTTATATCTAACAAACTTTCCTAACTTTCATGACCAGACTTAACAACTTAAGTCAAACAGACTTAACTTACTCTACCAGACTTAATAATGAACAACCAGACTTAACTATTACAAGACTTAACTAATAACACTAACAGACTTAATTACGTAGTCCACCAGACTTAATTCTGTTCTTCCATTAAGTCTTCTCTTATCTTGTGATAATTCCCAACAGGGGTTTTAAATAACTGGTACGTGTAAACATTTATTTTTTATGTTTCTTTAATGTAGATGTGTTTTGGAAGAAGTCACTATTTATTGTACTCCAAGAATCCAAGTGTTTAATGTTTTATTTCTTGCAACTTTTAATTTGTTGGTGCATTAGGTGTGTCATGTTCATGTGGTTATTGGTTAGAGAAAGTGAAACTGAGTAAGTGGTATTTTAGGTTGTAGAGTTTGTTGTTGATACGTTCATAACATTTATAGTCTATCAGTTAAATTGTTGAACCATTTCGCTAAAGCTAAGATGTATGAAATTGTCATTGGTGTGAATGTGCTTTACTTTGACCATAGCCATTTGTTGTTACAGATTGTCCATAAACTTATTGAATGTTTAATTTTTGGATGCTTTCTGATGTTAGCATTTTATGCATGGTTGATTCAGGATTCGAGTTTGCTGGAGTTGCATTATTTGGGCAACATATTCATATTCCAAGTGAGTTTATACTTTTTTATGAATTTATGTTGTTTTAAGCTACTTTCTAATTAGTCTCATGTTTGTTTTGTAAATTGATATTTTGCAACGTTGTATAAATTTATAATGACAACTTATTATCTACGAATCGCGATATTTTGTTGTACTGCTATTGCTTGCGTTTTTATACCAAAATATGAAAGGAAAATTAAAACATGAAATTGGAAATAATGAGCTTCAAGTGCCAAATGACCAATTAACAAGAAATGATCAAAATATTGGTTCACGTATCACACTTAAGAGACAGGGTTTAAGAAGGCATCCTTTGTACAATGGTTTGGGACTATGTGACGCTAATTGCGAGGTACAATTAGAGGTTTTTTATGATGGTTTGTGAGAAGGATATTCTGATGGTCGTGTAATGACCCGTGATGCGAATATTGAGTTCGTGGGATCAAGCTGCATTAAAGCTGAAGGTCAATAAGAGTTTTCGTTATTTTTTATATATATTATAGCCACTTTAATGACTACTCATAGAATAAGGTGTTATGAATTCTTTGTTGCAGGTGTGTCGTCTTATAATGATTTGAAATCTCAAAAAAAAAATGTCTTTCAACGGTTTTATAATGACTCACGATAGTGTGGAGGTTTAGCTGACGTTGCCTTTGAAGGTCACTAAGATTTTTTTGGACATTCCTTCTTATATATTCTTTGTAGCTTAATGTATATGCATGGGCTTTACTTTTGTAGTCAATCGATTTTTTTTGCTATAAATCATTGGATAAATGTACGGCTGAGTTTCAAGACTATGAGACTAAGAGTTGGGACTAGCCAAATTCCTCTAACGAACAAAGACCCCAACTTGTCATTTATTTTCAAAAGGAAAGGGCGGTCTCTAAACAAGATTGGGATCTATTTGCCTAAACTAATATTCGGGCATGGACAGTTATACGATAAGACTATATATCTAGACATCTATAAACTAATATTCGCATGTGCTGAGCCACCCCTAATACACCATCGTTGTCCCAGTTCACGGTGACTTCCGACAAATGAGGAGACTTACATAATAATATGCAGGGTATACATAAAATTGAATATTAAATAATCAAAAGCTTGAATGATTAAATTGCATTTAATATTTGCTTTTGAATGGATATGTCAAAACGTTAATATACATTATCTATCAACTATTCAACTTGAATAATTCATCTAACTAATTGGAAACTTTAATATTTTAGGGCCGTTTGGTTAGGGTGTATGGGTATTAATCTATGACTTTTAAAGTCATTAATGTTGTTTGGTTGGTTATGGGGCCCACCACAATGGTTTGAGGATACCCAAATGTGAAGGTTTCCTCATATGTGTGTGGGTTGTTTCATCATACCATCCATTGCCATATATATATATATATATATATATATATATATATATATATATATAAGTTAATTGCAGAAATCTTCCCTAAGGTTGGGCCAAATTGCAGGTTTCGTCCCAAATAGTTTGAAAGTGCATAGATCGTCCCCAAATCAAACCTTTTTGCAAATTTTGGTCTCTGGCTTTAACTGTCGTTAAGTAAATTCCGTTAGAATTTACACGTTAGCCCTTTTGGCCAACAACTCTTGCAGCATTCATCCTTTTAACTAACGGCCGTTATAATTAAAAAAAAAATGATTTTTATAAGTTAGTAAAGTCCGTTTTTAATCATTTTCATTTGTTTTTATACGTTTTCGTCCGTTTTTATACGTTTTCGTCCGTTTTTATACGTTTTCATACGTTTTTAATCGTTTTCATTCGTTTTCATTCGTTTTTATATGTTTTTATCCGTTTTCGTCCGTTTTTATACGTTTTTGTCCTAGAAAACTTAATAAACTTTAAAGGTTTTAGGGGAGACTAATGTTCATAGAGTTAAGGACTTCGGCACCTCCCCACGACCAATATTAAGGAATACAACGCTTCAATTAAAACAAGGACGTGACAATTCGACAAATCAGTAGGAGATAACTAGGGAGTAAAGATGTTTAAGTAAACACTGCTTTTTCTATCATAAGAGTTACCACCAATTTATCTTTTCCGTTTATTTTTATTTATTTTAGTTTAATTATTAGTTTTAGGTTAGTTGAATAGCAACTAATTCCGCCCACTCTTCCAAAACCCAAGATTTTACCTGCTTTCATAAAATATAAAAATACAAAAAGAATTATCCCTCACCTCTAGACCTATCTCGACATACACTTCGACCTTTCCACAACTATTGCGAGACTATTCCCCTTGAGAACAATCAATCCCCCGGACTTACCTATACTATAATACAACGGTTAGGTACACTGCCTAGATGATTGTAAAACTTCCTTGAGAGGTCTTCAAATCTCGCATCAACTATCTCAAAAAGCCTATATCGATAAGATTATTGAGAGATTCAATATGAACAAGTGCTCAGATGGTATAGTCCCTATTCAGAAGGGAGATAAATTTAGTCTTAAACAATGTCCAAAGAATGACGTGGAACGAAAAGAAATGGAAAACATCCCATATGCTTCAGTTGTGGGCAGTTTAATGTATCTACAAACTTGCACTAGACCCGACATCAGTTTTGCGATCGGGATGCTCAGTAGATATCAAAGCAATCATGGTATTCATCACTTGAAAGCTGCAAAGAAAGTATTGAGATATCTCCAAGGAACAACGGATTACATGCTTACTTATAAAAGGTCTAATCACTTAGAAGTGGTTAGATATGCTGATTCTGATTATGTTGGGGGATAGTGGAAAGTTAACGTTTGGTTATGTGTTTCAATTGGTTGGAGGAGTTATTTCCTGGAAAAGTGCCAAACAATCTATCATTGCTGCATCCACCATCGAAGCAGAATTTGTAGCTTGTTATGAGGCTACTATTCATGCATTATGGGTGCGAAACTTTATTCAGGGCTTGGGGTTGTCGACACTATAAGGAAGCTGCTGAAAATTTATTGTGACAATACCGCAACAATTTTCTTCTCTAAGAACGATAAGTACTCTAAAGGTGCAAAACACATGGATATAAAGTTCTTTATCGTGAAAGAGGAAATTCAGAAACAAAGAGTGTATCTAGAACAAATTAGTACAGATCTCATGATTGCTGATCCTCTAACCAAGGGTTTACCACCAAATACATTTACGCAACATGTTCCTAGGTTGGGTCTTGGTTGTATTATAACTAATTATGATGTTCTAAACACTCTTGAGCTCAATAAAATGTTTCTGATTTTATTTCTTATTCATTATGTTATTATGCACGCAATTGTGTTTGAATAAGAAATTTGTATGTATAATCATAACAAGTATGTGGACTGTACGTTATTTGTATATAACTTATTAATCTAGCATAATGAGCCCATAGTGGTGTGATATATGGACGGGAGTGTACGAGAATTACTGTGTATGACCGCCATAATCCCCATTGTGTGGTTTGTTATGTTGAGATACTTATGATGACGGTTAATAAGATTTTATTTGCTAGCTTTATGTTGTACCATATAGAAAATGTTGTACCATATAGAAATATCATGTCAAGTGGGAGAATGTAAAAATATGTGACATGTTATTAATGTCTAATTATCCCATTTTGAATTGTAAGTTACAATACTTAAATGAAATCAAATAATTTCATTATTATGATATGATGAATGCTATAACGGTACATTAAGTCTTGACCGTTTTATTTATTATTATTGATGGAGATACTAACTCTTAAGCCTATATATACACCTAGTCCTCTCCTTACCCAATACATACTAAAAGGTAGAATCATTAGCTATCCATCAAGCTCTCTACACTCAAGTGGGTCAAGGGAGAGAAACTAGTTGTGCTAAAAGTGTTCTTTGCATCATGTCAACATCCGCTACGGCTTCCGGTATGTTCTACACGTTCATCTTGTCTATGTGGTTATTATCGTATTCTAAGATCATTGTGGCATAATAGTTTAATGTGTTCATCATGTATATTTGATGCTAATGTCTACACATTTGAATGCTTACATGCCATTGCATTCATTGGCATCCTTGTTATCAAGTGTATGGTAGATTCAACAATAAGAAACACTAACATGCTGTCTGCAGACTATGGACAACGCCCATACCACCCCATATCATTAGCACGCACTCGAATGACTCCAGTCTATTTTCCTCCCTATACACGCAGAAGATACAAATAGTCAGGCATGATGTACATTTTTTACAAAAGTGACAGATGGTACAACAATGTCCATGTTATCAATGAATTAATTGATGTGTTAAAAGAATGAATTATCTTTTGACCGTAAAATCTTGTTTTTAATATAGAAACACTTTACATATATTCATTCAATATTCTTTTAACGAAATTTGATCTTGATCCTTATTTTGCAACCCAAAAACGTAACAAACTTTATAGTATTTATCGAAGTCTCTTTTCTTTAAGTTCAAAAACATTTCTTTTCTTTGATAGATTTCTTTTCGCAAACTTTTTTGAAAGTTACACATAAAAACTTGTCTACACTAGTTTTAATTGGATGGTAGAAAGTAAATGAGATAAGTTTATAGTATTGCTTGGTTACACTAAAATTAATAGCTTAATCTCTAAAATATCGACCGCATTATTAAGTTTTTTCTTTAATGCAACTTGCTTTACTTTAGGTGTTCATCTCAAATAGGTATAACTTCAACTTGACCCGTTGTTTCTAAACCTGTTTTGACCCGAACCCGGTGCTCAACCGACTATATACATTGACGCCTGCCCGCCATAAACACTTTCACTGGCTCCGCCACTGACAGCAAGGATTTTAAGTTAAGAGAGACCGAACTTAACGTAAAAATTAAATTATTCGTTTTTTAATTTTTAACAAAATATCAATATGAATAAGAGAGGCTAGCTGCAGAAAGTATTAAAAATATAACTTATGTGCTCAATAATTACTTAACAAAGTGTGTTGATTATGAGTGGCTCAACACCCGCTAGCCAACGTAGTATCTGCCCCCGATTTTAGATGCGATAGCGGAAAAATAATTTCTCAATGAATAAAACAAATCAATTTTTCAATCCAAATCAACATCATCTCGATAGAGATATAACCTCAACCCTCAATGGTTAATATTTCAATTTCAAACGTTTTAACTTCCTTTTGTTCACTAGGTGATCTCACTTAAATATTGTGACAGGAGAATGTAACATCCCATCATATATCTATACTTATTATAATAGAGGAATGACTCTCTCTCCTCTCAAAATTTTCAGACCAAAACAATTAATACACAATTTAAAACACCCCGTCACCAACATGTACAACTACCTAAGCACAATGTACAAGAAAAGAAACCATCGATCTCAGCTCATCTCGGTTTATCATCAAAGATTCATTCAACTACTAATAATAACCAACACCGAAACCCATATCCTCACCTTCACTCGTCAACTCATATCTACAACTATTCAAACACAAACAAATCGACTCAAAAGAAAAATGTTAGATCTCGGTGTTGTGTTTCGTTCGTATCTTTCAAAGATATGCAAGACCTTTAAAGATCTTTATAACTCGAACTGGAAACAACTCGTCATTGATCTTTCAATGAAAAACAAATGCAAAAGAAACCTACCCGAGACATCCTTAAAGAAGATCTTGAAGACTGTTGTTTTACGGTTTATGTTTGTTATTAGAGTTGGGACATAATGAATATAAGTGGAATTTGGTGATTAAGACCTTTGATGGGAGGATTTATAATGGTTGATGTCAGATCTTTGACGGTGGTAGCCAGAAATATGTGGCTACCACCGTAGGGATATAACAGGCGGTGGATCGATGGTGGTTAAAGGTGGAGGAAGGCGGCAGGGACAATGGTAAGGTGGAGTAGTAGAAGAGGAGGAGATTGTGTTTGTTTATAAAGAATATTTTATAAGGGATGGTTAAACTTATAGTGTTTGTATCTTGTGAAAATTAAGATCATATTGCACGGGTAATAAAAAGCATTAGTTTGAAGACTTTTTTTGAAAAGAGACTAACGTAATTATGGGAAATATTATTAGACTTATCTTTTTTCCTATTTTAATAATTGGATTAACGTAATTTTTGGCATTTCCTAATCGGGTTTTTGTATTAACTTCACACTATCACCGTTTATATTCTGAATTAGCAACGTGAGATTACCTTATTACAGGGTACCATCCGTTAAATTATTGTGACAAAAAGGTACCCGTTGTCGCAACACGCGGGTTTCGTGCTATGTTAACATATGAGTTAATAATATCAGAAGCTTATTGCATTAGAAATGCTCTTACGTTGATGTGGTAACTATTTTCGCATTACATGTAAACCCAAATTAATTATATTGTAGGGTACCCGCCGCCGCAACGCGCGGGTACCTGGCTATTAAGCTTCCAATACATCAAATGTTCATTAACCTCAGTTTTTGTCCTCATTGGTCAAAGTCAAATCGAAAAAAAAGTTGAAATGCGAGTTTTTTGAACAACCGGACTAGACATAACCATTTACCCTCTCATCAATCTTCAACCCACAATCAATCATAACTCAAAAAAAAAAAAAAAAAAAAAAAAAAAAAAAAAAAAACGGAGTAAATAAATAACGAAACAAAAAGAGGAAGAACCGATCTCAGTTTTGTTCAACTTACAAAGATTCACAAGTTTTTTGAACATACAACCATGATAGATTTATTTGAAGACAAAACTTCTCAGGAAAGAACAAAAACAAACGTGTTTATTTACAGGGATAATTTATCCCTTTACCCAAAACAACAAACGTGTTTGATTCTCACCTTTTTTTGGGTCAAACACACAAGAACAACAAAAAATTACATATATAGGATCCAGAAGCCAAAAAATGTTTGGGTTCTTTGTGGGTTACTCGAAACCAAGAGGTCAAAAAGGTTCTTCATTCTTGTTTGGTGTTCGCGTTAACAAAGTAATACGGGATTAGTTTGTGTGTGGTACGGGTTTCTTTGCAATTACATAGAAGAGGACATATGTAACTTGGTAGTTGTGTAGGTGTGGCTGCTAAAGTTTTTGAGTGTATAATTAGGTTTGTTTTATGTGAGTGAAATGGGTTAATTTTTATTTTGTGGGCTGGACTCTTGCTAATTTTTAGTTGGGCTGTGTATCATTAACATGGACTGATTTCTTTGTAAGAAAGTTTGTGTTAGATTGGTTATCATAAAAAGAAAAAATTGGTTACATTTCATTGTTTAATCCGAATTTTGAAAGGGTAAGCTGAATTTTTGCTACTAATAGGGTACCCGCGTGTTGCGGCTGCGGGTACCTTGAAATAACTTTATATAAATCATTTAGTCATTTTGAACAACGAAAAACCGTTGCTTACTAAAATATTTATTATTGCAATTGTTTAATAAAAAACGTTGTCAATGATTAAAGAGTTGAAAAATTAAAATACGTAGTTCACCAGAAATCAAAATACATAAAGCTATTGTTAGAAAATACAGATAAATGAAAAACATTTGTTCGCCACAAAATTTTGTCACAAGGTACCCGCCGCCGCATCGCGCGGGTACCCTGCTAGTCATCTATAAGTCATATTGAATTTCCGTCCAAACAACACTATCCTGTAATTGTAACTTGAGTTATTAATGTTGAACGTATTATACAATAATAACATTTATCAGGATCTTCCCCCACCCACTACTGTAGCAAAACTACTGTAGCGCTACAGTGTAAAGCACTCACACCACACAGTGAAATGTACGGTACTAACGGTCGTTAATTACTTAATGGCCGTTAAGTAACGACCGTTATCTTTAACATTTTTAGAAAAAATTCGTACGCACTTGGTCCTTCATCTCAGAGGTTCGTTGCAAATTTAGTCCTTACATAATTTACATAATTGGTCCTTCATGTTATACATCCATTGCAAAGTCAGTCCTTGATCACTAACTTCACGTTTAGTAACTAACGACCGTTATCTTTAACATTTTAAAAAAAATCCATACACACTTGGTCCTTCATCTCATAGGTTTGTTGCAAATTTAGTCCTCGCATAATTTACATAATTGGTCCTTCATGTTATACATCCGTTGCAAAGTCGGTCTGATATGAACCGTAAATTTGGCAAGAAATACCAGCGCAGGAACAAGATTGCAACTACAGGGGGTTGAGCGTCATTAGTAATAAATTAGTAGCTAATTATGGTCTTTTCTATTATTATTATTGTGAGGGGGTCGGCTCCTATATAAGGACCGATTATCATTAGGGTTAGGGGAGGAAAAGATTGTTTTCTTTCAGTTAATTATTTTCTAGTTTATCACCATTAGGACCTGGGTCTCGAAGACCAGGTTTGTTAATCAATAATCAGTCATCAATTGGAGTTGTTTGCCTTATCTTGCTGTTGGCAATTTGATTGTTATCAATTGGTATCAAAGCCTCTCCTTCTGCTACCTGTAGGAATCTCTGATTCACGATGACAAAAATTACCGACTTGGAAGTGAGTTTCGAACAATACAAAGCGGAACAGGAAGCGATTCATACCGAAACCAAGGAGCACCGGGGTCGGTTGGAGGAACAGATGGAAAAGAATAAGGCGAAAGTTGATCAGCAATTTGCTGAGATCATGCGGGTGCTGCAAACCTTACAACCGGCCACAGCCACAGTGACCAATACCATCGTAACGCCGTCCTATCACAGCGCAACCACCATCCAACCATCGTACCCTACCCAACCGTTACCTGTTTACGCGACTACCATGCCGCCGCCATACTCCACCACACCACCACAATATACCCAACCGCTGATATTTCAGCGGCATCCAACTACTTCATCGGCTGCATACACGAGTTTTTCCAGGTTACACTTTGATTCTCAGGGATACCCGTTACCACCAGGGGCAACGGGAGTTTTTAGTGGGCCGTTCTCGACAGGGGAGTACAGTAATCATCAGAACCGCAGGGTACCGGTGAGTACAGAAGGGGTGTTTCAGACTTTTTCGGATTTTTCATTGGGGAGTACTGGTGGAATATTTACGGGGCCGGGTCAGACCACACCCTTGCCTAATCACGGGTTTGACCGTGGATGGGGCTCTGGAACGGACTACCGTCTCAGGAAACTCAAGATGCCTTTGTTTAATGGGGACGACGTGTATGACTGGGTGTACCAGGCTGAGAGGTTCTTTGACATCCAGGGGTTGTTTACTACTGGGGAGCGTCTCAGGGCTGCAATGATGTGCTTGGAAGGGCCAGCCTTGTCTTGGTACCGATGGAGTACTACCAAGGAACCCTTTCGTACTTGGGAAGAGCTCAAAAGCGGGATGTTAATCCGCTTTCAATCTTCCCAAGCGGGCAGCCTACATGAGCAACTCTTCTCCATTAGCCAGAATGGGACAGCCCGAGATTATGTCACGATGTTTGAGAAGATGGCAGCTCAATTTCCGGGGTTATCAGAGAAGGTTCAGGAGGGAGTTTTCATCAAGGGACTGAAGCCGGATCTACGGGTTGCTGTCCGTACTCAAAGGCCGGTGGAAGTGACACAAGCCATGGAATTGGCAGTACTGATTGACGAAGCCACAGGAAAAGGGGTCGCCACTAAATCGTTGAACAAAAGTGGTGGGGGTGCCCTGCGAACTTCAACCGGTGGAACGGGGCGGGTTCCGTTTAAACATATGACCGAGGCGGAGATGGACGATAAGAGAAGGAAAGGATTGTGCTTTCGGTGTGACGGACAGTTCGGTCCCGGACATCGGTGCCCGGAAAAAGCCCTTCAAGTATTGTGGGTAAGGGAGGGCGAGGGTGAGGAAGAGGATGAGAAAGAAGAAGAGCACGTTCACCTCGATAGGGTGGAGGTTTCTGCCCAATCAGTGGCAGGACTTACATCCCCTCACACGATGAAGCTGCGAGGTAATCTTAACGGTTTTGAGGTAGTAGTTTTGATTGACTGTGGGGCAACTCATAATTTCTTGTCCTTAAAATTGGTCCTGCCCTTGAATGTGATTGTCACGGGGACACAACAAACCGGGGTGGTTTTGGGCAATGGGAAATCGGATACAAGTGTAGGGTTGTGTCGCGGCCTGAAACTACAATTACCGGGGCTAGTTGTTATTGATGATTTTTACCCGCTAGAGCTAGGAAGTACGGATGTGATATTGGGAATGAAATGGTTGAGGCAGCTAGGTGACACAAGGATTAATTGGCGGAAGTTAACCATGACGTTCCAACATGGGGGGAAACATGTAACGCTACGCGGGGAGGCCGGGCTGCACCGTGGGGTCGCCTCTTTACGGGCCCTGGCACGGGGAATGGCCGAGATCGCGGAAGGTTACATGGTATCTTTGGCAGATTTGGGTGGCCTTGAAATGCCCGAATCCCAGGTTCATCCAGATCTGGATGATTTACTAACAGAGTTTGCAGATGTGTTTTCTATGCCCGCAGGTCTGCCGCCCTCTCGGGCTCACGAGCACGCGATTATTTTGAAAGGTGGAACTGAACCAATAAATGTACGACCTTACCGCTACCCGCAACTGCAGAAAGATGAGATTGAGAGGTTGGTCGATGAGATGATCACTGCTGGGATCATTCGGTCTAGTACCAGCCCGTACTCAAGCCCGGTGCTATAAGTGAAAAAAAAAGATGGCAGTTGGCGATTTTGTGTTGACTACCAAGCTCTGAATAAGTCGACTGTTTTGGATAAATTTCCTATACCCGTCATTGATGAGCTACTTGATGAACTTCATGGGGCGACGGTTTTCAGTAAACTTGATCTGAAGTCGGGGTACCATCAAATTCGCATGAAGGAAACTGATATACCTAAAACAGCCTTTCGGACTCACGAGGGGCATTATGAGTTCTTGGTAATGCCTTTCGGGCTAACCAACGCACCGTCCACGTTTCAATCGTTAATGAATAAGGTCTTTCGCATGTACCTGAGGAAGTTTGTGTTGGTCTTTTTTGATGACATACTCGTTTATAGTAGTACCATGGACGAGCATCGGGAACATTTAAAGGTGGTTTTTGGGTGCTTGAGGGCGGAACAGTTGTTTTGTAACCGGAAGAAGTGTGTCTTTGGGCAGAAGCGGGTTGATTACTTGGGGCATATTGTAACGGGTGATGGCGTACAAGCCAACCCATCGAAGATTTCCGCAATGTTGGATTGGCCGGTACCACGGACCTTGAGGGATTTGCGGGGTTTTCTGGGGTTAACAGGCTACTACAGGAAGTTTGTTAAAGGCTATGGTAAGATTGCTCGTGCTTTAACCGATTTATTAAAAAAGGACAGTTTTCAGTGGACGGAGGAGGCGATGCAAGCTTTCCGGAAATTACAATCAGCTATGACTCAGGTACCGGTGTTGGCTTTACCGAATTTTTTGAAACGTTTTACAGTTGAGACAGATGCGTCGGGTCATGGCGTCGGGGCCGTTTTAATGCAGGAGGGCAAGCCAATCGCGTATTTTAGCCAAGTTTTGGGTCCCCGGGCTCAGATGAAATCCGTATATGAGCGAGAGCTGATGGCAATAGTGATGGCAGTTCAAAATTGGCGACCGTATTTGTTGGGGCGCCAGTTTAAGGTCATTACGGATCAGAAAAGCTTGAAGTTTCTATTAGAGCAGAGGGCGGTGCCTGGTGAACATCAGAGGTGGGTTTCCAAATTATCGGGATATGATTTTGAAATAATTTACAGATCAGGAAAGGAGAATGGTGCAGCAGATGCCCTTTCGAGGCACGGGGGCAATACTGATTTGGGAATGTTGTCGGTTGCGGCAGCGGGGTTATCGGATGTTCAGCTACAGACCGTTAACACTGATCCCGAGATTGTGGCATTGAAGGGGCGAATTGATTTGGGTGAGTTAGGATTCGAGAGGTATATCGTCTCAGATGGTATGGTACGATATCAGGGACGGTTGGTCATCCCTCGTACATCGGTCGTAGTGAAGCAGGTTTTCAATGAGATACATGGAAGCGTGATCGGGGGACACGAGGGCACACAAAAGACATATCAACGGTTGTCTCGGGAATTTTATTGGGTTGGGATGCGACAGGATGTGGCTAAGATGGTGGCAGAATGTGACGTTTGTCAGAGGAATAAGTATTCTAACTTATCTCCTGCGGGTCTTCTTCAACCACTGTCTTTACCTCAATGCATTTGGGAAGATTTAACCATGGATTTTATAGATGGCCTACCTAAATCGTCCGGGTATTCTGTGATTCTTGTGGTGGTCGACAGGTTGAGCAAGTCTGTTCACTTCATTCCTTTGAAACATCTGTACACCGCAGCATCGGTAGCGGCAGTATTTATTCGGGAGATTGTGCGGTTACACGGGGTTCCTAAATCGATAATTTCAGATCGTGACCGGGTGTTCGTAAGTCAATTTTGGCGGGAAATGTTCAAATACCAGGGGACGACACTTAAACGCAGCACAGCGTATCACCCGCAGACAGACGGGCAAACGGAGGTCGTGAACCGGAGTCTGGAAACTTACCTGCGATGTTTTGCGTCAGCTCGGCCAAAAGAATGGATCAAGTGGTTACCGTGGGCGGAATATTGGTATAACACCTCGTACCATTCGGCTATTCGGACGACCCCTTTCAAAGTATTGTATGGTCGAGATCCTCCACGTTTGATTAATTATGATTGTGGAACAGCTTTGACGTTTGAGGTGGACCGGTATTTACGGGAGAGAGATCAGGCTCTGAAGGAGCTAAAGAGTCAGTTCTTACGTGCCCAACAGATCATGAAGACACAGGCAGATGGGAAAAGGAGGGATGTGTCATTAGAGGTGGGGGATAGGGTTTATTTGAAATTGCGCCCTTACCGGCAAACCTCGGTGGCCCAACGCGCCAACCGGAAGTTAGCACCGCGGTACTATGGTCCATATGAGGTAGTGGAACGGATTGGGCAGGTGGCGTATAAGCTGAAGTTACCTTCTGGTTCAGTCATTCACCCTGTTTTCCATGTGTCGCAGCTGAGGAAGACGATTGGTGATCAGCGGGTAACATCTGAGTTGCCTGCGGGTGGTGATACTAGTGCGAACATGGAACCGGAGGAGGTGGTTGGCTCTCGCATTGTGGGAGAGCAGCGGGAGGTCCTGATTGCGTGGAAGGGATTACCAACGTCTGAGGGTACATGGGAGTTGTACGAGGAGATGCTGCAGCAGTTTCCTCACTTCCACCTTGAGGACAAAGTGGTTTTTCAGGGGGGGAGTTATGATATGAACCGTAAATTTGGCAAGAAATACCAGCGCAGGAACAAGATTGCAACTACAGGGGGTTGAGCGTCATTAGTAATAAATTAGTAGCTAATTATGGTTTTTTCTATTATTATTATTGTGAGGGGGTCGGCTCCTATATAAGGACCGATTATCATTAGGGTTAGGGGAGGAAAAGATTGTTTTCTTTCAGTTAATTATTTTCTAGTTTATCACCATTAGGACCTGGGTCTCGAAGACCAGGTTTGTTAATCAATAATCAGTCATCAATTGGAGTTGTTTGCCTTATCTTGCTGTTGGCAATTTGATTGTTATCACGGTCCTTGAT
Source organism: Artemisia tridentata subsp. tridentata (assembly GCA_021014915.2). Classification (NCBI taxonomy): domain Eukaryota; kingdom Viridiplantae; phylum Streptophyta; class Magnoliopsida; order Asterales; family Asteraceae; genus Artemisia; species Artemisia tridentata. Next base: position 204,018,459 of record CP139508.1, read on the forward strand.
CACTAACTTCGCAGCGAAATGCTAACGCTGGGAAAATTTTCGCAAAATATTAAAAAAAAAATACAAAAATTGTTCTTGGGTTTATCGATCCGTTACAGAGTTACTCCTTTGAGCTCCGCGACAAAGCACAACGAAAATCAATAATTTTGTATTCAAACACTCCCGCCGCAACGCGCGGTGGAAATCCTAGTATGTAATAAAATACAAACAATAATGCATTCACAAAACGTACTATATATGCTAAACTATAGTGATTAAACAAGGATTTATATCTTACTCGTAAAACATTGACCAAATATAGTACTAGTATACATACACATATTAGGTGGTTTTTATCATAAACTACTTGTCGCCACCGCTGTGCGTGGGCACCCAACTAGTCAATAATAATGATCAGTTTATCATAAATAATGAAATCACCCTAGAAAAAAAAGGACTGCTCGTACAGATCAAAGCAATTCAAACACAAACCAACATATCAAATATAAGTCAAAATCAAAAATCAAACCAGACTATGACCTCAAATGCCTAATATGTGTATGTATATATGTATGCTATTGTTGTCATATTTTTCCGAAATGTCAGATATACTCGTACACTCATGTTTCTGAAAACAAGTCAAGCTTATGAAGCCTCGTTTGGAACCACTAGACTAAAAGGCATCAATTCAGCACTCATCAGCACTCATCAGCGCTATACGTCTTGTCCTGGCATTGCAAATTGAGTTGCAAAGTTTTCAACTTGGGCACGTAGATCAAGAACATCTGTATTGTTATTGAGACCTCTCAAGAACGCCTTTGCCATTTTACCATGTTCCCTCTGCATCGAGCTTGTTATTTGAGCAGCTTTAAAAAGAAAGTCAGCCATTGTTTCAAAATCCGACTCCAAGCATCCCCGTGAGGTCATAGCAGGTGTGCCTGAAACATAGATGAGTGTATTTTGTCAACTAATCTACTTTGGTAGAAGACCAACTAGATGAGTAATTGTTGCTAAGGATATGAGTGGGTTAAACGGGTTGGGTTGAGGGTCAAAACTAACTACTGGAATAATATGAAACAGAGGTTTTAAAATTTGGGCGACGCTGACTTCATTCCATTCTCTTTTTTTTTTTTTTTTTTTTTACCCTTTGACCCGTTAGATGAATTCATAGCCCAACTTGACCCATTCATAACTAAATGGATCAAAATTGCCGTCTATAAATTGAAACCAAATGAGCTCATTATCATAAATCAACAAGGCGAGAATAAATTTCACTTACCAATCCTCACACCTCCTGGGGTAAGTGTTCCATTATCATCAAATATGGCAATTTTGTTGACAGTAATGTGACACATCTCGCATACTTTCTCAAAGTTTTTACCTGATATTACAAGAAATGATGAGAACTACATGTCATCATACAAGTGTCATCTTTCTACTTAAAATATCAAGTAGTGACAATACAGTAACAAATTAATAGACAAAAATGAAAGAATCCATACCAGTCAATCCAAGATTTCTAAGATCCCAAAGTAACATATGAGTATCGGTCCCTCCTGTGACCAGTTTGCAGTTTCTTTTGAGTAAAGCAGATGCCAAAGCTTGAGCATTTTTCTTTACTTGTTGCATATATGCAGTGTATTCAGGGGTAGCCACCTGTTTGAGAGCAATTGCAAGTGCTGCAATATGATTACTATGCGGTCCACCTTGAAGTGCAGAACATACAGCAAAATTTATCTTCTCTTCAAAGTCATACTTGTCACTACCATCACCTCTTTTGATTGGTTTTGGACCTTTTCGGTAGAAAATAATCCCTCCCCTAGGGCCACGTAGACTTTTATGAGTAGTCGAGGTTACAATATCACAGTGTTCAAAGGGGCTTGCACATTCCTGTATAATAAGAGCCACATATATTTTTCATAAGAATTAATTTGACCTATTTTATTAACAACACTAAACAAAATATATTTTTCATAAGAATTTGACCTATGTTATTAACAACACTAAACGAACACAATCAGCACCATCCAAAACATTTATCAAGAGGCAAAATTTGTGGAAATATGTAAACGGCTAATGCTCTCATTGATATTATCAAAACCGGACCCGTAACCAACTCATTTGTAAAATAATAGTTTAGAACTGAAAATTCATAATTGTTCACAAGTGATGCAGTACCGAGATATCTTTAAAAAGGTGACATAACTGATATGAGCTATGAATCTATGATCAGTACCTAAAAGCATCAAATCTATATAACGTAACTGTTGCGCTTCAAAAATTGTATCATCTGAAACTTATCTATAGAAACAGTGGATGGGTCGAAAACCAACTACGGTACTATATTGTTGCAGACACTAATATAGAACAAGTAAAATTCAAATTCAAGTAGAAGCATTATATTATTTGTTCTTAGCATGTAACATAAATCAACATTATCAATTATCAGGCAGAAGCTATATATAAATTAGAGAGAAAATTCACCTTAGCAGCAATAAGACCACTAATTTGAGCCATATCACACATCAAAACCGCGCCACATTTATCCGCAATCTGTCTAAACTTCCCATAATCCCAATCTCTAGGATACGAACTCCCACCACAAATAAGTATCTTCGGACGAAAATCCACCACTCTCTCCTCAAGCTTCTCATAATCCACAATCCCGGAAACTGGATCCACCTTATACGACAAGCTCTCAAAAAAGATCGAAGCACCGGATACTTTCTTCCCATAAGGCGTATAGTACCCATGACTAGTATGCCCACCAGACGGCGTATCCAACCCCATAATCCTCTCACCAGGCAATAACAAACCAGTATAAACCGAGAAATTCGCAGTCGTGCACGAATATGGCTGCACATTAACCCCCCAGCTCTCCTTATCGAGCCCGAACGCAGTTAAAGCACGCTCACAGCATAAAACCTCAATTTCGTCAATATACTCATTCCCAGTATAGTACCTAGCACCAGGGATACCTTCAGAATACTTGTTAGTTAAATGACTACCTAAAGCTTCCATGATAGCTTTACATACGTAATTCTCAGAAGCTATTAGCTCTATCCCTTTATATTGTCTAGCTTTTTCTTTTTCGAGTAAATCGTAAATATCGGGGTCAGCTGTTTGCATGGACTGGTTTGTCCATGATTTCACACGTTCTTTACGTGATCCAATATCAACACGACTTCTTTTAGACGAAGAGCCTGCATGACTCTCCAAAAGGTTTAAATCAGCGGAGAAACCCTGACTCTGTGCATGACCCCTTTTGGTGTTTAAATTCATTGGATGGCCTAATATACTAAAATTATCTTCTTCATGTTTTTCTTCAACATTTTGTTGGTCCATTAATTGAAGAGGAAGTGATGCATGGAAATTTGGATTGGTTTGAAATGATATAGAGTCATGTGCATGTGATATAAAGTTTAATGAACGTGAAGTGCGCGACATGTTGTTAGATTTCTAAGGAATAATAAAAACATTAAAATGAAAAGAGTGCGTACTATGTTGTTGAAGATGATGAGGTTAAAGAGGGCGGTGTCTCATGGTTGTGGTCATGGTGGTGAAAGATGGATGTATGTGGACGTGTATGGTGTTATTGTTCATGTTGTTAATGTGGACTGGTTTGGGTGTGTGTTCATTCGAATAGTCAAATGTATCTTTGTATTATTTTATAGGAAATGATGCTTTTTTTTTTTTAGAAAGATAGATGCGTGTTTGTTTAATAGTGATAAATAAAGATTGTTCGATCGGGACTCATAAAGTGATAATGTACTTTATTTTGACTGAAGGCTGATTCAAAGCTTCTAGGCTTTAATAAGTTGTGTGAAAATATATAGCTTGTTTCAATTTGAGTAGTATGCTTATATAAATCGAGCAACGAGCTTATTTTGAGAGTTAAGACGTGTTTTCAAGTTAAGTATGAGTGCGATGGCTAAAGTTAGTTTTAATTCTAATGACTCACGAACTTATTAGGATGCTTGTTTGCACGGACACGCGCCCACATGGGAGCTCGTGCCACACTTAGGTCATAAAGTGTGAATTTTTTAAAATACGTGTTTTCTCTGGACACGTGCAACTCTCAGTTTTACTAAATAATATTTTTTATAGGACAACTTTAGTACTAACAATCATTAAAAAAAATTGTGTAACACCCTCTGAAAAATCCTTGTTCTGTCTCTGCATGTTTGCTTGATTGATTGCTCAACAAATACTTTTGTAATTAGTTAGATAACTAGTTTGAAATGTACCAATTTATTAATTAGTATTCAAATTGAGAAGTAAATGCGAATATATAGTTTGCTAACTGGGACACCAAGGGCGGAGGGGGCCTACAGAGTGTTTATAATGAGCATTTAGAAAAATAATATGAAAATGGGCTTAACTTATATTCCGACACATATTGGGCTTTCCAAAATGATTTTTATTTTCTTCTCTTTTAAAATTGGGCTCAACTGGCATATTCTGCCTTATAAAAATTTCATTAGACATAAAACAAAACAAAAAAAGTATGACAACATGACTAAATAATAAACGTAAGACCTTATTTTATTGACTTGGTAAGATATTCGAGTATTAGCAAGTTGTTAATACTTTAAACTAATGGCCCATGTTTTATTGTTAGGTATCAATTAATTACCATTACTATCAAAGTTGTGTCTACTGTCTAGATTAGCAAATGCTAATAGGTGACATGTTTATACCCTTTGAAAATCAAAATAAACATAGTTGCAATTTTCTACTCTTTCAAACTTACGTACTTGAATATAATAGCTAATCAGTGTCAACTTTAGTTTTTTATATCGACTCAATTTAATAAGCAATATTTAATTAACCGACATTAGTTATTATTTAATTAACGTTATCAAATTGCCCTTTCTCTAATTATTTTGTCAAAGATTAACTTACTATATGTTTTATGATTTGATTTTACATAACATAATTGTAACACCCCAACCTGACCTTGGTTAAGATGTCACATTATGGTGTCTATCAGAACATACAAAATAAATACAAGCGGAAAACTTCATAAATAAAGCAAAATCAAGAACATCATGACTTACAAATTACAAGCTCCCAAAAGTCTTAACAACCATAAATGAAATGAAAGAAAAATAAATATCCATAACATAAGTCCAAAACAAATCCAAGACAATGGGGAAATCTAAATAAGGTAGGTCTTCTAACTCCTACTCTCATCACTCTTGCCCAGTATACCGCTTATTACCTGCCGCATGGAAAAGAAAACGCGGCTGAGCATAAAAAGCCCAGTGAACAGATATATATACAAAGCAGAAAAGGTAATAAGCATAAATAAACGAATATGAATCAAATTGGTCAAATGCATAAATATCATGAGTAAGAATAGCTCTAAGAGTCAAATAATAAATACGGAAACGAACGCGTCCAAACGAGCCACTCGAACGGACCAAAGATACCTAACAGATAGCCACGAGCCTGTCTAAACGAGCCACTCGAATAGACCACATAATCACATATACATATCCGTCAATTCATATTGTACAAGGAGGGGAGACCTCTCAAGTACCAGAAGTGAGAGGGTGCATGTCACGCACAAACCAATCACTAAAATCACATCATAATCATTCCAAACATATACCTAGGATGCATCCATACGCTCCCTGCAAAACAGAATACATATGCAAGTACGAGAGTATACATACATATAACAGAATGGCCACGTGCGCCATAATCATATAATCATAACAGAAGGGAACGCCGTTGATCAATCACACCTCCACAGAAAGTGTCATGCCATTGGTGCCTCAATGACATGGTCATGGTACCTCCATGGCTAGTTAGCTCGGGCAACAGAACATAACAGAACAAAACTATCCATAATAAGCAATCATAACATAATCAACAAAGGCATATCAACTGAACAGAATCTCAATCAAGGAGATAATAAACAGATCATCATAACAGAACGGATAGCAACTGAATCATATCAAGGGGATCATAGCAATGGCTTATATCAAATGGGATCATGGCAAAGTAAACAAATCAAAGTTAAGGATCGAAAAGTCATGAGAACCAGAACCCTTACTGAGAAAGGATAGCAACTGAATCATGTATTACTTTCCAGCTCATTTTACAAGTTGACTGCTTATAGTTATTTAAACTTCCCATTTAAGATTTCTTTCTATTTTTAGAAACTTTCCATTTTTTAGTAACTTTCTATTTTTAGTAACTTGTCATATTTAGTAAGTTTCTATAATTAGTGAGTTTCCCGATTTAATAACTTTTAGAGTTATAAATGACAATTTAGTAAACTTAAAGACTTAATATGACCAAAATTATAGTTTAGGGTTTAAAATGTCATTTTATCAAAGTTCAGGTCTAAAATGTAAATTACACAATTATACGACCACTACTTAGTTTTTAACCATTTTCAAGCTTCTCATTAAATATACATTATACAAGTGAAACCCTAGCTCATTTATATCCAACCCTAATTCGACAACACTCAAATAACCCTTTTTGTTCCCTTCTAACCCTAACCAACTCGATCCATAAGCCCTTTTTTCTTTGCCCATTTTAACGACACAAGACCAACCATAAAACCAATCTTTCGACCAAATCTTACCCATAACATAGCCATGCATTCGACCCATGTTTTCTTGACACTAAAACACATACACTCGACACCCTTTTTACCAGTCACACAACACACCATAGCGACCACATAAAATCATAATCTTCACCCTAGTTATTCCCTCTTATTCGACCCATTCTGTCACAGCCCTACACGCACATGAATCAACACATAACATCAGGTTTTTATTATGTATAATAGACCCTTTTACTCGACACTTATAACTCACACAATACACTTTATTTTCCAGTCCATACTACACCACAATCACACCTTATCTATTCGTACTACATGAAAGAATAAGACCACACACAACCCCATTTTGAACTCGAAACAATAACCACATAAAATCACAGACTTGACAACTAGCATAATCCTTCCTTGGCCTCAATTAACTCGACACAACCCAACACCATGACACAACAACTAACCACATAAAATGACAACTCCAACACTGCCCTAGTTTCCCCATGAATTCGCCCCACTTCACAGTCATACACACACAATCAAAATATCCCATTGTTTACATGCACATACACAACCATTTTACCCATTTAATTAGACCAAGACCATGCATGAACCTTTTCATTTTATACGTATATATATATATATATATATATATGTATATATATATATATGTATATATATATAT